>JAMLFY010000016.1:8795507-8967248 GCA_030441495.1 Dalbergia oliveri
TCAAAAAAATAAGGAACCAATTGTAACTGCTGTCTGAAGTGTTGAGACTGAAGTAACAAACTTGAATTTTTAATCATAGCAATTGATTGAGATAGCTCCTGAAATTTTTACAAAAGACTAATAACATGTTGAAAAACCTCTGTGAATTTTCTTGTACTTTGATTCCATCTAATTCTAGGGTTAAATATTCTGAGAACACAAGTCTGGACTATGAATTTGTGGCTGCTGACCACCAGATTTGCCTATTTTATTGAAGTGGTTATATAACTCTGATTGCCCTGAAATTTTTACAAGGTATTCTTGACACATTGAAGTGTCACCAAGAATTTATTTGGCTCTTGGAATGGTTGTTGGATGTAGCAATTAAATGTTAAACTTAGACAGGAATTCTGCCAAGGTGCTGGAATGTGAAAGTGGCTGAAATTTTGTGAATATATGATGCCTATCCCAAGTCTATGGTATATGAATGCATACGAACCATTTTAATTCCTTATTCATAAATCCATGATATAATTGAATACCTAATAGTAAGGTAATCATGACCTTGAGAAAAGAGAGAAGTGCATAACTTAGGTATGTGAAAGGGCTAATATAATCATATATTTCTATTCCTGCATATTTGATCATATGGGGAAAATAGAAATAAGGCTTGAGGGGAATATAAAGGGAAGGCAAAAATAAGGACTTCCTAAAAAGTTTATAAGTTGGTAGACGTATCGGCTAGGCATAGAGGCTGTGTATGATCCGGAAATGAATGAAGTCAATGATCACGATAGGAATGAACTCATGTCCTAGCAGGTTATTGTCCTATATGGAGTTGTTAAATAATGAAGTGACTCTATGTGAAACTATGCCTTCCCTATGTTTATGAATTGAAAAGACATGTGGCACTAAGCTTACGATCGTAAATGAGTTATCATTGTATTGTTAATTTAAATTTCCATGACTCATATATGAATATGTTATACGCATGAAGCTATTACTTGTATGTGTGTTGTATGGTTAGATCCAACAGATGCCGATCTCTGGTCTTCTTCCTTGACTCTCCCAGTGGGTATGGCAGTATGACCCGGCGGCCCTGGATTTATGTACGTCGGACTCTACATTTCGTATATATATGTTCTTTGACCGATCTTTAGTACTTACTGTCTTTGCCTCCGACTCGACCCACTTTCCCTTATGAGGGTGTGCCTCTCCACCTGGCACATCCAGACGTGTTCGAGGTTCCTCTTGCCCCACCTGTGTACCCGCCGGGGACGCACGGCACCTTCGTCCTCCTCTTTCTAGTTGGACCCCTCTAGAGCCTAGATGCTCAGGACGGAGGAGAGGCCATGCACCGATGGCCAACGATTTCTGGAGAGGGGAGGGCGAGGTCATTCGCGGTAGTCGACGTGTATAGAGTACTAGTGTAGCGTTAGGATTCTACCTACCTGCAGACTGATGTACTTTTGGTTTCCTTTTACTCTGTTGTATATTTATACTATTTTGTCAACTGAGTGATTAGCAGTTAGGTATCAGCTGGAGGATTAGCCTCGTTTACATCAGTTTTGTACTTTTGGGTCTTTTGTTGGTCCTATCCTTATGATGTACATACAGGAACTGTGACATGATGTCCTTATATGTAAAGTTTATTACGGTAACAAATGTATTGCGACTTCCTTATCATTACTTATTTCGAGTAGAATAGATCCGGAACGCTAGTAATACTCTAATTACTATGTCCATACTCGAGTAAATGTGGTAATTAGGAGGGTGTTACATCTATTTGGGTCAAATTAGGATCACAAGTGACATTAAGAAGGAGATTTCATGAGCTCAGCAAGAAGATTTAGAATTTCAAACCATGACCTTATTAAATCGGGAAGCATAACGGATTTGCTAAGATAAGATGGGATATAGAGGTATAAGATCGGATTTGTGTGAGAATGGGAAATCTTCGTTGTGATATTCTAGAAGAGGCTCACCAAGGTAATTTCTCTGTACACCCAGGAGTCACAAAAATGTATAGAGATTTCAAAGATGTTATGGTGGCCAAAAATGAAGGTTGATATAGCAGAAATAGTATCTAAGTGTTTGACTTGTCAGAAAGTGAAGATCGAACACAAGAAACCGCCAGGTACATTACAACCTCTTGAAGTTCCAGGATGGAAATAGGAAAGCATTTCCATGGACTTTGTCATAGGATTACCCAAAACACCGTCGGGTTATAGTGGATAGACTAACTAAGTCTGCCACATTTTCTACCTATCAAAGTCTCGTATCTCTAAAAATTGGCTAAACTCTATATAGAGGAAATTGTAAGGCTCCATGCGTTCCTTCAACTATAATCTCAGATCGGGATCCACTATTCACTTCAAGATTTTGGGGAGCTTTCAGAAAGCTTTCAGGAGCAAACTTTGTTGGACAAGCTTATTATCCTAGATGACAGGAAACTGAAAGGACCATTCAAACATTGGAAGATATGTTAAGAGCATGTGTGCTAGAATATCATGGGGTTGGACACTGCTGCTACTAATTCAATTTTCCTATAACAACAACTATCATGCAAGTATCGGAATGGCTCCTATGAAGCTATGTATGGAAGGAAGTGTCAATCACCTCTTTGTTGGTATGAATAGGGCGAGACTAGTCTTTTGGGACCAGACCCATTCAAACGTTAACGATAATAAAGAATCTGAAGTAAGATTTTGACTGCTAGAGTCGCAGAAAGCTACACTCGTAAGAGAAGAAACTAGAATTTCAAGAGGGAGATCACGTATTTTTGAAGGTTACCTCTACAACCGGCATAGGTAGAACTATTAAAGTCAAGAAGTTAAATCCTCGCTTTATAAGTCCATTCCAAATCCTAGATCGTGTAGGCTCAATAGCATACTGTCTAGCTTTACCTCCACATCTTTCAAACCTCCATGACATATTCCATGTGTCACAACTTCAAAAATACAACCCTAATTCTAGTCATATACTTGGAACCTAAATCACTACAACTGAGGGATGACTTAACTTTTGAAGTTACCACCAGCACAAATAGTAGATAGAAGCATGAAGCAACTTTGAGGAAAATCTGTCTCTCTGTCAAGGTTGCATGGGGAAAGAAGGATCCAAGAGTATACGTGTGAGTTAGAGTCCAGGATGAGAGAAGACTCCCGTACTCTTCAGATACTAAATTTTGAGGGCAAAATCTTTCTAAGGGTAGAATGTAACGACTCACCTTTTTGTATTGTCTAAAATAATTAATTGTGAGTAATCGGTAGGGAGTTTGAAAATTTTGAACAGAGGTTATGATCGAAACAATATAAGGATTCTAAAAAAATGAAAATTTATTTAATATTATTAAAAATTTAATATAATAATATTATAATCAGAGATGTAGAATAAGACCTATAAGTGGTATAAGGACATGGAAAAATAATGATAAGGTTAATATTTTTTAACCCGGAAATTGTTTAGGTAAACTCAATTACCAAAATGGTAATAATTGGTACATTAAAGTGGTAATAACTAGTACACCAAAACATTGAGTCTGGTAAAAATAATGGATATTATTTGATCACATATAATTTTTACTTATGATAATTAAATAAACATAGATATTTCTAATACTGACACAAAAAGTCGAATAGGAAATAATACTTTCCTTACTTTCTCTCCAGTTAAGGAATTTATAAAAGAAAAAAAAAAGGTAAAGAAATGACATTTTTCTTGGTTAGTCACATAACCACGTTTTTCCCTTTTCCTTCTTCATTCCTTTCTTTCTTCTTCACTTTTTCATTTTCCAAGTTTTCTCTTTGAAAAAAACTTCATAGAAACCACCATAACTACAAAGGATACTCTTAGGTAAGCATATAAACTACTTCAAGAACATCTTCTCTACATCAAAATCAATTAAAAGCTTTGTTTTTCCTTGCACTTGGTCCTCGTAACTATTCTTCCAACAAAATCTCATAAAAAGTTTAGTAGATCTTAGCGATAAATATCATAAAAATTTAAGAGAAGTTTCATAAGAAGTTAAGAGATTTTGAACAAAAAATCTCATGGAATTCAAGAGATTCTGAAGAATATCTCATAAGAAATTCAAGAGATTTTCAGGAGAAAAGTCTCAGTAATTCAGGAGATTTAATAGAGAAAATCTTATAAGAGTTAAGGAGATCTCAAGAAAATCTCAAAGCATAAGTATGAGAAATAGAACTATTAAAAAGATATTTCTCTTGAGAATCATAAAATTTCCTAAACAAATACTAAAGATCCTTATGAAAAGAGAAAACTTAAGAAATAAGCTTTATGTAATATTAATTGCTTAATGATAAGCTCATGGATTCACGGGTAGTAGTAGACGTGCTATGCCCTTAGAACTATATTAGGTTGTAATTGCGATGGGTTACATCATTATGAGAAAATGGATGTATAGAAAGAATAGCGAGGCTATTCAGGGATATGTATAAACGTACTCCATCTAGTAAACTATATCAGGTTGTAATGCGATGACGTTACATCATTGATAGTACGATCCACAAAAGTATATTAAAAGTCTTATGAGTTCTACCATTAAGTTTAAGAGTATCTAATAAAATTAAGTCACAAATAATGATACTAACTCCTGACCTTTATGTAAACAACCAAAGATATAGTACATATTTTGTATTAATGTTGAATATCGTTGAGTAATGACTGTGTTTTCCTCCTGAATCATTGATTCTCATTCTGCTGTATGATGTATTTTATATAGATGGCCTGGATTGTGTTCTTTCTCTAGATGCCTAAGTTGGGTGGTATTATCACCTAGAGTTATGGTCACTTCCTGATTCATGATCTCATATCCATGTTTACGTACTATTTGCTCGTCGTTCGTACTACTATTATGAGTCCTACTTTTGATCTAGCGTCCTTTTTTCTACTTTTGCTGTATACAACCCATCCACCACAGCCTGCGTCGATGCTGAGTCTGATCCTTCAAAGGAGACATCTTCTAGTTCCTCTACTCCTTCCTGGGTAGTAGGGTTGGCAAGCTACCTAGCTGACGTGCCTAATGGGCACTACTTTCTACTTGCTTGACTAGTTATGGTGTATCCAACTTATTTATAGACATAGTATGGCCTAGAGTCCCTCATATTATCTTACTATCATGGCTCTTACGTTTACATTTCGATGAGCTACTATTTGAGGAGTTAGGTTTATCTTGATATAGTTGATCGTATTTTGTTAGGCCTTAACCAGATTAGGTGGTCACTACGAGGACTAGGGTAGGTTATTTATAATACAAATGAAATTAGGTGTGAATGTATATAATATAACTCATGACTTAACTCCTGTGGATGTGATATAAGATGTGTGTTATTGTGTGACTGACTTTGTGGAATGCATACTATGTTTTTCGCTATTGCTATACATTGACTAATGTGCTAAAAGGATTACGAAACGTGAGAAAATTTGTATAGCTTTTAGTGCAAGGCTCCTACTTATTACAACTCAAACATATGTAACTCATATAGTTAAAAGGAAAAAAAAAATTTATAGGTAACTACTACTTACTATAATGTTATGACTCGAGCATAGTGTAACACCTAGTAATTAACCAAATACACCTAGGTTGAATTGGATTAATGACTAGACTTACTCTTTGCTTTGGTTCTTTCATCATATTTTGAAAATACTTAGTGAAATTACGAGCCATTTTTTTTTTTAACATAATTGAAATCGTGAGCCGCATAACATAAACGATTAAGCGGTAGTAAAATAAGACATTTAAGAATCTAAATATATCATATTGGCTCCATCACATAACATCCATAATGCACATCACAACATATATACAATAACCTCACTCAAAAGGTGAGTTAAGTTCATACATCATATCTTACATATTCACACCATAGGAAACTATTTATAAGGAAATTCATGCCCCTAAACTAGATAACCTTAAAAGCTGAGGAAGGCTACTCTAAACTGGGATGTATAACACTCTTAAGACTACTTAAAACTCTTGGGCCACTGTTGGAAACGGAAGAAACCCGGTCACTGGAGCTTCCTCGGAAGGGGCACACGAGATGCACCAGCGGCTGGGTCGCATGGACGATCTTCTTGCTAACCTCGGCTGAACAACTGTTTCCTCACTCCCCTCTCTTACACGTGGGAGAGTAGGAGCGAGCTCTCAGAATAAGCATGAGTAGGAGGATTTTCTAAGGATCAGTTTCAGAATATTCGTTCGTGGATTATACTATGGAAAACCATGGACGCAGATGAGGCGGGATAAGAACGTAACATTCTTTCATCAAGTGGACGTGCATGTTCGAAAACTATTTCATCGCCATAGGGAGAAGTAGGAGAAAACGATAACTGGGACAGGATGTGCAAATGGACGACCTACGTAAATAAAAACACAAACCAAGCACCTTCCTTCAAAGTGATACGAATGATGCACCGGATCATAGTGGAATTCCCAAGTAGGGTGTCAACGATAGGGACGAATGTCGCCATCTAATTCTGAAGACAATGACGGAAATAAAGGAAAGGGAGTGAGAATCTTACTAAAGAATTCTCAGTAGGGTATCTCCTTCTACGGTGTCATCATCAAAGTCTCCAGGAATCTGGGGTTATTATAAAATAGTGAACATACGAAGATTAAATTTTAAGTTCAGAAAATACTTTTACCGAGATTCGACCAATTTTAATTATGCGTCTTATAATGCATCATAATCTTAACATGTCATATTTATAATGAACTTTTCTTTTATCATTTCATCATATTCCTCATCATCATCATTAATATAACATGCATAGAAGAACATCATATTTCTCATCATCAACTCATGTATGTTATGCACAGAAGAATATCATAATAGCTACACATGGACATGGTGCACATAATTTATTTCTTTAGTACCTTAGGTGACTTTAAAATCTTATCATCCTCATTATTTTCCTTGGGCCACCCTATACTCCACCCTTTTGGGAGTAATCTAGGTTATGAGCTCATACCTTACTAGTCGTCACTAGCATATACTTATCCTTTTTGATAAGTTAAAGTCCTTACTCTACCCTTTTGAGAGAGGGTTAGGGGGCTAGAATCACCTTTTCACCACCTATAGTTTGATGGGTCTAAAGGATCATTTTCTCAGATCACCTTTTCACCACCTATAGTTGATGGGTCCAAAGGATCATTTCCTCATAAGTTTAAGTCACCATTAAGTCTTTGCATGTTACAACTCGCAATTCATAATAATTCTAACATTTTCTTATTTACAGTCTTATTCTGGAATAATATATATCAACTATAATCATGCATCTGGAGATTCCAGGAAAGAAGGTGGGTCACAATGGACACGCTTAAATACCAAATCTTTCCTTAGCCAGAATCTTTCCAAATTGCACTCTTAGGAATACACTTTCTTCCAGGAACAAAATATGTCCTTATTTCATGCATAAGTTTTCATTGTTTGCAACAGCAACTATAACATACAAACCAGGGAATCAATCAATGACACCAAATTCTTGATAAGCATCAAATCACATTTTAAGTACACATAAAATTACTAGCTTCCCATAAAATTCTTACAAAGTTTTAAAACTCTTTTAGAACTAATTCTTTTTGTTAAACTTGAAAGAAGTCATAGGACTTTAGGCCTAACTTAACCATGGGACCGATTTATAACTTGAAAGAATGTTCATAATTAAATCTTTCACTTAAGATAAAAGGAGCAAGTCTTGAGCTTTAGAGATTTAGGTGACATCTTAGAATTATTACCATGCTATGCAACCTTATTTTAATCTTATCTTTATAAGGTGATAGCTTGGAATTATAAACATGATATGCAATTCCATTTCTTTATCTTTAAGATTTAAGGTGATGACTTGAAAATTAAACATGATGCAAGAACTTGTAATATAAACATGATGCAAGAAACTTGGAGCGCGGAATCCATAGACCAAGGAGGAGGAAGAAGAATCTTAAACAACCAGAGCGTAGTCCAAGGACCGGTGAGGGATAAGAGAATTACATTTTTTTTTAAGCTCCAATTCTCAAGACTTCTTAAAGAATAAATTCTTTAACTCCAATTATCTCATTTCTTCACTTATGATTCATAGGCAAGTCTTTGAGCTCTAGGATTTTTAGGTGATGACATAAAATAAACATGCCATGCATTGATTCTTTTAGCCATTATAAAATAAAGTGAGAGCATAAAATAAACATGAGATGCAACTTCTTTATTATCTTTAGAGATTAAGTGACAACTTGAAATTTAAACATGAAATGCAAGCTTGAAATTTAAACATGAGATATGCAAGTTCATTTATTTATTCTTGAGAATTTAGTTATGACATAAAATAAATATGGCTATGCAAGGCATAAACTTAAACATGGATGCAAGTTCACTTGATCTCTTTACTAGAGCTCCTTCAAGACTTTAAGAGAATTATGATTTCAACCCAATATATGTATCTTAGCAAGACAAAGTAAAAAAAAAATACATATTTCATATTCAAACCTCAAGATAAAAACATTATTCTTTAAAGTTTTGCATTAAATGGAATGTTCAAGCTTTAGAGGCCTAACTTGTGATGGATTTACAACCCATATTCAAGGTCCTCATCATCAAGCCATCATTTCATTCCTTCCTAGGCCATTTGGCCGAAACCATGAAAGGAAAATAAGGAAAGAAAAACTGAAATTTTAGAAGCTTTGGAAACTAGTGAAACCTTCAAGTTTTAGAGATCTAACTTGTGAAAGCTTTGCAACCAACACTCAAGAATCTCATCATCAAACCATGGTCTCATCATAAGCTAGGCCATATGGCCGAAATACTTTAAAAAGAAAGGAAGAAGAAACTGAAAATGAAAACTTATAAGAAAGCTCATGAAAACATCATTTTTGAGCTAGAAACATAACTTGTCTTAGCATAAAATGAACTTAGAAACACCTCCATACCTAATTTGATTTGAAAGAAAGGAAGAGAACTTGGTTTCCTTGAGTGAAATGAAGCAAATATCCTTGAAAAGCTGAAGGGAGAATTCGCCAAGAGAAGAAAGAAAGAAAGCTTTTGGTGCTCCTAAGACTAGAATTTGTGTAAGTTATGAACTAAGCATCTAAACTATCTTCAAGCATGCCTATTTATAGAGATTTTGCAGCTCATAAATGGAAAAAGGAAGGAAGGAAATCTGACCAAAAATTAGAGGAAAAAATAAGGAAGAAAAATCATTTTGTTTGGTGGCTTAAAACATGGAATCATGTTTCCATGTTTTCATGATTCTTTGTTTTCATTCTTTGGATTTTTGTGTAATAATTTTCTGACTTATTACTCAATAATTTCGGCCATTACAGCCTTGTGGAAGAGGATTTTGTGTGTTCCATGTATTATTTAGGTGTAGGCAAGGTATTCATGTAATTTAGAGAATTTACGGTTAAGGGCTTAAGTGAATTACTAAGCAATTTGGGTGTTTTAAGCAATTTTAGGTTCTAATCAATCTAAATAAATAATTTTGACTCTAGATTAGTAATTAGAATTTAATAAGCTTTAATTTGAGCCTAATATTTTTTAGGTTTCGTTAGACAAATCGAAAATCTCAAAATTTGCAAAACTGCACAAAGATAGGGCAAAAACGGTAATTAACCCAAAACTATCCGGGACCATCCGGACTTAACCAAGGGTCATTCATAACTTAAAAACACCTTTTAAAATATTTTAGTGAGGTTTGGCTTAGTCGGAACGAAATTAAAAAAACGCAGGGGCGTTTTGGTCATTTGCGCGTTGAACTCAAAATTGAGATTCTTCTCTCTATTAACACACATAACACAAACAATCCTTTATTATCCTCAAAACATCCCCTTGAGGACGGGTGGGGCCCACGATCCTCATTTTAGTAAAATAACTTCAGGGGCATTTTGGTCATTTTACACATACAAAAATTGGGTTTGCAATGCTTGTACGAATTGCTCCTAACTTCTCTTCTAACGATTGTTTGGTCTCAAATTTTATATAATATTTACCTACGGTAATTTGGTAATTTCTAATGACAGTAAAGATTACAGGAAAAATTGGGCATTACACATAGCACTATAGTAGGATGGGTGTTACAATTTTTACCATTCACACTAAGTTACAATTTTTACCATTCACATTGAGTTACCAATTCATGATTTACTATCTAATTAAATATGTTATTCTACATGTCCTACCTCTTATCAAGAATCAAGATTGTCCTCCATTATGCCCAAACAATGCCGCGAACTCCATGCCCTCCATTATCCCATGATTTATTTTTTTTTTCCAATAAATAATGCACTTGCAAACATCATTGCCTTACCATTTGCTTTTTTAGAGTTGTCTTGCTCAAAGAATCATCAAAAAAATTATGCATTCTCTCATGACTTCAAGCTTCCTTCTTCTTCCTCCTCCATATCCAAGAAGCTTCATTCTCATCCTTTATCCAAGCTAGCAACCTCAAACTATCACATTTACACCATAGATCAACTCCTAAACACCTAAACTTTCCAATTCCAAACACAAGAACATAAGAAAAATCCTTCCTCCACTCTAACTCCCTTGGCTGAAACTCATCTTCACCATTAAGAATAGGTTTTCTTCTTCTTACTTCATAAAAGATCAAGCTTTATCTTTTGTAAACAAGAAATAACTTGGTAGGGATTTTATTTCATGTTCTTTCTTTTATTCTTTCCTTTAAATTTTGATTTCTATGGCTTGATGATGAGGAATCATGTCGGTGGTTGTGAATCCATCATATAATAGACCTCTAAAGCTCAAGGTTTAGTTTTTGTTGTCAAAAGATTAATGGAATAATTGTTAATTTCCTTTAAGTTGATTCTTTTGGAGCTTGATGATGAGTTAAGAAATAAAGTTCTTGGAACCATGGTAATAAGAATCTAAAGCTCACTTCCTTTTTGTTAAGATTAATTGGAGTCAAAGAGTTCATTCTTTAAAAGTTTTGAGTTTTGAGCTTAACAAGATGTAAAAAGGAACTTGCATCCATGTTTATGTTTCAACCTCTTGCATATCTTGTTTAAATTTCAAGCTTTGCATAATCATGTTTATATTTCAAGTAATCACCTTAATTCTTAAAGATAATAATATGGACTTGCATGTCATGTTTAAATTTCCAAGTCTTGCATATTATGTTTAAATTTCAAGTCATCACCTTAAATCTTAAAGATAAGAAAATGAACTTGCACATCATGTTTATATTTCAAGCCTTGCATATCATATTTATATTCCCAAGTTATCACCTTATAATAACCAAGATTAAAAATGAGATTGCATGGCATGTTTATGATTCTAGTTATCACCTAAATCTCTAAAACTCAAGACTTGCTCCTTTTATCTTAAATGAAAATTTTAAACATGGACATACTTTCAACTTATGATTTCGGCCTCATGATGATGATGGGCCTAGAGTGACTTTTATTTTGTGTTAAGGCTTCATGTGTTTTCAATGTCTTGAAATAATTTTAAAACTAGTAACTAGAAATGATTTATGATGCAATTTTCCAAGCTCTTAGAAATTAAAATGAAGGTTTCTTGATTTGCTTTTATAAATTCTGTAACATGCTATTTGGAATGGCTTAGAGTGGTAAAAATTACTATTAGTTGTTGTAAAAATCATTCTTGACACATTAGGCAAGACTAGTAACTAGAAATGTGCAAAAATGCAATTTTTTGAAAGCTTCTAGAGATGTGAATTTTGGCCACTGATTGGAATTATTTGTTTATGTATGATGTTGTTTGGGGTTGTCTAATTGTGTAATAATTTCTAAGAATTAGTGCAATAATTATTTTTAGCACTTGAGGAAAAACTAGTAACTAGAAAAGATTAAAAATGTGTTTTCTAGAGCACTTAGAAAATGGAATTATGGTTTTTGTTACAGCATGTATATATTCTGTTTGACATGATGTATGGAGGTAAGAATCACTAATAATTAGTGTGGGAATTAATTCTAACATCTTAGGAAAAGAAAATTAGAAAGGGTCAAAACGCAATTTCTAAAACTTTTAAGATTAAATTTTCTAACATTGTCCTAAGTTGTTTGGTACTATTCATAAAGTTAAAAGTTAGTGAAAATTATTGTCATAGCCATTGTTGGTCTCTTAGATGCATAAAAGAATTATTGCAAGTGTTAGATTAGATGGATTTACAGTTTCAACCGTTAAAAGGCTAATAGGTAATTACTGACAACTTGAGATTGAAAATGTGAATTTGCATTTGTGATAACCTTTAGTACATAAAGTATATCTTATTGAAGCATAGCATGCGTATTAGCTAAGTCGGTCTTTATTCCGACATACTCTAGGAGCATGTTTACCTTTCAATAAGATGTTGATAATAGCATGCCTATGCAAATTATGTTATGATGAATTGCAATTATGATTGAGATATTTGAGACGTATAGTTGATGTGTTTTATGAGCATGAAATGTGAATTCATAAGTTATAATGATATAATGCTCAAGTTTGCACCCTAATGAACACGCTAAAATTAAGGTGACATAAGACACATGGAAATAATCCTCAGACTCCAGGAATTAATGGTTAGGAGAGGTGATCCAATAAGGACCCTTTAAACTCCAGGAATTAATGGTTATGAAAGGTGATCCTATACCCCCTATCCACACTTTGGAGTCAGGAATTTAGCTTATCCAGAAGATAAATATAAACTAGTGACGACTAGTTAGGTATGAGCTCATAACCTAGAACTCTCAAGAGGAGAGATATACAGTGGCTCCCAAGGAAAAGAATAAGTAATTTAAGTCACCTAAAAGAATAATGAGGAGAAATCATGTTAGAAAGATTTGTGTTATTTATGTCATGTACATTGGTTGTGATTTCTATGATAATCTACATATGGCATTGATATGGATTCATGATATAGTATGATGCATCCATGACATTAAGATTCATGCTAAAATATACGACCTGGCTAATGGTATTTGAAACTTAATGATATAACCTTATATAAGCTCACAATTTCATAATGAAACCCGAGGTTCTAGGGACGATGATGATGACACAGATATTATAAGGCGAAAGACCTCCTGAGATTCTTTTATAAGTTTCTCATTCCTTCTTTTCTTTCCATCTCGCCTTTAGAAGTAGATGGCGACATCGTGGTCTATGTTGATGCCCACGTGGGAAATGCACTTTGACCCTTGAACCGTCGTATCATTTTGTATGTTATTGTGCAGTTCGTTTGTACATTTTCATGGATCGTCCCTTCGCGCACTCTGTTTCTAGCGATTAGTTTTCCCCTACTGCCCTATTTCTGGATGATAAGGCTAGTTGGCAGGATTGAAGTGCATCTACCAGGTGAGAGCATCAACATGGATCACGAATGTAGCCATTGCTCTCTAAGACGAGATGCAAAAGAAAGAGAGGGAATGAGAAACTTATACAAGAATCTCAATAAGGCTTTCACGTCCAACCAAATGTCATCATCTTCGTCCTCAGGAACCTGAGTTTCATTATGAAAATATTGGACATAAATAAGATTCATTTATTAAGTTCTAAATACCATTATCTGAGGCTTGTATCTTTTAGCATGAATCTCAATGTCATGAATGCATCATACCATATTATGAAATGCATATCAATGCTTATGCAACATACCACGAGACTTGAATGAATTGTCATAATATAAGGAACATAATTCATCTTAATATAATCTTTCGTCTTTACTTTCTTAGGTGACTTAACTTTCTTGTTCTCTTTTATGGGGCCACCCTAATACTCTCTTCTCTTGAGAGTTCTAGGTTATGAGCTCATACCTAACTAGTTATCACTAGTCTACACTTATACTATAGATAAGCAAATTCACGACTCTTAATGCAAGTTAGGGGGCATAGGATCATCTTTCATAACCATTAATTTCTTGAGTCTAAAGGATCACCTTTATTGGATCACCTCTCATAATCATTAATTCCTGAGTCTAGAGAATCATTTCCACGTGTCTTATGTCACTTTTAATCTTAGCATGTGATCTAGAGATACAAACATGGGCATATAAACATAATCATCATCATAACTTATCAGTTGACGTTTCATACTCGTAAACTTCATAATCTTTATAAGTCCACAAATTTGGTGAAATTCTGGTAGCATAACGATAGGAATATAACTTCCCAAATTTGCTTCATGCCATAGAACACATCAATCAAGCATCTCAATCATTTGTACATAATCACAACATGCCACAAGTCATTAGATACTTGATCACATAAATACACGTCACATTCTTTGCATATATCTATAAGTTATTTTATCATCAATATCTCATAATAGTAAATATACTCCTACCCAGGATGCCGGAAATGAAGGATCGGACTAAGCTAATGCATATACTATACTCAACAGGATATATACAATTATACTATATATCATCATTTGCATAATTCAAGAATCAAACATTACCAAATCAGTAGCCATAAATTTCCATTTAGGATAAAAGAGGCAAGTCTTGAGCTTCAAAGATTTAGTGCTAGCTAGAATCATAAACATGCTATGCAATCTCATTTTTAATCTTTATCATTATAAGGTGATGGCTTAGAAATATAAATATGATGTGCAATATTTGAAATATAAATATGAGAATGTAAGTTTACTTTTAAGTCTTCAAGGATTAGGTGTTAACTTGAAATTTAAACATGATATGCAAGACTTGGAATTTAAACATGAAAATGAAAATTCATTTTCTTATCTTCAAGATTTAAGGTGATAACTTGAAATTTAAATATGATATGAAAGGCTTGGAATTTAAACATGAAATGCAAATCCATTTGCTTATCTTCAAGATTTAAAGTGATAACTTAAAATTTAAATATGATGTGCAAGGCTTGAAATTTAATTATGAGAATGCAAGCTCATTTTAAGTCTTTAAGATTTAGGCGATAACTTGAAATTTAAACATGATATGCAATACTTGAAACATGAATATGCAAGTCCATTTTCTTATCTTCAAGATTTAAGGTGATGACTTGAAAGTTAAATATGACATGCAAGACTTAGAATTTAAACATGAGATGCATGAGCTTGAAACATAAACATGTATGCAAATCCATTTTATATCTTGTTGAGCTCAAAACTCAAGACTTTAAAGGATAAACTTTTAACCCCAATCAATCTTAAACAAAAATGAAAGTGAGCTTTAGAGTCCTCAATACCATGGTTCTGAGAACCTCATTTCTTGGACTCATCATCAAGCTCAAAAAGAAATAATCAAGAAAATCAACAATATTCCTCTAATCTTTTGACAACAAAAATTAAACCTTGAGCTTATAAGTCAAATATATGGTGGATCTACAACCACCATCATGATTCCTCATCATCAAGCCATGGTCATCATCAAACCATAAAAACTGAAAATAAAGGAGAAAAACTTAAGAAAATAGATGAAATAAAATCCCTACCAAGAGTATTTTCTTATTTGCAAAGAGAAAGCTTCATCTTTTGTAAAGAAATAAGAAGAACAAATCTTCTCTTAGAGTTAAAAGGACTCGGCCAAAGGGAAAAGAAATGGAAGGACAATTTTTCTTGTGTTCTTGTGTTTGGGAGTTGATCTATGGTAGAGATGTGGTGGTTTAAGGTTGAGAGCTTGGATGGAGTTTAAGAATGGAGGTTCTTAAAGATGGAGGAGAGAAGGAACAAGAGGGCTTGAGGTTGGAGAGAACAAGACTCTTTTCTTTTTTATACAACTTAGTTGGCAAGTTTTGGCCAAAAAAATGAATGGTAAGAATGAGAGCTTGAAGAGTATTTATAGTGAAAGGATCAAGAAAAGAAGAAGAATGCTTGCATGATTTATGCAAGCATGTTGGCCTAATTTTGGGATGAAAATGCTCCATGTTTTATGTAAAAATGTTGTTGTTGGGCATGCATGGTTAGTGGAAATTTTCTAACCTTTAATGCATGTATGCATAATAGATTTACAATATGTGATCGTATGTTTTAATAGGTGTTTTTAATTTTTAGCATGGAGTTGTCTATGTACATGTATGTGGTTAAGAATGTGCATGATGTATATGATTGAATTATTATATTGTCATCTTAATCCAATGACCTAGATTCATTCTTGTTTAAAGACAAGTTTAGGGATTTGTGCAAATGATATTGTAGTAATTATTAAAGTAGTGACATTGTAATAATTATTAAAGTAGTGGCATTGTAGTAATTTTAACCAAGACAAGGATATTTTTGTAATTAGACAATGGTAGTGGTATTCTTGTAATTCCATTAATATAATAAGGGTGTCTTTGTCATTATCAATAAGATAAAGGTAGTTTGGTAATTTCTTTTACATAGTAAAGGTATTTTCATAATTTCACTAAATAATGGCATTTTGTAATTCTTTGCATCTTTTTCTAAGCACACTTGATTATTCTAACATTATTTGTTATTAATAAAAATAAATCACCAATGTTAACCCTTCCCACTATAGGGCCAAGATCAACCGCCTAGTCAGGAAATCAATTGCTCGAGTTCATCAAGTCAATTAGCTTAGACGAAATTTGGGATGTTACATTTGAGACCTCATTTTTATACTAAATGCATTAGTTTTTTCAATGTTATGCAGTTTCTATTCTTATATTTATTGTTACGATTGTTACAATTTTTATGAGGATAACTAAATTGACAATCGTTGTTTAGGGAAACCCTTTAGGAATAAATTATTGAATCCATTAGTTTATGTTTAAAGAAGAACATTAGAATTAACTTTCTAATTGGCAGTTAGACTATAGCAATTGGTTCATTAAATCAATGTGTTTTCTAATTAAATTGGGATCTCATTTGTTAGTTATTTACATTGGTCAAATTCTAGAGATCTATCGATCACTAGTATAATTGCTAGTAGTTTATTACTAATAGCTACTCCTGTGTTCAATATTTGGTATGTGATAACTAGTTTCAATCCTAAGAATGTCTTACACTAATGCCTTTAATTCTGAATTCTTTCTTAATTAATTTCCAATTGTTTCAATTTTAATTTTCTCAATTTAAATTCTCAAAAACCCCCCAATTTTTCAACTAAGTGATAAAGTCTCCTTGAGCGATGTCCTAGGTTATGCCCTCTACTAAATTTTTGGTGCAACTTAGCATACAAATTAATTATAATTTGAGGACGTAGCGACAACCTCCATCATGTAGCAGTGTTGATTATAGCACATACAAGTAACATCGTCACGAGTAACTGCAATTGTGTTTCACCATGTGTCGCAAGGATTCGATGGGCGAAAATTGTTTAAAAATTAGGAGTCGCCACCAAGTTTATTTAAATTTGGGAAAACATGGAAAAACCCTTTTATTTTAAGAAATGATCTTTGAAACCAGATTTGAGTTCGGAGTCGGTTATGCATAGGAAAGGGTAAGAATTAACGCGCCCCTAATACACCGTCTTTCGACGGTACCTTTCATTAACTGTGCAAATTAAATAATAACTCTTTTCTAAATAAATAAATAGATGAATAAAAAAAAACATATTTACAATTTAAACAAAACAATTTAAGGAAAATTAATTTTGACTTGACAGGGGGCGCCTGCTCCTACGTACCCTGGTGCAATGAGAAACTCAAAGTCACGTAGTTCTAGAAAATATTTGTGTTAACAGATTTTAATTAAGAAGAAGAAAAAAATGCGTTGGTTGATTTGAAATTGCGAAAAGGATTTTGATTATCCAAATGTTTGAAAATGGAAATCCGTTTATGCACAGGGTTCAAGTTAGCACTAGGCTACTCAATAAACCATTATAATTCAAAAGCGATGAAGGAAGTACCGACTCTAGTCACAACTAATGATTATTGCACGGACCTAAATATTTTTGTTTTTTTATTTTTTTATTTATTTATCTTTTATTTAATTATTTATTATTATTATTATTATTTTAAAAAAGAAAATTTAGAACTTTGTCAAAATCCTAAGATTGCTAAATGAAAAGCAAGGGTCTCCCATGCTCTACCTAAATAAAAATATAAGCTAGCCCAAAAAGATATTTATCCTAATTACTAATGGAACAAAAATAAAACAAACAGAAAACAAAATCCCAAAAAACAAACAGGCCAACCCAAAACAATGACCCCAAACACCAACCAAAGAGACCAAAGACTAGCCCCAAAAGTAAAGCAAGTGATAAAACTAATCTAAAACCCAAATGAAATGTGGCATTCCAAAACTGATCTGAATCCAAAGTGAAACAAACACAACCTAGACCCAATTCTCTCATTTCATCACAACAAAGGAAAAGGACATGGTGCAGGAGCAAAGGCTCGGCGGCGATGGAGCTAACCAAAGCAGTTCCTCGCGATGGAGAGATGCGGCGGCCTCACGGTGGTGGAAGAGGTGGACCTCGCGACGACGGGGATGGGGTGCGCGGCTCGAAGGAGGACCTCGATGCGGCGCGGTGGTTGCCAAGAGGGAGCTGCGATTCGACATTGTGGTCGCACGAGCGGCGCGCGCTCACGGACAGGCGCGAAGGCGTGTGGCGTGCTCCTCGCGGTGCTGGGTTCGTGCGATGTCGGGCTCGAGGTTGGCGCTCGGACTTCGCGGCTGAGGGTGGCGAAGGTGCTGGTTCCTGGTGATTGGTGGGGAAGAAGTAGAGGAGGAGACCGCGGCCCTCCCGTTTCCTTCTTATCTTCTGATTTTGGCCTTGATATATCTTTGATTGTTTTGCTTCTAGTTCAGTTTCTGATTGTTTTTTTTGTTGGATGGGTTATGAGTTTTATTGGAATGGTGATGTAATGGTAGTTGATTTGAGGGAATTGCAATGGTGAAGCTTTGTGGGTTAGTTCCCTTGGTGTAGTGATGATGATGATGGAGGTCAAAGACGGTGTTCTAAAGGGTGGCGGTGGCGTGTGATGATGATGGGGGTTGACGGATTCACAAGGATGAATGAAGGGAGTGGGGGCTGAAAAATTTCCAGATTCAGAAGAAAATGAAGGCCAAAAATGTTAATAGGTCCTCCCTCCCTTCGAAAATTTCCTCTCTGTTATTTGTATTGGACTTGATTCTAGTTAACAATTTTTCCCATGCTTTTCTTGGAATGCAGGAGCACCAAACGGCTTGTCCGCCACGCCTCCCGAGCTAGAATTAGGCAGAGAGCTCATTGTTTGTCGGCCTCGTTAGGGAAGGCTGTAGTGGAGGCCATGTTACAAGTGGGATGCTGAAGCCATCACGCACATGCTCTCATGTTTCGGTTTTTTCATTTTTGTTTTTATATTTTTGTGTATGTATCATGGATAGAAATGTAAAAACAAACATATGGGCTTGTAACAAAAATGTATCTGGCGCTGAAACAATGAAAGGGATTCTCTTTTTTTCATTTTTGTTTTAATTTTTTTGGAAAGAAAAACGACAGAAAACTTTGATTCCTTTTTTCAATTTTCCCAAAAGAGATGAAATAAGAAACTTGTAAATATGCAATTTTTTTATTTTTGTTTAATGGGCCAAAAAATCGAGTGTTCACAGTTGCCCTTCTTTGCTTATTTCTTATAAGAAAATATGAAAAACCTAAGTTTTTATATTGCTCTTGATAAGGAATGAGTAAAGACATGAACATTGGTTTTGTTTGGCAAGGCATGAAATTGAAAACAAGAAAGATTAAATTCAAATGGTGAAAGAAACTAGATGTTCATGAGAGGCACATGTAATGAGATGATGCAATTCAAAACCAAGATATATGAGTGACAAGAAATGTGACATTCATCTGTACACAAAAAGTAAAAGCTCAGGAAACTAAAGGCCGAGAGTGCAGGGAAATTACAAGGCTTGCAGCCAACGATACCTGTTAGCAAGTACAGGAAATTAACAATCAATAGGGGTTGACTGAAAATTAAAAAAAAAGCCGGGCTGATAGGAAATTAAAAGTCTTGTGACCAACTGAACATGGGTCAACAAGCGACAAGAAATTAAAACTCAATGGCAATCTGAGGTCGAACTGGAAAGTAAATTGGCAATTAGAGGACTAAAAGGTAAATTGGCAATCTAAGGCCGACTGAAAATGAAATTGAAATTGGCAATCTTAGCTGAAAATGTAAAATTGGAATTGAGGCCGACATGAAATAAATTGAAATTGGCAATGAGGACATGAAATGTAAAATTGGCAATCTGAGGCCGACTGAAATGTAAAATGGCATCTAGGCCACTGAATTAAAATGGCAATCTAGGCCGATTGGAAGGTAAATTGGCAATTCTGGCAAACTGAAATGAAATTGAAATTGGCATTCTAGGCTAACTAAAAAGGTAAATTGGCAATCTAGAGCCAACATGAAATGAAATTGGCAATTTGAGGCCGACATGAAATGTAAAAAATTGGCAATCTAAGCGAACTGAAAAGTAATTGGCAATTGGCCGACATGAAATTGGCAATCTAGGCCGCTGAAAAGCAAAATTGGCAATTTGAGGCCGACATGAAATGCAAATGGAATCTGAGGCCAACATGAAATGTAAAAAAATGGCAATCTAGGCCGACTAGAAAAGCAAAATTGAAATTGGCAATCTGAGGCCAATGAAATGTAAAATTGGCAATCTAAGGGACTTTTTCCTTTTAGATTATGTGCAAAAGTCTTGAAAAACTAACCGTAACCAAATCAGGAAAACCTCCAAGAAGGCATGAACCGATCAAACTCGTAATTCTTGCACTGGATTTTCTAGCACACATAAGACCTTTCCTTTCTTCTGTGACCTTGCTCACTTCTTCCCATTCCTCCTTCTTCTCCCTTTTCCCTTTTTAGAATGGTGATTACTTTTCCACTAAGCCTACTTGAAGCTTCTGAATTCTCTTTGTATGAAATTAGTCATTGATGTATTGCTAAGCATTATTGGGTCGTATAATTTAAGCTTAAATTTATGCTTACTCAAGACATCATAAATAAACATGCATGCAAAGGAAAAGTGGAAGGATTAACTGAATGACGATTTTTATTGCTCGATGTATTTGGACGACAACAACGCAACATGTTTCGAAAAGGAAACAAAATTGCATGAAAAATTACATTGCTACAAGCATGAAATTTTTCCCAGTTCTGGTCCTTAGTAACTTATTCAATTGATTTCTTGCGGCAATCGCTGTCATAACCGTTGTCTCCTCAATCTTCTTGTCTCTTGATCCCCAAAAATTGCCCCAGTTTCGTCTTGGTCTGGCTCACAAGACATGTTCAACATGGGAAATTGCCCAAGTGTGAGTTACTTGAGATGATGCCTATTATTTGCTCTAATTTTTGCCTAGGCCACCCTTTCGGGTTTTCGACCTAGCGAGCTTTTTTTCTTTTTATTTTTCTTCCTTTTTTATTTTGCCCTAATTTTTGCTTAGGCCGCTCTTCGAGTTTTCGACCTGACGGGCTTCTCCTCATCTTTTCAAGCATAAAACCTTTTGACTGCATCGGTGTTGATTGGTTTAGGCAATTCTCTTCCATCCATATCTTGCAAAATTAATGCACCTCCTGAGAATGCTTGCTTGACAATGTAAGGACCTTCATGACTTGGAGCCCACCTTCCCAGTGCGTCCTCTTGATTAGGGAGAATTTTCTTCAGAACCAAATCTCTTGGATGAAAAACTCAGGGCGGACTTTCTTGTTAAAGGCCTTACCCATTCTACTTCATGACCAATAGCTATAGTCCCCTTTTTTTTCAATCATGTTTAACCTTTTTCCAACTCAGCCTTCATCAGAACCCTTAATGATGGGATCTACACTTCTATAGGGGATAGAGCTTCCACTCCATATGGTAATAAGAAGGGAGTTGTTCCTGTGCCTAATCGTATGTTGGTGTGACATGCATGTAAAGCATATGGCAGCATCTTATGCCAGTCTTTGTAGTTCACCACTATTTGGCAGTGATTTTCTTGATATTCTTATGGGCAGCTCAACCGCCAAGTGTACACATCCTGGCCTTCCCATCCTTTTAGGCACCATGTTGGCTAGCCAAGCCCTTTTTCTGATCATCCAACAGATTTGTAAATGGCTCAACAGTTTCTTCATAATCCTCGGGTTCATGGTTATCGCAATCAAGTGCAACAAGAGAATCAATTGATAAGCATCCAAAGTCCCTTTCATATGGCAAAAATTTCATACCCTTTAGGTCCCTAGAAAGCATTTGTGGTAGGTTGGAATGCTAAAACAAATGGTGGATCATACGATATAAATGGCATGGAAGAAACACAAATTAACGAGCTGAAATGGTAGAGGAAAGAAATGAGAAAAAGAAGAAAGGAAAAGAAAGGAAACGAAACAAGGCAAAAACAAAGCACGAAGAAAGGATTATTGGAAATCATGCAAGTTCATTTAGATAATGTCTTAGAGTAGCATAAACAAAAGCAAAAATATTCAACCCAACAATTAATTTGAAGCAACAACATCAATCATTAGTTCAATTGTCCAATTTATCAGCATTTCATCACTATTAGCGCAGGAGTGATGTTACATTCTCTAGACTTCTTGACATCCACTGTATTAATGGTGGGAAAACAGCGAGGGGAATGAACTTCTCCTATTTCCACGCTCACCCGATTTCCTTCCTCATGATTTAACAAAATCTGACTTTGGATCTTCTTGAAGGTCCAGTTTTCCACAAGCAATTAGCTTCTTCACCACTGTTTTGAAACCTTCGCAATCCTCAATGGAATGTCCCGCTATGTCCATATGATATTTGCAGGTTAAGTTCAGATTGTACCAAGCTGGTGTGGCGGTTCCAATGGATGCACTGGACATGGTGAGATCAGGTGAACATCAACTAATCTTTGAAAAAGGTCAGCATTCGAAATGGACAGATTTGGAAAAGGTGGAAGGTTGGGAAATCGATTACGATTCTGGTTTTGGAAATTTGGTCGGGTGTTGGGGTGTATGTTGGGCGAGTTGGTTGATATGGTCGTATGTGAATGTTGTTGACTTGAGGTTGGGAGTATGGGGTAGTGTTTGTGGTTGGTGTGGTTTGGTAAAATGGGTAAGGGGGGATAGGGGTTTGGTATGATGGCATCTGGGGTCGTGGACCTGTTGGTGCATACCTTAGGATGAAGGATTGCTGACCATGCACATAATTCACATCTGTCTCCTTCTTTTAGGGAAACCTTTCCTTGTGTCCTCATTGGTTATGGGAAGCTTGCCAGCCTTAGCCAAGCTCTCAATTCTTTCTCCTGAGTTATCAACTAGGAGAAATCCTCATACGCGCTCCTGCCATTGCCTCAATATAAGGGATCCCAAAGTTCCCAAGAAGTATGAACACATTTCAGTTGGGATGAGCGGTGGTTGAACTTGAGCAGCCAAAGCTCTCCACCCTTGAGCATATTGCTTAAATGGTTCATCTTTCTTTTTCTATTGAGCTTAACTGCTCGAGTAGGTGCCACTTCAAGATTGAATTTGTATTGGCTCATGAACAGGTCAGCCAATTCTCTCCAAGTGGAAATCTTCGAATGGTCTAATTGGATGTACCATTCAGAGAGGTCCGGTTAAGCTTTCATGGAAAAAGCTAACAAGAAACCTTTCATCTTTGGACCATATTACCATTTTAGTCCAGTAACTCTTCAAGTGGAAGAAAAGGTTACCGTCCATCGTACTTCAAAATCAGGGACCTTGAAGTCTTTGGGAACTATCAGGTCCATAGGAGCGCACAGTTGCTCAATCTCCACACAGCCATAGGAGCTAGCACCTTGGATAGCTTTAATCTGTTCTTGTATTTTCTTCATTCACTCTTCTTTGAATTTGTCTTTCTCCACCTAAACGATTGTTCCCTAAGAAAGGTGATTGTTTTTTACTAACACGGGGTGGCTCCCAAATAGGGGTAGCGTGTCGTGCTCTTCAACATGTACATTTTCTACGGCATGATAACCTTCTCCGACGGGAATCACTATTGGCATCGTCGGTGGTGGTTGAGAGTTACCGGCATTTCGCCAATGTCATTCATCCCTTGGGTGATGTTTAGAGCTGCATCAATACCATAGGTATGGTTATCGTTCAGCACTTGGTTGTACACTTACTGGCATACCAACCTTCCCGGTCTTGGTAACCTCCCAATAAATCTAGTGACTCTTTCATGGCTAATATCATCTCTTCTATCCTTGTTTGATTATTCGACATTCGTTCAATTTTCTTCAGTGCATCAACCTCCATGCTTAGATTCCTTCCGATTCATCATGAGTTGCATCCGAATGAGCCTTTCCTGGATTAGCATTACCTCCTCCATTTTGGTCGCGCTCTGGTATTGTGGACACAAGTTTGATAAATCCGTCTTCCTTGGCGCCCAATGGTTACAAATCTTCACACTATCAAAATGTTAACAACATTCAAACAGGTTAAAAAATTTTTATTATAACTATATGCAGAAGA
This sequence comes from Dalbergia oliveri, assembly GCA_030441495.1. NCBI lineage: Eukaryota > Viridiplantae > Streptophyta > Magnoliopsida > Fabales > Fabaceae > Dalbergia > Dalbergia oliveri. The sequence continues at coordinate 8,819,806 of JAMLFY010000016.1, forward strand.
ACAAATGAACAATAGTCATCAAAAGTTCTTTGTCGACACTAGGATGCCCGCACCCATTCTTGTGGGCATATCACCCTATAAGTCAAGGTGCGGTTAATAGCGACTCTTTAGGGAGAATTCGCTCCTCTATAGATGCTATCTAATGAACACTAGCGATGAAGTTCTTCTTTTCTATATGATTGAGTTTCTCACATTCTTGCGCAAGGATAAACAATCTCAAAGCAAAAATGTGATTGATCACTTTCTAGGGGAACATTTGACCCTTCATAGAAAGCATCGAGCATACTATACACAATTGGTAACTTTAAGAAGAGGCACGAATATTAAAATTTCATTTACTTCCAAGTGAAATTCTGAGTACAAATCACTTCAGAATACATCATACACTAACGGAGAAAACAACTACATCAAGAGGACCTTCATTCATGAAACTACATCAGAAGCTTCATCTTCTTTCTTTTGAGACTTCTGGCAATGTTTTTTCCTGACATAATGCCCTGAGAGATACACACAGACTTGTCTCGAATTGGTAGCCTTATCATGACCGTGTACTCTTCTATGATTGGTGTCGTATCAAAATCAGGTAACTCAAAACAACAAATAGAAGAGTTCCAAACTCTGAGAGCACTCAATGCTGTTACTTCTCCTGGTATAAGTAGCAAATCCAATATACGCCTATATGTGTGTCTAAAAGGATTAGACTTCACGAGGCATCAATTGAATTATTTCTTTCACATTCTCAAGCTCGTTACTAGTCACTGTAACTTTGATGTTCCTTTTCCAATTATGTGTATTGCTAGTGTTCATTTGTATTGCTTCCATATTGATTTGAATTGATGATGACTTTTGCTTTATTAACAATTAAAGATCACACTGTGGGAAATAAAAAGATGAATGAGTAGGATTAACAGATGAAAGAAAAAGAAAGAAAAAAAAAATGAATGCATGCTCCTATGAGATGCTTCCCTAAGAACATGATAACATACAAACCTATCAAATTTTTCTTATTAGAAAGTAAATAATGGAAAGAATAGGATGTGATGAATGCATGTGATAATGTTTTGATGCAAGATTAACTATTTAAAATAAAGCATAAAGAAGTGCAAAGTAAAGGATGAAAGAAGCATGCTCCCTTTGTCCTAACAGGGTAAAACTCTAATGGGTGGGAAGTTCTAAGGCCAAGAACCTGATTTGGGTGGTTGCTAAGTTCAACTATGCGTGCACACATTCATGGTGGATCTAGACTTCTGATTCATGGTCCCATATTGCCCTATCCATAGGCAGAGATAAACCTTCAACCAACCATAAGTAGGGATGAACCCTCTCAATATGATTGACCCATAAAGCCAGGAACAATCTGAGTAGTATCCTAACAACTATCAAGTGAGCATGAAGCCCCTCATGACAATGTCAAGAAACCCCCTATCCTCTTCGCGCAGGCTCGGAATAGAGCCTAACAAGTGTGTGAGATAAGTGATTGTGAAGTGTGTGCATGGAGCATACAAACCTTTCAATCCTAACACTACATGCACTCCTGCAAAACAAAATACAAACAACAAATATATACAGAACAATAATGGTCGTCTACCCTAAGGTTTATACATAAAGAATATTAAACTTCTAAGAAAGGAAAAACATGTACAAAATAAAATAGGAAAGGAAAAAGAAATGAACGGTTATATTTAATTCGCACAATTAACTAAAATAGGCCTGACTCTTACAAATTCTCCCCAGTGGAGTCGCCATGTGTCGCACCGGAATCGCGACGGACGGCAAAAAATTGTTTAAAAATTGGGAGTCGCCACCAAGTTTATTTAAATTTGGGAAAAACATGGAAAAACCCTTTTATTTTAAGAAATGATCTTTGAAACCAATTGAGTTCGGAGTTCGGTTATGCATAGGGAAGGGTAAGAATTAACGCGCCCCTAATACACCGTCTTTCACGGTACCTTTCATTAATGTGCAAATTAAATAATAACTCTTTTCTAAATAAATAAATAGATGAATAACAGAAAAAAAAAACATATTTACAATTTAAACAAAACAATTTAAGGAAAATTAATTTTGACTTGACAGGGGGCGCCTCCTACATACCCTCTGGTGCAATGAGAAACTCAAAGTCACGTAGTTCTGGAGAAAATATTTGTGTTAACAGATTTTAATTAAGAAGAAGAAAAAAAATGCGTTGGTTGATTTGAAATTGCGAAGGATTTTGATTATCCAAATGTTTGAAAATGGAAATCCGTTTATGCACAGGGTTCAAGTTAGCACTAGGCTACTCAATAAACCATTATAATTCAAAAGCGGTGAAGGAAGTACCGACTCCAGTCACAACTAATGATTATTGCACGGACCTAAATATTTTTCTATTTTTATTTTTTTATTTATTTATCTTTTATTTATTTATTTATTATTATTATTATTATTATTATTAAAAAAAACAATTTAGAACTTTGTCAAAATCCTAAGATTGCTAAACGAAAAGCAAGGGTCTCCATCTACCTAATAAAAAATATAACCTAGCCCAAAAAGATATTTATCCTAATTACTAATGGAACAAAAATAAAACAAACAGAAAACAAAATCCCCAAAAAAAACAAACAGCCCAACCCAAAACAATGACCCCAAACACCAACCAAAGAGACCAAAGACTAGCCCCAAAAGTAAAGCAAGTGATAAAACTAATCTAAAACCCAAATGAAATGTGGTATTCCAAAATAATTCTGAATCCAAAGTGAAACAAACACAACCTAGACCCAATTATCTCATTTCATCACAGCAAAGGAAAGGATATGGTGCAGGAGCAAAGGGCTGAGGCGCGGTGGAGCTAACCAGCGCTTCTTGCGATGGAGAGTGATGCGGTGGCCTCATGGTGGCTGGAAGAGGTGGACCTTCGCGAGACGGATGGGTGCGCGGCTAAAGGAGACCTCGATGCGGCGCGGTGGTTGCCGAGGGGAGCTGCGATTCGCGTTGTGGTGCGAGCAGCGCGGCTTCACGGCGGCGGAGGGTGGAGGCAGTGTGGCCGGTGCTCCTGTCGCGGTGCCGGGTTCGTGCGATGTCGGGTTCAAGGTTGGCGCTTGACTTCGCGCTGAGGGAGCGAGGTGCTGGTTCCTGGTGATTGGTGGGGGAAGTAGAGGAGGAGACCGCGGCCCCTCCCCGTTTCCCTTTCTTATCTTCTGATTTTGGCCTTGATATATCTTTGATTCTTTTGCTTATAGTTCAGTTTTTTATTGTTTTTTTTGTTGGATGGGTTATGAGTTTTATTGGAATGGTGATGTAATGGTAGTTGATTTGAGGGAATTGCAATGGTGAAGCTTTGTGGCTTAGTTCCCTTGGTGTAGTGATGATGATGATGGAGGTCAAAGACGTGTTCTAAAGGGTGGCGGTGAGGTTTGTGATGATGATGGTGGACGGATTCACAAGGATGAATGAAGGGAGTGGGGGCTGAAAAATTTCCAGATTCAGAAGAAAATGAAGGCCAAAAATGTTAATAGGTCCTCCCCTCCCTTTCGAAAATTTCCTCTTTGTTATTTGTATTGGGATTCTCCAGTAACAATTTTCCCATGCTTTCTTGGAATGCAGGAGCACCAAACGGCTTGTCCCCATGCCTCTGACCGCCTGGATTAAATTAGGCAGAGAGCTCATTGTTTGTCGGCCTCGTTGGGGGAAGGCTGTAGTGGAGGCCATGTTAGGCAAGTGGGATGCTGAAGCCATCACGCACATGCTCTCATGTTTCGGTTTTTTCATTTTTGTTTTTATATTTTTGTGTATATATTTTGGATAGAAATGTAAAAACAAACATATGGGCTTGTAACAAAAATGTATCTGGGCGCTAAACAATGAAAGGGATTCTCTTTTTTTTTTTCATTTTTGTTTTAATTTTTTTGGAAAGAAAAACGAGAAAACTTTGATTCCTTTTTCAATTTTCCAAAAGAAATGAAATAAGAAACTTAAATATGCAATTTTTTGATTTTTGTTTAATGGGGAACAAATTGTGTTCACACCATGCTTGGTAGATTATGCCACTACTATGTAACAAGCACTTTTGCTTAAAGTAAGAATGTAATAGTTTTGTTGTTTTCCATAATAATCCACAGACTACTTATAAGAAATTGTGATGAGGAAAGAAAGAGTCTATGTTAAATTATTTATGGCACCGTAAATATTTAGTTATTACTTTGTCAAAGTTACTTAACAACTTCCACAAATTGCAAAATAAATTGAAGAATCATTTAACATATTGCCATTTGGTAGTTTTGTATTTCATCAATGAAACTATTTCAAATGTTAAATATCTGTCTTAATTATGTCAGTTATTGCGTTTGGAGGTTGCCATTGCATGTTATTTCTAAACATGGAAGATTGTGAATGATCTTTTGGGATTCATGTTGGTTAATAACAAACACTACACAAGCGGAGCTTTGACATCATAATTGCTAAGATAAAATGATGAAGTCAGCGAAAAGGACCCTATATTGGAAGAGCTAGACTCAACTTATCTATTTACTTATTTTTCCTTGTTATTACATACTAAAACTCAATATTATTGTGCATTTTAGAAAATAACTTACAACCACTGTTGCATTGATTCTCCAATTATTGAAGTATACTTACTGTGTAATGCCAGATTTTTCCTCTCATGCAAAATTACCAAAATACCGTTCAGTTAATTCACCATAGAATTTGTGATGATTGATCCTGTTATCACCTGAGAGTTAGCCATGATTCAATAATGAGGATATGTGATGGTTAGTTGATGTGTGATGGTGATTAAGCTTAATATGACTAATTAACTCTTAATTAGCGTTAATTATTAATTAAACTTAATAAAGATTTATTAATTTAATTAATTAATAAAGAGATAATTTAATTATTCTTGATTAATTATTGCCTCTGAATGATTAACAAGGCATAGTTTCATCCTTAAGATTAATTAGAAAAAGACAAAAAATGCTTTATTATATAATAAAGTAAAAAAGGAGAGATAGTTACTTTTTGACTTGTCTTTTCTCCTTATTTGTTAGAAAAATGTTCACTTTTGAAGTTCAAAATAATAGTATTATATTATGGAGAGAAGATATTTCCTTAACAATTATATAATAATTATTTTATCTTACAAATTATTTAAAATCTTTTACAATTATTTTTAATTCTTCAATCCTAAAACTAATATTTGAATATCTAAAGAGAGATATGTTATTCCAAACTTGTAAAAAAAAACCTCCCCAATTGAAATTCAAAATAATAATATGGTATTATGAAAAGTAAATAGACAAATGTGCTATTGTACGAATAGTTTTCCTAAAGTTTAGGAATCATGTCACATGATATTTTAAATTAATATTTTCATAATGTGAGTTCTATCCAGAAGCTCATTCTTTAAATGATTTATGTATGTTAAAGTTAATTCTTTTGCTTTTGGAATCATTTTTATTACATGAGATAGTCCAACTCAGCTTAATTGTAACATTAGAAAAATTTCTAAAACTAATCCTAGCCCACCCCAAAACCTCACGACCACAACAACAACACACACACTCATAAACTTACATGATTTTTTTTCTAAAGAGACACACAAACTCACTCACACCTACACTTGTTTATGATTTTGAATCATAACTTTGTCTCCAAGATGGAAAAAAAATTCACTCAAAACATTCCCAACTCTCTTAGCTTTTCTTCAATCTCAACTTCTGGAACACAAGCCAAAACACTTCCATGGAGATCTTTCTACCCACCTAGTCTTAAACAAAAACCAAACACAACCATTAAAACACAATTCTCACCCTCCTTTCCTCTCATAGGCCGCCACCACCACCATCAAGCAAAAAGAATATTTTTATTCTCTTTTGTCTCAAGAAGCTTCTTTTTCTTCCATTTGTTTGGTTTAATGTCTTTTTTCAACCCCTTTCTTTCTTCATTGTGTTATTAGTTCAAAGCTTGAACTTTTATTGGGTGTATGCTTCTTTTCTTTCATTATCTCTTCATTACTTTGAATGGTTTTGTAAGATCTAAAAGTTGATGATGAGTTCTCTTGATGTTGGTTCAAGAAGCCACCTTTATGTTAAAGTTCTACATTTTTTGTTCAAATATGTCTAAATAAGCTATCTTATATTTTAATCGGTTAAAGATTAACACTTTGTTATTCTAATGTGACTAAATGAGTTAACTTGCATTTTAATGGCTAAAGTTTGATGCTTTGTTGTTCAAATGTGCTTAAAAGTGCTACTATGCATTTTAATCAATTAAAGTCTAATTTTGTTTTTCTAATGTGTCATTTGAAAGGGTTTTTATGTATTTTAAATGGTTAAATATTCATGCTTTAATGTTCTAATGTGATTAAGAGTGTTATATTAATGATTTGAATTGGTTAGAGGTATCACTGCATGTATTTTGAAAATATATGGTGGTGTTATTCCTCTCAGCATATTATAAAAGATAACATAATAATGCTGAATTTTTTTATTGGATTTGTAATTGACTGAGTAACTCCTTGATTGTGATAAAATCTCTGTAGTTTGTGAACAATGGTTTATTTTCAGCTACCATGCCTAGAGCTTCTATAGAAAATGTCTCGAAACTTGAAAGGCCTGTAGGAACCTCAACCATGGATGATGTATTTGGGAGTGAATATACTTCAGACAATTTTGTTCCTTCCTGCGTCAACTTTTTTGACCAAATAGTTGGTTAAGAATCACTTATCTAAAATTTGAACTTGAACCTTTTATTTTTGCCTTTTCGTTCGGTATTGATTGCCATATGCTTCTACTACAAATGTTTCACCATAAGGGTGTGTTTGGTTTGGAGACAAAAAGGGTAATTTTTCAAGGAATGAAGCTCATCCATAAAAATTACTCCCCACTTTTAACCCCCAGCCAAATGCACCCAGGTAAAATATTTTTGAGCCACTAAATTGGTTTGTTTCTCATACATGGATTTTGAAGGACTTATTTATGATCATTGTTTTTTTATTACTACAAATATAATGGTGCTCAATTTAGCAAAGGAACAATAACAGGAGATGTTGATTGCATCTACTAGGTGTGGCTCCCTTGTTATTAGTTTTAGAAGTAAGATGCACAAGGAAATGTGCCAATGGCATGGTCATTCTCTATATTGATGAATCATACATGCATGGTAAGGGATGCTGCAATTCTTCATTTAGGCATAGACACCTACAATATTGGTTTTTCTTTGAAGTGGTGGCTAGACAAACTTGGTTGTTTATCCTGTGTATTGTTTCAAGTTGTTTGTGTGCAAATATAATCAATTATATCCCTTCAAAAAACAAGTAGATTGTTAAAATAAAAAATCCAATTCAGACAAAGTGGATTTAGTTTGTTTTTCTTATTGAATTTAATGTTAGAATCCTAGATTTACATTTGTACAATTAGGTTAGTATTTTTATACAAACTTGTGCTAATTTGGACTAAAAGGACTTGTGTCTTTGTAAGAATACTATTGTCTTGAGATTGAGCGATGGATCTTGAAAAAAAAAATAGACATCATTAGGAAAGCTTTTTGAATGGGTGCCATCCTAGCCTTAATAGGATTACTTGAATATCCATAGAGTGTATGAACACTTCTAGTTTGAAAAAAAATTACCAACATGGTGTTGGTCTAGTGGAAACAGCTTAGTCCCTCAAGCATGAGGTTTAGGCTAGATCTCACGGATTCACATGTATGGGAAAAACACTATTGGGAGTGAATCCACGTTTAGGCACCTGACCATATCCTAAGAGATTAGTTTCTCATCAACAAGGTGAGAGAATACTCTAGGAAATAAAATAATTTTTTTTTTAGTTTTCAAGTAAGCATATCTATGGTAGATGTACTATTGTGAAAAAGGCTTTGTAAATGTACATTTGTTAGTAAAGTAGATAACAAGAGTTCATCTACCATTAAATTGTTAAGATTAGGATATATCTTAATAATTTAATGGTGGGTGAATTTCTATTTTCTTACTTCAAAAACAAACTTAGCTATTTTTTTGTCCATATTGTTAAAATAGGAGAATTCACTATGCAACTTCTACATTTAGGTGTGTGATACACCTTTGGATAGTTTGATAAAATCTGTGGATTGCTTTAATTTTTTTCATGATATTTGTTGAGAATGGACATAAAAAACAAACCTTTGTGAATGGTCCAGGTTAGACTCATAATCGTCACTTAAAAATTACCTTATTTTTTAAAAGAAAATTAACATCATCTAGATAAAACAATGTCTTAGTCTAAACTTGACATAGTAATTGATATAATACCCAGTGTGGAAAACAACTTGCATTCTTTTAGCCATCAAACAATAAATAATAAATTAATTAAGAGAGTTGTGTGATTTTTCAAAATCTAGAAAGTGGTAACTGTAACTATAATAATCTCAGGGGAAGTCCTTGTAATTTGCCTAAATTTTTTATATTAATAATGAAGTAAATAGATAAAAAGACAAGAAATGATCGAAACTTCTATCTAAACTCCATATTTTTTTCTTATTACGCATCCAAATACATTTCCATTGTTAGGTTTCAGCATGCATATAAATCATTTATTGAAAACTGATTTAATTTGTTTCTTTTTTTCTTTTTTAATTCAAATCATCGATATCTAAAAACACAGATCGTAATTAATAATCTAACTCACACTAAGTTGGTCCATTTGTAATTTTCTTCTGTCAATGTTTACCACACATCTATAGCTTAAAGGGGTTCATTAGGATTTTCTTCAAGCCTGTTGCACCCGTGCTAACTCTTCCAGATCATACCATCGTGGAATACCAATAGTACCGAAATCTTTCTTGGTGCAATGTTCGCATCTTGCTGCGCTGAATACTCTAATGGGTTCTGGTGCTAAGTCCTCCCACGCCAATAGTAATTATGTGTTGCGCCCTGTCTAGGATGAATTCGTAGACATGTAGTAGTGTCGATTATTGCACATACAAGTAACATCATAACGAATAACTGCATATTGTGTTTCACCATGCTTAATAGATTGTGTCACTAATATGTAACAAATACTTTTAGTGAAAGCAAGAATGTAGTGGTTTTGATGTTTTCCATGATAATCGACGGACAAACTACTTATAACAAATTGCGATGAGGGAAGAAAGAGTTTATGTTAAATTACTTATGGCACCATAAATATTTGGTTATTACTTTCTCAAAGTTACTTAACAACTTACACAAATTGCAAATATATTGAAGAATCATTTAATATATTGGCATTTGGCAGTTTTGCATTTCATCAATGAAGCTATTTCAAACGTTAAATTTCTGTCTTAAATATGTCAGTTATTACCTTTGGAGATTTTCATTGCATGCTAATTCTAAACATTTATGGTTGTGAATAATCTTTTGGGATTCATGTTGGTTAATAACACACACCACACAAGAGGAGCTTTGACATCATAATTGCTAAAATAAAATGATGAAGTCAACGATAAAGGACCCGTATTGGAGGACCTGAACTCAACTATCTATTTACTTGCTTTTCCTTGTTATTACATATTGAAATTGAATATTATTGTACATTTTAAAAAATACCTTACAACCACTGTTACATTGATTCTCCGATCATTGAAGTATATTTTCTGTGTAATGCTCTGATTTTTTCCTTTCATGCAAAATTATCGAAATACCCTTAAGTTAATTCAGCATGGGCTTAGTGATGACCAGTCCTGGTCTTCACCAGAGTTAGCCATGATTCAATAATGGGGATATGTGATGGTTGTTGATGTGTGATGGTGATTAAGCTTAATATGACTAGTTAACTCTTAATTAGCTCTAATTATTAATTAAGCATAATTAAGATTTAATTACCCTAATTAATTAATAAAGAGATAATTTAATTATTCTTCATTAATTATTGCCTCTAAATGATTAACAAGGCTAGTTTCATCCTTAAGATTAATTAGGAAAAGGCAAAAAATGCTTTATTAAATAATAAAGAAAAAAATAGGAGACATAGTTACTTTTTGACTTGTCCTTTCTCCTAATTTGTTAGAAGAATGTTTAATTTTGAAGTTTAAAATAATAGTATTATATTATGGAGAGAAGATATTTCCTTAACTATTATATAATAATTATTTTATCTTACAAATTATTTAAATTCTTTTACAATCATTTTTAATTCTTCAATCCTCAAACTAATATTTGAATTTGTAACGAGAGATAACTTATTCCAAACATGTAAAAAAAGCTCCTCAATTGAAATTCAAAATAATAATATGGTATTATGAAAAGTAAAGGGACGAATGTGCTTTTGTAAGAATAGTTTTCCTAAAGTTTAGGAATCATGTCACATGATATTTTAAATTAATATTTTTATAATGTGAGTTCTATCTAAAAGCTCATTATTTAAATGATTTATATATCTTAAAGTTAATTCTTTTCCATTTGGAATCATTTTTATTACATGAGATAGTCCACCTCAGCCCTAATTGTAATGTTACAAAAGTTTCTAAAACTACTCCTAACCCACCCCAAACCTCACAGCCACAACAACAACACACATACTCTCACACTTACATGATATTTTCTAAAGAGACACACAAACTCACTAACACCTACACTTGTTTATGATTTTGAATAATAACTTTGTCTCCAAGATGAAAAAAAAAACTCACTCAAAACATTCTCAACTCTCAACGTCTCTTCAATCTCAACCTTTGAAACACAAACCAAAACACTTCCATGGAGATCTTTCTACTCACCTAGTCTTAAACAAAAACTAAACACAACCATGAAAACACAATTCTCACCCTCCTTTCCTCTCATAGGCCGCCACCACCACCATCAAGTAAAGAGAATATTTTTATTCTCTTTTATCTCAAGAAGCTTCTTTTTCTTCCATTCCTTCAAGGATCCAATCTTTGGTAGGGATTCATTTGGTTTAATGTCTTTTTCCAACTCCTTTGCTCTTCATTGTGTTATTAGTTCAAAGCTTGAACTTTTATTGGGTTTATGTTTCTTTTCTTTCATTATCTCTTCATTTCTTTGAATGGTTGTGTAAGATCTTAAGGATGATGATGAGTTCTCTTGATGTTGGTTTAAGAAGCCACCTTTATGTTAAAGTTCTACATTTTTGGCTCAAATATGTTTAAATGAGCTATCTTATATTTTAATCTATTAGAGCTTAACATTTTGTTATTCTAATGAGTTTAAATGAGTTAACTTGCTTTTTAATCGGTAAAGTTTGATGCTTTGTTGTTCAAATGTGTTTAAAAGTGCTATTATGCATTTTGATCGGTTAAAGTATATATATTTTTTTCTAATGTGTCAGTTGAAAGTGTTATTATGTATTTTAAATGGTTAAATTTTCATGCTTTAATGTTCTAATGTGATTAAAAGTGTTATAATAATGATTTTAATCGGTTAGAGGTATCATTACTTGTATTTTGAAAATATATGGGTGTCATTCCTCCCTACATGTTATAAAAGATAACATAATAATGCTGAATTTTTGTGTTGGATTTGTAATTGACTGAAGTAATTCCTTGATTGTGATAAAATTTCTAAGTCTATTAACAATGGTTTGTCGTTTTCAACTACCATGCTTAGAGCTTCTATAGAAAATGTCTCAAAACACGAAAGGCTTGTAGGAACATCAACCATGGATGATGTATTTGGTAGTGAATACGGTGCTTCAGACAATTTTGTTCCTTCACTTGTGTCAAGTTTTTTGACCAAATAGTTGGCAAGGAATCACTTATCTAAAATTTGAACTTGAACCTTTTATTTTTGCCTTTTCATTTGGATTACTACTATATTGCTTTTACCACAAATGTTTCACCATAAGGGTGTGTTTAGTTTGGAGGCAAAATAAGGGTAAGTTTTCAAGGAATTAAGCTCATCCATAAAAACTTACTCCCACTTTTAACCCCTAGCCAAATGCACCCAGTGTAAAATATTTTGCTAAGCCACTAAATTGGTTTGTTTCTCATATATGGATTTTGAAGGACTTATTTATGATTATTGTTTTTTTATTACTGTAAATATAATGGTGCTCAGTTCAGAGGAATAATAATAGTAGATGTTGATTGCACTTGCTAGGTGTGGCTCCATTGTTATTAATTATAAAAGTAAGATGCACGAGGAAATGTGCCAATGGCATGGTGGTTCTCAATATTGATGAATCATACATGCATGGTAAGGGATGCTGCAATTCTTCATTTAGGCATAGACACCTACAATATTGGTTTTTCTTTGATGTGGTTGCTTGACAAATTTGGTCACTTTATCCTGTGTGTTGTTTCAAGTTGTTTGTGTGCAAAAATAATCAATTATATCCCTTCCAAAAATAAGTAGATTGTTAAAATAAAAAAATCCAATTAAGACAAAGTGGATTTAGTTGGTTTTTCTTATTGAATTTAGTGTTAGAATCCTAGATTTACATTCATACAATTAGGTTAGTATTTTTATACAAACTTGTGTTAATTTGGACTAAATGAACTTGTGTCTTTGTAAGAATGCTATTGTCTTGAGTTTGAGCTATGGATCTCGCCAAAAAAAAAAATAGACATAATTAGGAAAGCTTTTTGAATGGGTGCCATCCTAGCCTTAATAGGATTACTTGGATATCCAAAGAGTGTATGAATACTTCTGGTTTGAAAAAAAATTACCAACATGGTGTTCGTCTGAGTGGAAACGGCTAGAGTCCCTCAAGCATGAGGTTTAGGTTAGATCTTAGGATTCACATGTATGGGAAAAAACTGTTAGGAGTGAATCTAAGTTTAGGCACCTGACCATATCCTTAGAGATTAGTTTCTCATCAACTAGGTGAGAGAATACTCTAGGAAATAAAATAAAAAAATTGTTTAGTTTTCAAGTAAGCATATCTATGGTAGATGTACTATTGTGAAAAAGGCTTTGTAAATGTAAATTTGTTTGTAAAGTAGATAACAAGAGTTCATCTACCATTAAAATAGGAGAATTCACTATGCACCTTCTACATTTAGGTGTGTGATACACCTTTGGATAAAATCCCGTGGACCGCTTTAATTTTTTTCATGATACTTGTTGAGAATGAACATAAAGAACAAACCTTTGTGAATGGTCTAGGTTCAGCTCATAATTGTGACTTAAAAATTACCTTATGTTTTAAAAGAAAATTAACATCATCGAGATTAAACAATGGCTCAATCTAAACTTGACATTATAATTGAGATAATACCTAGTGTGGAAAACAACTGCATTCTTTTAGACATTAAACAATAAATAATAAATTAAATAAGAGAGTTGTGTGATTTTTCAAAATCTGGAAAGTGGTAACTGGAACTATAATAAACCCCAGGGGAAGTGCTTGTAATTTGCCTAAATTTTTTATATTAATAATAATGTAAATAGATAAACAGTTAAATATTTACAACAAATGTTTCTACCATAAAAGACAAGTAATGATAGAAACTTCTATCTAAACTCCATATCTTTTTCTTATTACGCATCCAAATACATTTCCACTGTTGGGTTTCAACATGTATATAAATCATTTATTGAAAACTAATTTAATTTATTTCTTTTTTCTTTTTTAATTCAAATCCTCGATATCTAAAAAACACCATATCCTAATTAATAATCTAACTTACACTAAGTTGGTCCATTTGTAATTTTCTTTTGTCAATGTCTACCATAAATATCTATAGCTTAATGAAATTCATCAGGGTGTTCTGCTTTAGCCTGGATTAACACAGGAACTATTCCATATCATCCAATCATGCAATACCAATAGTATCGAAATCTTTCTTGGCGCAATGTTCGCATGTTGTTGCGCTGAATACTCTATTGGGTTTTGGTGCTAACACTTGCCCACGCTAATATAATTAGGTGTTGTGCCCCGTCTAGGATGAATTTATAGACATTTAGTAGTGTCGATTATTGCACATACAAGTAACATCATAACAAATAACTGCAAATTGTGTTTCATCATAGTTAATAGATTGTGTCGTTAATATGTAACAAATACTTTTGGTGAAAGCAAGAATGTAGTGGTTTTGATGTTTTCCATGATAATCGACAGACTACTTACAACAAATTATGATAAGGGAAGAAAGAGTTTATGTTAAATTACTTATGGCACCATAAATATTTGGCTATTACTTTCTCAAAGTTACTTAACAACTTAAACGAATTACAAATATATTGAAGAATCATTTAATATATTGGCGTTTGATAGTTTTGAATTTCATCAATGAAGCTATTTCAAATGTTAAATTTCAGTCTTAAATATGTCAGTTATTACCTTCGGAGATTTTCATTGCAAGCTATTTCTAAACATTTATAGTTGTAAATAATATTTTGGGATTCATGTTGGTTAATAACATACACCACACAAATGGAGCTTTGACATCATAATTGCTAAAATAAAATGATAAATCAACGAAAAAGGACCCTGTATTGGAGGTCCTGAACTCAACTATCTATTTACTTATTTTTCCATGTTTTTACATATTGAAATATTAGTGTACGTTTAAGAAAATACCTTACAAGCACTGTTACATTGATTCTCCGATTATTGAAGTTTACTTTCTGTGTCATGTCCCATTTTTCCTCTCACACAAAATTATTGAAATACCCTTGAGTTAATTCAACATGGGATTAGTGACGACTGTCCTAGTCTTCACCCGATAGTTAGCCATGATTCAATAATGGGGATATGTGATGGTTGTTGATGTGTGATGGTGATTAAGCTTAATATGATTAGTTAACTCTTAATTAGCGCTAATTATTAATTAAGCTTAATTAAGATTTAATTACCTTAATTAATTAATAAAGAGATAATTTAATTATTCTTCATTAATTATTGCCTCTAAATGATTAACGAGGCTTAGTTTCATCATTAGGATTAATTAGAAAAAGGCAAAAAATGCTTTATTAAATAATAAAGAAAAAATAGGAGACATAGTTACTTTTTGACTTGTCCTTTCTCCTAATTTGTTTGAAAAATGTTTAATTTTGAAGTTTAAAATAATAGTATTATATTATGGAGAGAAGATATTTCCTTAACTATTATATAATAATTATTTTATCTTACAAATTATTTAAATTCTTTTACAATTATTTTTAATTCTTCAATCCTCAAACTAATATTTGGATATGTAAGAGATAACTTATTCCAAACATGTAAAGCAATTGAAATTCAAAATAATAATATGGTATTATGAAAAGTAAGGGACGAATGTACTTTTGTAAGAATAGTTTTCCTAATGTTTAGTAATCATGTCACATGATATTTTAAATTAATATTTTATAATGTGAGTTCTATCTAGAAGCTCATTATTTAATGATTTATATATCTTAAAGTTAATTCTTTTCCATTTAAAATAATAGTATTATATTATAGAGAGGATATTTCCTTAACTATTATATAATAATTATTTTATCTTACAAATTATTTAAATTCTTTTACAATCATTTTTATGTAAACAACCAAAAATATATTGCTTATTTTGTATTAATGTTGAATATGATTGAGTAACAAATTGGTGTTTTTCCTATTGGGAATCATTAATTCTCATTCCTACTATATGATGTATTTTATATAGATGGCCTCGATTGTGTTCTTTCAGATGCTTAGTTGCATGTATTATGACCCTAGTTAGGGTCACTGGACATGGTCGCTAGTCTCATATATGTGTTTATGTACTATTTACTCACTCGTTACTACCGTTATGTGTCCTACTTTTGATCCAGCTTGTCCTCTTTTTCTTCTTTCCACTGGATACAACCTATCCACCACAGCCTTATCGATACTGTCTGATCCTTCAGAGGAGACATCTTCTAGTTCCTCTACTCCTCCCTGGGTAGTGGGGACTGAGGGCTACCTAGCTGACATGCCTAATGGGCACTACTCTCCACTTGCTTGACTGGTTATGGTGTATCCAGCTTATTTATAGACATAGTATGGCTTAAGGTCCCCCATATTATCTGATTATCATGGCTCTTACCTTTCGATGAGCCACTAACCGAGGGAGTTTGGTTTATCTGGATATAGTTAGTCATATTTTGTTAGGCCTAACCCGGATTAGGTGGTCACTGCGAGGACCAGGGTAGGGTTATTTATAATGCAAATGTAATTAGGTGTGAATGTATATAGTATAACTGTATGACTTAACTTACTATGGATGTGATATAAGATGTATATTATCGTGTGATCGACTTTGTGGAATGTGCACTATGTTTTCCGCTATTGCTATACATTGACTAATATGCTGAAGGATTACGAAACGCGAGAAAATTTGTATAGCTTTCAGTGCAAGGCTCCTACTTATTACAACTCATACATATGTAACTCATATAGTGAAAAGGAAAAAAAATTTATAGGTAACTACTACTTACTATAATGTTATGACTCGAGCATAGCACTATAGTAGGATGGGTGTTACATTATGGTATCAGAGGTCTATCCTCTTAGAACCTGGGGATGGTTGACTTGCTTCTAAAGCACACTTTGAGATTTTAGTGTCATGCAATAAAGTCTTATCCGTTTAGATAAGAAGTAAAGTTTTATATGTGTGACGTTTACCTTTGAAGTACTTAGTTCTATCATACTTAGCTTTGTGTTGAGTCTGATCACCTCAATGTTTTTGTTATGTGTGATAGGAACTAATGGCTCCCGGAGGCGTTCTAGGACTAACAATGACCCAAATGGCATGCCTAATGAGAACACAGTAGCCTTTATGCAAGATTTTCATAATATGACCTAGGCCATTAGAGAACAAGCAGTGGCTGGTAATCGGATGATGGAAACATTGGGAAGGCAAATAGGACAAGTAGATGATATTGGCAATGGCTATGAGCGGTTAATGTTCTAAAGTTTCAAAAGGCATGTCCACCTCGTTTCAGGGACTGTGAACCTTGATAAGGCGGAAGAATGGATGTAGACAATTGGGAAATCTTTTCATGTTGGACGCTGAATCAAAGAAGGTGACATTTGCTACTTTTGTACTGGATGCTGATGCAAATTCCTGGTGAGTTGGAACACGAAGACTCTTGGAGGGAGTTGGGATTAAGATTACTTGGGAGGTGTTCAAGGACGCCTTTTACAAGAAATATTTTCTTGTTTCCGTAAGGAATGCGAATGAGTTGGAATTCTTGAGACTTCAACAGGGAAATATGACTGTGCTTGAATACAGCTAAATTTAAGGAATTATGTAAGTTTTCTACCATCTACCATCAGCACCCTAATGAAGAGTGGAAATGTGTGAAATATGAAGGGGGTCTATGAGAGAATATTTTGATGACTGTCGGACCGATGAAAATTTGAGATTTCCTTACATTGGTGAATAAGAGCACTATCATGGAAGAATATGCTAAGACGTTGACTATATCCTAATCAAAGCAATATGATAATAGGAGGAAGTTTGCATCGCAAGGTCCAAGATTTAAACTTGCCCTACCGCCACGAAGGGATTTCCCTTACGGAATGAAAAAAGAAGTAGCTGAGAGATCGTTTACTAACAAAGAATGCCCGAAATGTGGAAAGCATCATGGTGATAGACCATGTTTGTTTGGACAAAACTTTTGCTATCGCTATAGAAAGCCAGGTCACATGAGTGGAGAATGTCCGAGAGATTTGCCGCCTTTTTCCAAGCCACAACAATAGGGACGTGTTTATACTATGAATGCTGAGGAAGCTACACTATCCGAGGAACTCATTCAAGGTACGTGAGAATTAATCAAGAATCCCTAATAGTACTGGATGATTTAGGAGCCACACACTCATTTATATCTTTAAAATGTGTGCATTTTCTGAAATTTCCCATATCTGATTTACCCCATGATTTGGCCATCCACACACCTACTAATAAACCTAAGGATAAGTCATGTTTGTAAGAGCGTTCTTGTTCAAGTTGAGGGTAGGACATTCATAATTGACTTAGTCGCCTCATTAGTTGGTCTTGATCTCATTCTTGGCATGGATTGGCTCTCTGCCAACCGTGTGATGTTAAGATACTATGATAAGATAATAGTATTCCCATCAGATATCTTCTCTTAACAAAAAGTCTCCATGTGTTTTTACCTAAATTCCTTAGAATTAGGATGTGGAAAGTCTAGTAAACAGGGTACGTATTCTTGTTGACTAGTGTAGCAGAGAGTGAGCAGGAATTAGAAGAGATACTGGTAGTTTGAGGATACTCCGATGTATTTCCAGAAGATATATTAGCATTTCCCCTACAAAGGGAGATAGAGTTCTCTATTGACTTGGTACCAGGAACGGGTTCGATTTCCATAGCTCCTTATCGAATGTCTCCATTGGAATTAGTAGAATTGAAAAGCAGATTGAAGAGATGTTGAGTAAACATTTTATCCGACCCAATGCATCACCCTGGGGAGCTCCTGACTATTGGTGAAAAAGAAGGATGGAGGTATGAGGCTATGTGTTGACTATAGACAACTGAATAAGGTGGCGATCAAGAACAAGTATCCTCTCCCAAGGATTGATGATCTCATGGATCAACTGGGGGAGCGAGGATTCTCCAAAATTGATTTGAGATCGGGTATCACCAGATTCAAGTTCGAGAAATAGATATTCCAAAGACGCTTTTAGAACATGGTATGGGCATTATGAGTACACAGTGATGTCCTTTGGATTAACATATGCCCCAGCCATTTTCATGGACTACATGAATTGAATCTTCTGACCTTATCTCGATAAGTTTGTGGTTGTCTTTATAGATGATATTCTCATCTATTCGAAGACTGAGGAAGAACATGAGACGCACCTCCAAAGATGCTACAGATTTTGCGAGAACAGAAACTGTATGCCAAGCTGTCAAAATGTGAGTTTTGGATGACGAAGTAAAATTTCTTGGTCATGTCGCATCATAGGGAGGAATCAGTTGATCCAACAAAGATTGAAGCAGTTCTAAAGTGGGAAAGGCCAACCACTATTATAGAAATTTGAAGTTTCTTAAGATTAGCAGGGTATTACAGAAGATTTATCAAAGGATTCTCCCAAATATCCTTGCCTTTAACAAAGCTAACTCGCAAAAATACACCGTTGACTTGGTCGATATAGTGTGAGAAGAGTTTTCAAGAACTAAAGCAGAGATTGACAACGGCACCATGTTGGTCTTACCAGACCCACATGGTCCATTTGAGGTCTACTGTGATGCGTCAGGAAAAGTCTTAGGGTGTGTTTGATGTAGAACAGAATGTGGTGGCCTATGCTTCAGGGCTGAAGCTGCATGAGGTGAACTACCCTATTCATGATCTTGAACTGGAGCAGGAGTGTTCGCTTTGAAAATTTGGAGACACTATCTCTATGGAGTGAAGTTTGAAGTCTTTTCTGATCACAAGAGTCTCAAATATCTTTTTGACCAGAAGGCTTGAACATGAGACAATGTAGATGGATGGAATTTTTGAAGGATTATGACTAAGCTACCATCCAGGAAAGGAAAATGTAGTAGCAGATGCTCGGAGAAAGACTTTGAGTATTTCTTGGATGATGATTAAAGAGATAGAGTTAGAAGAGACTTTCCAAAACCTCAAGTTAGGAATAGAAGAGAGACCTAAAAGTGTTTATTTGGGTCAAATTAGGATCACAAGTGACATTAAGAAGGAGATTTCATGAGCTCAGCAAGAAGATTCAGAATTTCAGAAAACCATGACCTCAGTGAATCCGGAAGCATAATGGATTTGCCCGAGATAAAGATGGGATATAGAGGTATCAAGATCGGATTTGTGTGCCGAGAACGGGAAATCTTCGTTGTGATATTCTAGAAGAGGCTCACCAAGGTAATTTCTCTGGACACCCAGGAGTCACAAAAATGTATAAAGATCTCAAAAAGATGTTCTGGTGGCCAAAAATGAAGGTTGATATAGCAGAAATAGTATCTAAGTGT
This sequence comes from Dalbergia oliveri, assembly GCA_030441495.1. NCBI lineage: Eukaryota > Viridiplantae > Streptophyta > Magnoliopsida > Fabales > Fabaceae > Dalbergia > Dalbergia oliveri. The sequence continues at coordinate 8,839,642 of JAMLFY010000016.1, forward strand.
TTGACTTGTCAGAAAGTGAAGATTGAACACAAGAAACCGCCAGGTACATTACAACCTCTTGAAGTTCCAGGATGGAAATAGGAAAGCATTTCCATGGACTTTGTCATAGGATTACCCAAAACACCGTCTGATATGATGCTATCTGGGTTATAGTGGATAGACTATGCTATTGGGTTATAGTGGATAGACTAACTAAGTCTCACATTTTCTACCTATCAAAGTCTCGTATTCTATGGAGAAATTGGCTAAACTCTATATAGAGGAAATTGTGAGGCTGCATGGCGTCCTTCAACTATAATCTCAGACGGGATCCACTATTCACTTCAAGATTTTGGGGAGCTTTTCAGAAAGCTTTCAGGAGCAAACTTTGTCTGAGTACGGCTTATCATCCCTTGACGGGCAAACTGAAAGGACCATTCAAACACTGGAAGATATGTTGAGAGCATGTGTGCTAGAATATCATGGGGGTTGGGACAACTGCCCGCTACTAATTGAATTTTCCTATAACAACAACTATCATGCAAGTATCGGAATGGCTCCCTATGAAGCTATGTATGGAAGGAAGTGTCAATCACCTCTTTGTTGGTATGAATCAGGCGAGACTAGTCTTTTGGGACCAGACTTCATCCAGACTATCGAAAATAGAAGAGGATCTAAGTATTTTGACTAGAGTCACAGAAAAGCTACGCTAGAAGAGAAGAAGACCGTTAGAATTTCAAGAGGGAGATCACGTATTTTTGAAGGTTACCCCTACAATTGGGATAGGTAGAACTATTAAAGTCAAGAAGTTAAATCCTCGCTTTATAGGTCCATTCCAAATCCTAGATCGTGTAGGCTCAATAGCATACTATAGCTTTACCTCCACATCTTTCAAACCTCCATGACGTATTCCATGTGTCACAACTTCGAAAATACAACCTGATTCTAGTCATATATTGGAACCTAATCACTACAACTGAGGGATGACTTAACTTTCGAGTTACCACCAGCACAAATAGTAGATAGAAGCATGAAGCAACTTTGAGGAAAATCCGTCTCTCTTGTCAAGGTTGCATGGGAAAGAAGGATCCAAGGAGTATACGTGTGAGTTAGAGTCCAGGATGAGAGAAGACTATCCCATACTCTTCAGATACTAAATTTTGAGGGCAAAATCTTTCTAAGGGGGTAGAATGTAACGACTCACCTTTTTGTATTGTCTCTAAAATAATTAATTGTGAGTAATCGGTAGGGAGTTTGAAAATTTTGACATAACGCGGTTATGATCGAAACAATATAAGGATTCTAAAAAAATGAAAATTTATTTAATATTATTAAAAATTCAATATAATAATATTATAATCAGAGATATAGAATAAGACCTATAAATGGTATAAGGACATGGAAAAATAATGATAAGGTTAATATTTTTTAACCCAAAAATTGTTTAGGTATCGATCGATTACCAAAATGGTAATGGTACACCGAAGTGGTAATAACTAGTACACCAAAACATTGAGTCTGGTAAAAATAATGGATATTATTCAATTCCAATAATTTTTACTTATGATAATTAAATAAACATAGATATTTCTAATACTGATACAAGGCAAAGTCGATCAAATAATACTTTCCTTACTTTCTCTCCAAGTTAAGGAATTTATAAAAAGAAAAAAAAAGGTAAAGAAATGACATTTTTCTTGGTTAGTCACATAACCACGTTTTTCCATTTTCCTTCTTCATTCCTTTCTTTCTTCTTCACTTCTTCATTTTCCAAGTTTTCTCTTTGAAAAAAACTTCATCAAACCACCATAACTACAAAGGATACTCTTAGGTAAGCATATAAACTACTTCAAGAACATCTTCTCTACATCAAGATCAATTAAAAGCTTTGTTTTTCCTTGCACTTGGTCCTCGTAACTATTCTTCCAACAAAATCTCATAAAAAGTTTAGTAGATCTTAGCGATAAATCTCATAAAAATTTAAGAGAAGTTTCATAAGAAGTTAAGAGATTTTGAACAAAAATCTCATGGAATTCAAGAGATTCTGAAGAATATCTCATAAGAAATTCAAGAGATTTTCAGGAGAAAAGTCTCACAGGAATTTAGGAGATTTAATAGAGAAAATCTTATAAGAGTTAAGGAGATCTCAAGAAAATCTCAAAGCATAAGTATGAGAAATAGAACTATTAAAAAGATATTTCTCTTGAGAATCATAAAATTCCTAAACAAATACTAAAGATCCTTATGAAAAGAGAAAACTTAAGAAATAAGCTTTATGTAATATTAATTGCTTAATGGTAAGCTCATGGATTCACGGGTAGTAGTAGACGTGCTATACCCTTAGAACTATATTAGGTTGTAATCGCAATGGCGTTACATCATTATGAGAAAATGGATGTACTGAGAAAGAATAGTGAGGCTATTCAGATGAGATGTAGTAAACGTACTCCATCTAGTAAACTATATCAGGTTGTAATGCGATACGTTACATCGTTGATAGTACGATCCACAGAAGTATATCAAGAGTCTTATGAGTTCTACCATTAAGTTTAAGAGTATCTAATAAAATTAAGTCATAGGAAATAATGATACTAACTATGAGACCTTTATGTAAACAACCAAAGATATAGTACATATTTTGTATTAATGTTGAATATCGTTGAGTAATAGACTTGTTTTTCCTATGGAATCATTGATTCTCATTCCTACTGTATGATGTATTTTATATAGATGGCCTGGATTGTGTTCTTTCTCTAGATGCTGAGTTGCAGTGGTATTATCACCTAGAGTTAGGGTCACTTACTTGGTCATGAGTCTCATATCCATGTTTACGTACTATTTGCTCGCTCGTCGTACTACTATTATGAGTCCTACTTTTGATCTAGCGTCCCTTTTTCTACTTTTTCACTGATACAACCCATCCACCACGTCGATGCTTGTCTGATCCTTCAAAAGAGACATCTTCTAGTTCCTCTACTCCTTCCTGGGTAGTAGGGACTGGAGGGCTATTAGCTGATGTGCCTAATGGGCACTACTCTCTACTTGCTTGACTGGTTATGGTGTATCCAACTTATTTATAGACATAGTATGGCCTAGAGTCCCTCATATTATCTTACTATCATGGCTCTTATGTTTGACATTTCGATGAGCTACTAACTAAGGGAGTTAGGTTTATCTGTATATAGTTGATCGTATTTTGTTAGGCCTTAACCCAGATTAGGTGGTCACTACGAGGACTAGGGTAGGGTTATTTATAATACAAATTAAATTAGGTGTGAATGTATATAATATAACGCATGACTTAACTTACAGTGGATGTGATATAAGATGTGTATTATCGTGTGACTGACTTTGTGTAATGCATACTATGTTTTTTGCTATTGCTTACGTTGACTAATGTGCTGAAAGGATTACGAAATGTGAGAAAATTTGTATAGCGTTTAGTGCAAGGCTCCTACTTATTACAACTCATACATGTGTAACTCATATAGTTAAAAGGAAAAAAAAAATTTATAGGTAACTACTACTTACTATAATGTTATGACACGAGCATAGCACTATAGTAGGATGGGTGTTACAATTTTTACCATTCACACTAAGTTACCAATTCATGATTTACTATCTAATTAAATATGTTATTCTACATGTCCTACCTCTTATCAAGAATCAAGATTGTCCCCCATTATGCCCAAACAATGCTGCGAACTCCATGCCCTCCATCATCCCATGATTTAGTTTTTTTTTTTCCAATAAATAATGCACTTGCAAACATCATTGCCTTACCATTTGCTTTTTTGGAGTTGTCTTGCTCAAAGAATCATCAAAAAAATTATGCATTCTCTCATGACATCAAGCTTCCTTCTTCTTCCTCCTCCATATCCAAGAAGTTTCATTCTCATCCTTTATCCAAGCTAGCAACCTCAAACTATCACATTTACACCATAGATCAACTCCTAAACACCTAAACTTTCCAATTCCAAACACAAGAACATAAGAAAAATCTTTCCTCCACTCTAACTCCCCTTGGCTGAAACTCATCTTCACCATTAAGAATAGGTTTTCTTCTTCTTACTTCATAAAAGATCAAGCTTTATCTTTTGTAAACAAGAAATAACTTGGTAGGGATTTTATTTCATGTTCTTTCTTTTATTCTTTCCTTTAAATTTTGATTTCTATGGCTTGATGATGAGGAATCATGGCGGTGGTTGTGAATCCATCATATAATAGACCTCTAAAGCTCAAGGTTTAGTTTTTGTTGTCAAAAGATTAATGGAATAATTGTTAATTTCCTTTAAGTTGATTCTTTTGGAGCTTGATGATGAGTTAAGAAATAAAGTTCTTGGAACCATGGTAATAAGAATCTAAAGCTCACTTCCTTTTTGTTAAGATTAATTGGAGTCAAAGAGTTCATTCTTTAAAAGTTTTGAGTTTTGAGCTTAACAAGATGTAAAAAAGAACTTGCATCCATGTTTATGTTTCAACCTCTTACATATCTTGTTTAAATTTCAAGCCTTGCATAATCATGTTTATATTTCAAGTAATCACCTTAATTCTTAAAGATAATAATATGGACTTGCATGTCATGTTTAAATTTCCAAATCTTGCATATCATGTTTAAATTTCAAGTCATCACCTTAAATCTTAAAGATAAGAAAATGAACTTGCACATCATGTTTATATTTCAAGCCTTGCATATCATATTTATATTCCCAAGTTATCACCTTATAAGAACCAAGATTAAAAATGAGATTGCATGGCATGTTTATGATTCTAGTTATCACCTAAATCTCTAAAACTCAAGACTTGCTCCTTTTATCTTAAATGAAAATTTTAAACATGGACATACTTTCAACTTATGATTTCGGCCTCATGATGATGATGGGCCTAGAGTGAGTTTTATTTTGTGTTAAGGCTTCATGTGTTTTCAATGTCTTGAAATAATTTTAAAACTAGTAACTAGAAGTGATTTATGATGCAATTTTCCAAGCTCTTAGAAATTAAGATGAAGGTTTCTGATTTGCTTTTATAAATTCTTAACATGTTATTTGGAATGGCTTAGAGTGGTAAAAATTACTATTAGTTGTTGTAAAAATCATTCTTGACACATTAGGCAAGACTAGTAACTAGAAATGTGCAAAAATGCAATTTTTTGAAAGCTTCTAGAGATGTGAATTTTGGCCACTGATTGGAATTATTTGTTTATGTATGATGTTGTTTGGGGTTGTCTAATTGTGTAATAATTTCTAAGAATTAGTGCAATAATTATTTTTAGCACTTCAGGAAAAACTAGTAACTAGAAAAGATTAAAAATGTGTTTTCTAGAGCACTTAGAAAATGGAATTATGGTTTTTGTTCCAGCATGTATATATTCTGTTTGACATGATGCATGGAGGTAAGAATCACTAATAATTAGTGTGGGAATTAATTCTAACATCTTAGGAAAAGCCAAAAATTAGAAAGGGTCAAAAACGCAATTTTTAAAACTTTTAAGATTAAATTTTCTAACACTGTCCTATGTTGTTTGGTACTATTCATAAAGTTAAAAGTTAGTGAAAATTATTGTCATAGCCATTGTTGGTCTCTTAGATGCATAAAAGAATTATTACAAGTGTTAGATTAGATGGATTTACAGTTTCAACCCGTTAAAGGGCTAATGGGTAATTACGACAACTTGAGATTGAAAATGTGAATTTGCATTTGTGATAACCTTTAGTACATAAAGTATATCTTATTGAAGCATAGCATGCACATTAGCTTGAGCTCGGTCTTTGATTCCATACTGAGTAGGAGCATGTTTACCTTTCAATAAGATGTTGATAATAGCATGCTTATGCGAATTATGTTATGATGAATTGCAATTATGATTGAGATATTTGAGACGTATAGTTGATGTGTTCTATGAGCATGAAATGTGAATTCATAAGTTATAATGATATAATGCTCAAGTTTGCACCCTAATGAACACGCTAAAATTAAGGTGACATAAGACACATGGAAATAATCCTCTAGACTCCAAGAATTAATGATTAGGAGAGGTGATCCAATAAGGACCCTTTAGACTTCAGGAATTAATGGTTATGAAAGGTGATCCTATACCCCCTATCCAGCACTTTGGAGTTAGGAATTTAGCTTATCCAGAAGATAAATATAAACTAGTGACGACTAGTTAGGTATGAGCTCATAACCTAGAACTCTCAAGAGGAGAGGAGATATAGGGTGGCCCCCAAGGAAAAGAGAATAAGTAATTTAAGTCACCTAAAAGAATAATGAGGAGAAATCATGTTAGAAAGATTTGTGTTATTTATGTCATGTACATTGGTTGTGATTTCTATGATAATGACATATGGCATTGATATGGATTCATGATATAGTATGATGCATCCATGACATTAAGATTCATACTAAAATATACGGACCTCGGCTAATGGTATTTGAAACTTAATGATATAACCTTATATAAGCTCACAATTTCATAATGAAACCTGAGATTCCTAGGGACGATGATGATGACACAGATATTATGAGGTGAAAGACCTATGAGATTCTTTTATAAGTTTCTCATTCCCTCTTCTTTTCTTTCCATCTCGCCTTTAGAAGTAGATGGCGACATTCGTGATCTATGTTGATGCCCACGTGGGAAATGCACTTTGACCCGCAACCAGCGTATCATTTTGTATGTTATTGTGAGTTCGTTGTACATTTTCATGGATCGTCCCTTCACGCACCCCGTTTCTAGCGATTAGTTTTCCCCTACTGCCCTATTTCCTGATGATAAGGCTAGTTGGCAGGATTGAAGTGCATCTACCAGGTGAGAGCATCAACATGGATCACGAAATAGCCATTGCTCTTGAAGACGAGATGCAAAAGAAAGAGAGAGGGAATGAGAAACTTATACAAGAATCTCAATAAGGCTTTCACCTCCAACCAAATGTCATCATCTTCGTCCTCAGGAACCTCGGGTTTCATTATGAAAATATTGGACATAAATAAGATTCATTTATTAAGTTCTAAATACCATTATCTGAGGCTTGTATCTTTTAGCATGAATCTCAATGTCATGAATGTATCATACCATATTATGAAATGCATATCAATGCTTATGCAACATACCACTAGACTTGAATGAATTGTCATAATATAAGGAACATAATTCATCTTAATATAATTTTTCGTCTTTACTTTCTTAGGTGACTTAACTTTTTGTTCTCTTTTATGGGGCCACCCTAATACTCTCTTCTCTTGAGAGTTCTAGGTTATGAGCTCATACCTAACTAGTTATCACTAGTTTACACTTATACTATAGATAAGCAAATTCCCGACTCTCTAAATGCAAGTTAGGGGGCATAGGATCATCTTTCATAACCATTAATTCCTGAGTCTAAAGGATCACCTTTATTGGATCACCTCTCATAATCATTAATTCCTGAGTCTATAGAATCATTTCCACATGTCTTATGTCACTTTTAATCTTAGCATGTGATCTAGAGATACAAACATGGGCATATAAACATAATCATCATCATAACTTATCAGTTGACGTTTCATACTTGTAAACTTCATAATCTTTATAAGTCCACAAATTTGGCGAAATTCGGGAACATAACGATAGGGAATATAACTTCCCCAAATTTGCTTCATGCCATAGAACACATCAATCAAGCATCTCAATCATTTGTACATAATCACAACATGCCACAAGTCATTAGATACTTGATCACATAAATACACGTCACATTCTTTGCATATATCTATAAGCCTTTATCATCAATATCTCATAATAGTAAATATACTCCTACCCAGGATGCCGAAAATAAGGATTTGACTAAGCTAATGCATATACTATACTCAACAGGATATATACAATATACTATATATCATCATTTGCATAATTCAAGAATCAAACATTACCAAATCAGTAGCCATAAATTTCCATTTAGGATAAAAGAGGCAAGTCTTGAGCTTCAAAGATTTAGTGCTAGCTAGAATCATAAACATGCTATACAATCTCATTTTTAATCTTTATCATTATAAGGTGATGGCTTAGAAATATAAATATGATGTGCAATATTTGAAATATAAATATGAGAATGTAAGTTTACTTTTAAGTCTTCAAGGGTTAGGTGTTAACTTGAAATTTAAACATGATATGCAAGACTTGGAATTTAAACATGAAAATGAAAATTCATTTTCTTATCTTCAAGATTTAAGGTGATAACTTGAAATTTAAATATGATATGAAAGGCTTGGAATTTAAACATGAAATGCAAATCCATTTGCTTATCTTCAAGATTTAAAGTGATAACTTAAAATTTAAATATGATGTGCAAGGCTTGAAATTTAATTATGAGAATGCAAGCTCATTTTAAGTCTTTAAGATTTAGGCGATAACTTGAAATTTAAACATGATATGCAATACTTGAAACATGAATATGCAAGTCCATTTTCTTATCTTCAAGATTTAAGGTGATGACTTGAAAGTTAAATATGATATGCAAGACTTAGAATTTAAACATGAGATGCATGAGCTTGAAACATAAACATGTATGCAAATCCATTTTATATCTTGTTGAGCTCAAAACTCAAGACTTTAAAGAACAAATCTTCTCTTAGAGTTAAAATGGATTCGGCCAAAGGGAAAAGAAATGGAAGGACAATTTTTCTTGTGTTCTTGTGTTTGGGAGTTGATCTATGGTAGAGATGTGGTGGTTTAAGGTTGAGAGCTTGGATGGAGGTTAAGAATAGAGGTTCTTGAAGATGGAGGAGAAAAGGAACAAGAGGGCTTGAGGTTGGAGAGAACAAGACTCTTTTCTTTTTTACACAACTTAGTTGGCAAGTTTTGGCCAAAAAAATGAATGGTAAGAATGAGAGCTTGAAGAGTATTTATAGTGAAAGGATCAAGAAAAGAAGAAGAATGCTTGCATGATTTATGCAAGCATGTTGGCCTAATTTTGGGATGAAAATGCTCCATGTTTTATGCAAACATGTTGGCCAAATTTTGGGATGAAAATGCTCCATGTTTTATGCAAAAATGTTGTTGTTGGGCATGCATGGTTAGTGGAAATTTTCTAACCTTTAATGCATGTATGCATCATAGATTTACAATATGTGATCTTATGTTTTAATAGGTGTTTTTAATTTTTAGCATGGAGTTGTCTATGTACATGTATGTGGTTAAGAATGTGCATGATGTATATGATTGAATTATTGTATTGTCATCTTAATCCAATGGCCTAGATTCATTCTTGTTTAAAGACAAGTCTAGGGATTTGTGCAAATGATATTGTAGTAATTATTAAAGTAGTGACATTGTAATAATTATTAAAGTAGTGGCATTGTAGTAATTTTAACCAAGACAAGGGTATTTTTGTAATTAGACAATGGTAGTGGTATTCTTGTAATTCCATTAATATAATAAGGGTGTCTTTGTCATTATCAATAAGATAAAGGTAGTTTGGTAATTTCTTTTACATAGTAAAGGTATTTTCATAATTTCACTAAATAATGGCATTTTGTAATTCTTTGCATCTTTTTCTAAGCACACTTGATTATTCTAACATTATTTGTTATTAATAAAATAAATCACCAATGTTAACCCTTCCCACTATGGGGCCAAGATCAACCGCCTAGTCAGTAAATCAATTGCTCAGTTCATCAAGTCAATTAGCTTAGACGAAATTTGGGATGTTACATTTGAGACCTCATTTTTATACTAAATGCATTAGTTTTTTCAATGTTATGAGTTTATTCTTATATTTATTGTTGAGATTGTTACAATTTTTATGAGGATAACTAAATTGACAATCGTTGTTTAGGGAAACCCTTTAGGAATAAATTATTGAATCCATTAGTTTATGTTTAAAGAAGAACATTAGAATTAACTTTCTATTTCATTAGACTATAGCAATTGGTTCATTAAATCAATGTGTTTTCTAATTAAATTGGGATCTCATTTGTTAGTTATTTACATTGGTCAAATTCTAGAGATCTATCGATCACTAGTATAATTGCTAGTAGTTTATTACTAATAGCCACTACGTGTTTAATATTTGGTATGTGATAACTAGTTTCAATCCTAAGAATGTCTTACACTAAATTGTTTCAATCCTTTAATTCTGAATTCTTTCTTAATTAATTTCCAATTGTTTCAATTTTAATTTTCTCAATTTAAATTCTCAAAACCCCCCAATTTTCCAACTAAGTGATAAAGTCTCCTTGAGCGATGTCCTAGGTTATGCCCTCTACTAAATTTTTGGTGCAACTTAGCATACAAATTAATTATAATTTGAGAATGTAGTGACAACCTCCATCATGTAGCAGTGTTGATTATAGCACATACAAGTAACATCGTCACGAGTAACTTGGAATTGTGTTTCACCATGCTTGGTAGATTATGCCACCACTATGTAACAAGCACTTTTGTTTAAAGTAAGAATGTAATAGTTTTGTTGTTTTCCATAATAATCCACAGCAGTAACTACTTATAAGAAATTGTGATGAGGAAAGAAAGAGTCTATGTTAAATTATTTATGGCACCGTAAATATTTAGTTATTACTTTGTCAAAGTTACTTAACAACTTCCACAAATTGCAAAATAAATTGAAGAATCATTTAATATATTGCCATTTGGTAGTTTTGTATTTCATCAATGAAACTATTTCAAATGTTAAATATCCGTCTTAATTATGTCAGTTATTACGTTTGGAGGTTGCCATTGCATGTTATTTCTAAACATGGAAGATTGTGAATGATCTTTTGGGATTCATGTTGGTTAATAACAAACACTACACAAGCGGAGCTTTGACATCATAATTGCTAAGATAAAATGATGAAGTCAGCGAAAAAGGACCCTATATTGGAAGAGCTAGACTCAACTTATCTATTTACTTATATTTCCTTGTTATTACATACTAAAACTCAATATTATTGTGCATTTTAGAAAATACCTTACAGCCACTGTTGCATTGATTCTCCAATTATTGAAGTATACTTACTGTGTAATGCCCGATTTTTCCTCTCATGCAAAATTACCAAAATACCGTTTAGTTAATTCACCATAGAATTTGTGACGATCGATCCTGTTATCACCGAGTTAGCCATGATTCAATAATGGGGATATGTGATGGTTAGTTGATGTGTGATGGTGATTAAGCTTAATATGACTAGTTAACTCTTAATTAGCGTTAATTATTAATTAAACTTAATTAAGATTTATTAATTTAATTAATTAATAAAGAGATAATTTAATTATTCTTGATTAATTATTGCCTCTGAATGATTAACAAGGCATAGTTTCATCCTTAAGATTAATTAGAAAAAGACAAAAAATGCTTTATTATATAATAAAGTAAAAAAGGAGAGATAGTTACTTTTTGACTTGTCTTTTCTCCTTATTTGTTAGAAAAATGTTCACTTTTGAAGTTCAAAATAATAGTATTATATTATGGAGAGAAGATATTTCCTTAACAATTATATAATAATTATTTTATCTTACAAATTATTTAAAATCTTTTACAATTATTTTTAATTCTTCAATCCTAAAACTAATATTTGAATATATAAAGAGAGATATGTTATTCCAAACTTGTAAAAAAAAACCTCCACAATTGAAATTCAAAATAATAATATGGTATTATGAAAAGTAAATAGACAAATGTGCTATTGTACGAATAGTTTTCCTAAAGTTTAGGAATCATGTCACATGATATTTTAAATTAATATTTTCATAATGTGAGTTCTATCCAGAAGCTCATTATTTAAATGATTTATGTATGTTAAAGTTAATTCTTTTGCTTTTGGAATCATTTTTATTACATGAGATAGTCCACCTCAGCTTAATTGTAACATTACAAAAATTTCTAAAACTAATCCTAGCCCACCCCAAACCTCACGGCCACAACAACAACACACACACTCATAAACTTACATGATTTTTTTTCTAAAGAGACACAAACTCACTCACACCTACACTTGTTTATGATTTTGAATCATAACTTTGTCTCCAAGATGGAAAAAAAATTCACTCAAAACATTCCCAACTCTCTTAGCTTCTCTTCAATCTCAACTTCTGGAACACAAGCCAAAACACTTCCATGGAGATCTTTCTACCCACCTAGTCTTAAACAAAAACCAAACACAACCATCAAAACACAATTCTCACCCTCCTTTCCTCTCATAGGCCGCCACCACCACCATCAAGCAAAAAGAATATTTTTATCCTCTTTTGTCTCAAGAAGCTTCTTTTTCTTCCATTTGTTTGGTTTAATGTCTTTTTTCAACTCCTTTCTTTCTTCATTATCTCTTCATTACTTTGAATGGTTATGTAAGATCTAAAAGTTGATGATGAGTTCTCTTGATGTTGGTTCAAGAAGCCACCTTTATGTTAAAGTTCTACATTTTTTGTTCAAATATGTCTAAATAAGCTATCTTATATTTTAATCGGTTAAAGATTAACACTTTGTTATTCTAATGTGACTAAATGAGTTAACTTGCATTTTAATGGCTAAAGTTTGATGCTTTGTTGTTCAAATGTGTTTAAAAGTGCTACTATGCATTTTAATCAATTAAAGTCTAATTTTTTTTTCTAATGTGTCATTTGAAAGGGTTTTTATGTATTTTAAATGGTTAAATATTCATGCTTTAATGTTCTAATGTGATTAAGAGTGTTATATTAATGATTTGAATCGTTAGAGGTATCACTGCATGTATTTTGAAAATATATGGTGGTGTTATTCCTCAGCATATTATAAAAGATAACATAATAATGCTGAATTTTTTTATTGGATTTGTAATTGACTGAGTAACTCCTTGATTGTGATAAAATTTCTGTAGTTTGTGAACAATGGTTTATTTTTCAGCTACCATGCCTAGGGCTTCTATAGAAAATGTCTCGAAACTTGAAAGGCCTGTAGGAACCTCAACCATGGATGATGTATTTGGGAGTGAATACGGTGCTTCAGACAATTTTGTTCCTTCACTGGTCAACTTTTTTGACCAAATAGTTGGTAAGGAATCACTTATCTAAAATTTGAACTTGAACCTTTTATTTTTGCCTTTTCGTTTGTATTGATTGCCATATGCTTTTACCACAAATGTTTCACCATAAGGGTGTGTTTGGTTTGGAGACAAAAAGGGTAAGTTTTCAAGGAATGAAGCTCATCCATAAAAACTTACTCCCCACTTTTAACCCCCAAATGCACCCAGTAAAATATTTGCTGAGCCACTAAATTGGTTTGTTTCTCATACATGGATTTTGAAGGACTTATTTATGATCATTGTTTTTTGATTACTACAAATATAATGGTGCTCAATTTAGCAAAGGAACAATAACAGTAGATGTTGATTGCACCTACTAGGTGTGGCTCCCCTGTTATTAGTTGTAGAAGTAAGATGCACGAGGAAATATGCCAATGGCATGGTCATTCTCTATATTGATGAATCATACATGCATGGTAAGGGATGCTGCAATTCTTCATTTAGGCATAGACACCTACAATATTGGTTTTTCTTTGAAGTGGTTGCTAGACAAACTAGGTTGTTTATCCTGTGACTATTTCAAGTTGTTTGTGTGCAAATATAATCAATTATATCCCTTTCAAAAACAAGTAGATTGTTAAAATAAAAAATCCAATTCAGACAAAGTGGATTTAGTTTGTTTTTCTTATTGAATTTAATGTTAGAATCCTAGATTTACGTTTGTACAATTAGGTTAGTATTTTTATACAAACTTGTGCTAATTTGGACTAAAAGGACTTGTGTCTTTGTAAGAATACTATTGTCTTGAGTTTGAGCGATGGATCTTGAAAAAAAAAATAGACATCATTAGGAAAGCTTTTTGAATGGGTGTCATCCTAGCCTTAATAGGATTACTTGAATATCCATAGAGTGTATGAACACTTCTAGTTTGAAAAAAAATTACCAACATGGTGTTGGTCTAAGTGGAAACAGCTTCGAGTCCCTCAAGCATGAGGTTTAGGCTAGATCTCAGGATTCACATGTATGGGAAAAACACTATTGGGAGTGAATCCACGTTTAGGCACCTGACCATATCCTGAGAGATTAGTCTCTCATCAACAAGGTGAGAGAATACTCTAGGAAATAAAATAATTTTTTTTTAGTTTTCAAGTAAGCATATCTATGGTAGATGTACTATTGTGAAAAAGGCTTTGTAAATGTACATTTGTTAGTAAAGTAGATAACAAGAGTTCATCTACCATTAAATTGTTAAGATTAGGATATATCTTAATAATTTAATGGTGGGTGAATTTCTATTTTCTTACTTTAAAACAAACTTAGCTATTTTTTCGTCCATATTGTTAAAATAAGAGAATTCACTATGCAACTTCTACATTTAGGTGTGTGATACACCTTTGGATAGTTTGATAAAATCTGTGGATTGCTTTAATTTTTTTCATGATATTTGTTAAGAATGGACATAAAAAACAAACCTTTGTGAATGGTCCAGGTCGAGCTCATAATCGTCACTTAAAAATTACCTTATTTTTTAAAAGAAAATTAACATCATCTAGATAAAACAATGTCTTAGTCTAAACTTGACATAGTAATTGATATAATACCCAGTGTGGAAAACAACTGCATTCTTTTAGCCATCAAACAATAAATAATAAATTAATTAAGAGAGTTGTGTGATTTTTCAAAATCTAGAAAGTGGTAACTGTAACTATAATAATCCCAGGGGAAGTCCTTGTAATTTGCCTAAATTTTTTATATTAATAATGAAGTAAATAGATAAAAAGACAAGAAATGATCGAAACTTCTATCTAAACTCCATATTTTTTTCTTATTACGCATCCAAATACATTTCCATTGTTAGGTTTCAGCATGCATATAAATCATTTATTGAAAACTGATTTAATTTGTTTCTTTTTTTCTTTTTTAATTCAAATCATCGATATCTAAAAAACACCAGATCGTAATTAATAATCTAACTCACACTAAGTTGGTCCATTTGTAATTTTCTTCTGTCAATGTTTACCATAAACATCTATAGCTTAAAGGGGTTCATTAGGATTTTCTTTCAGCCGTTTTGCACGGCGTGCTAACTCTTCCAGATCATACCATCGTGGAATACCAATAGTACCGAAATCTTTCTTGGTGCAATGTTCGCATCTTGTTGCGCTGAATACTCTAATGGGTTCTGGTGCTAAGTCCTGCCCACGCCAATAGTAATTATGTGTTGCGCCCGTCTAGGATGAATTCGTAGACATGTAGTAGTGTCGATTATTGCACATACAAGTAACATCATAACGAATAACTGCATATTGTGTTTCACCATGCTTAATAGATTGTGTCACTAATATGTAACAAATACTTTTAGTGAAAGCAAGAATGTAGTGGTTTTGATGTTTTCCATGATAATCGAGGACAAACTACTTATAACAAATTGCGATGAGGAAGAAAGAGTTTATGTTAAATTACTTATGGCACCATAAATATTTGGTTATTACTTTCTCAAAGTTACTTAACAACTTACACAAATTGCAAATATATTGAAGAATCATTTAATATATTGGCATTTGGCGTTTTGCATTTCATC
The DNA here is from genome assembly GCA_030441495.1 of Dalbergia oliveri. NCBI lineage: Eukaryota > Viridiplantae > Streptophyta > Magnoliopsida > Fabales > Fabaceae > Dalbergia > Dalbergia oliveri. The sequence continues at coordinate 8,855,174 of JAMLFY010000016.1, forward strand.
AATGAAGCTATTTCAAACGTTAAATTTCTATCTTAAATATGTTAGTTATTACCTTTGGAGATTTTCATTGCATGCTATTTCTAAACATTTATGGTTGTGAATAATCTTTTGGGATTCATGTTGGTTAATAACACACACCACACAAGAGGAGCTTTGACATCATAATTGCTAAAATAAAATGATGAAGTCAACGAAAAGGACCCTGTATTGGAGGACCTGAACTCAACTATCTATTTACTTGTTTTTCCTTGTTATTACATATTGAAATTGAATATTATTGTACATTTCAAAAAATTCCTTACAACCACTTTACATTGATTCTTTGATCATTGAAGTATATTTTTTGTGTAATGCTCTAATTTTTTCCTTTCATGCAAAATTACCGAAATACCCTTGAGTTAATTCAGGATGGGCTTAGTAACGACCAAGTCCTGCTTCACCGAGTTAGCCATGATTCAATAATGGGGATATGTGATGGTTGTTGATGTGTGATGGTGATTAAGCTTAATATGACTAGTTAACTCTTAATTAGCGCTAATTATTAATTAAGCATAATTAAGATTTAATTACCCTAATTAATTAATAAAGAGATAATTTAATTATTCTTCATTAATTATTGCCTCTAAATGATTAACAAGGCTAGTTTCATCCTTAAGATTAATTAGAAAAAAAAAATGCTTTATTAAATAATAAAGAAAAAATAGGAGACATAGTTACTTGTTGACTTGTCCTTTCTCCTAATTTGTTAGAAGAATGTTTAATTTTGAAGTTTAAAATAATAGTATTATATTATGGAGAGAAGATATTTCCTTAACTATTATATAATAATTATTTTATCTTACAAATTATTTAAATTCTTTTACAATCATTTTTAATTCTTCAATCCTCAAACTAATATTTGAATATGTAACGAGAGATAACTTATTCCAAACATGTAAAAAAAGCTCCTCAATTGAAATTCAAAATAATAATATGGTATTATGAAAAGTAAAGGGATGAATGTGCTTTTGTAAGAATAGTTTTCCTAAAGTTTAGGAATCATGTCACATGATATTTTAAATTAATATTTTTATAATGTGAGTTCTATCTAAAAGCTCATTATTTAAATGATTTATATATCTTAAAGTTAATTCTTTTCCATTTGGAATCATTTTTATTACATGAGATAGTCCACCTCAACCTTAATTGTAATGTTACAAAATTTCTAAAACTACTCCTAACCCACCCCAAACCTCACAACCACAACAACAACACACATACTCACACACTTACATGATATTTTCTAAAGAGACACACAAACTCACTAACACCTACACTTGTTTATTGTAACGCCCCAATTTTTACTTAATTTTTACTGTCATTAGAATTACCGAATTACCGTAGGTAAATATTATATAAAATTTGAGACCAAACAATCCTTAATAAAGGAATATAACGTTAGAAGAGAAGTTAGGAGCAATTCGTGCAAGTATTGCAAACCCCAATTTTCTGTACGTGTAAAATGACCAAAATGCCCCTGAGGTTATTTTACTCAGAAAATAAGGATCGTGGGCCCCACCCATCCTCAAGGGGATGTTTTGATGTTAATAAGGGATTGTTTGTGTTATGTGTGTTAATAGAGGAGAAGAATCCTAATTTTGAGCTCCGATGCGCGAAATGACCAAAACGCCATTGCGGCGTTTTAACTCCATTGCGTGCCGACTGAGCCGAACCTCACTAAAATGTGTTTAAAGGTGTTTTTAAGCCATGATTAACCATTGGTTAAGCTCGGGTGGTCTCGGCAATTTTTAAGTAAAATGACGTTTTGCCCTTGTCTTTGTGCAAGTTTTACAAATTTTGAGATTTTTGATTGTCTAACGAAACCTAAGCAATATTAGGCTCAAATTAAAGCTTATTAAATTCTAATTATTAATCTAGAGTCAAAATTATTTATTTAAATTGATTAGAACCTAAAATTGCTTTAAAACACTCAAATTGCTTATTAATTCACCTAAGCCCTTAACCGTTCTCTAAATTGCATGAATACCTTGCCTACACCTAAATAATACATGGAACACACAAAACCCTCTTCCATGAGGCTGTAATGCATGAAATAATGCAGCCATAATACACCAAAAAATTGCACTAAAACATAATGCCAAAAATCACCATAAAACAAGGAACTTTGAAACATGATTCCATGTTTTAAGCCACCAAACAAGATGATTTTTCCTTCCTTGTCTCCTCCTCAAATTTAGTCAGATTTTCTCCTCCTCTTGTCCATTCATGAGCTTGAATTCTTCTATAAATAGGCATGCTTAGAAGTCATTAGAGACTTGCTCAAAAATTTCACAACTTCAAGTTTTTCCTAAGCTCAAAAACTTTCTTTCTTTCTTCCCCCTTGGCTGAAATTCTTTCTTCAACCTTTCAAGAATATTTTCTTTCATTTCACTCCAAGAAACCAAGTTCTCTTCCTTTCCTTCAAATCAGATTAGGTAGGGAGTTGTTTTTAAGTTTATTTCTATGTTTTGCTAAGTGTTGTTCTTGGTTCAAAATGATGATTTCATGGATTTTCTCTAGTTTTTCCATTTGGTTTTCTTCTTCCTTTTTTTTAACCAATTCGGCCATATGGCCTAGGTGGGACTAAGATGATGGCTTGATGATGAGGACCTTGAAGGTGGGTTGTGAATCCATCACAAGTTAGGCCTCTAAAGCTTGAAAGTTCCACTTGATGCAAAACTTTAAAGAATGATGTTTTTATGATGATTTTATGATCTTGAGTTTAGAATTTGAAAGATGTATTTCTCACTTTGTCTTGTTAAGATATATATATTGAATTTGTATTTCTATAAAGTCTTGAAGGAGCTCTAGTAAAGAAATCAAATGAACTTGCATCCATGTTTAAGTTTATGCCTTGCATAATCATGTTTACTTTCTATGTCATCACTAAAATTTCAAGAATGAATAAATGGACTTGCATACTCATGTTTAAATTTCCAAGTTTGCATTTCATGTTTATATTTCATGTTGTCACTTAATCTCTAAAGATAATAAAGAAGTTGCATCTCATATTTATTTTATGTTCTCACTTTATTTTATAATGGCTAAAAGAATCAACGCATGACATGTTTATTTTTATGTCATCACCTAAAGATCCTAGAGCTCAAAGACTTACCCAAGTATCACAAGCAAAGAAATAAGATTATTGGAGTTAAAGAATTGATTCTTTAAGAAGTCTTGAGATTGGAGCTTAAAAAGATGTAATAATAATTCTCTTCTCCCTTCAGGTCCATGCGGATTACCGCCGCTCCCTTTCTAAGATTCTTTCTCCTCCACTGGTCCCTATGCGGACTACCCGCTTCAGTTTCTTGCATCATGTTTATATTTCAAGCTCTTGCATCATGTTTAATTTTCAAGTCATCACCTTAAATCTTAAAGATAAAGAAATGGATTTGCATATCATGTTTATAATTCCAAGTTATCACCTTATAATGACAAGATTAAAATGAGGTTGCATAGCATGTTTATGATTCTAAGATATCACATAAATCTCTTAAGCTCAAGACTTGCTCCTTTTATCTTAAGTAAGAATTTTAATTATGAAGATTCTTTCAAAAAGAATTAGTTTCTAAAAGAGTTTTAAAGCTTTGCAAGGATTCTACGGGAAACTAATATTTTATGTTCACTTAAAATGTGATTTTATACAATTATATGAGGTTCATGATTCGGCTTCTAATATGAGATTAGTACCAATAAATGATGATGATTTAATATGTTTGAAGTTGTGATAATTATGGTTTATTGCTAAAGGAATGATTCTATGCATGTTAGAGATAAAACTAGCTTCCTAGAAAACCATAAAAGCAAGATTTCTAGAACTTTAGAGAATGAAATTTATGCATTCTGTTCAGAGCCTTTAGTGACCTTAAGAACCAGATATTATTATGTTTAGATAAGGGACAATGATTCATAATTGGTTTAGTAATTAATTTTAGCATCATAGGGAAAGCCGGTAACGAGAAAGGGTTAAAAACGTAACTTCTAGCACATTAAAACCTTAAGAACAACTTACTATCTATGCTACCCCATATAGTCTAATAATGTTCTTAAGGCTTATAATTGATGGTAATAAATCCCTTAGATGCATAAGTAATTAGTTTGATAATTAAGGTTACCCAATTTTAGAGTTCGGTTATTTAAGGGAACTTTACCTGAAAATTTTAGATGACATCTTTTGATGCTTTGGAATGTCAGTTTATATGATGATATAATGCCTACTAAAAATTTGATATTATTGAATGATTTCATGGCTTGCATGTTATAATTGCTATTGCAAATAATGAGAATGTTCATGCATCTTGATGATTATGATATAACATGCTAAGACTTAATGGTGACTTAAACTCATGAGGAAATGATCCTTTGGACCCATCAGACTATAGGTGGTGAAAGGTGATCTTGAGAAAATGATCCTTTAAGACCCATCAGACTAGAGGTGGTGAAAAGGTGATTCTTGCCCCCTAGCCCGTTCTCTCAAAAGGGTAGAGTCGGGATTTTAACTTATCAAAAGGGATAAGTATATGCTAGTGACGACTAGTAAGGTATGAGCTCATAACCTAGATTACTCCCAAAAGGGTGGAGTATAGGGTGGCCCAAGGAAAATAATGATGATGATGATAAGATTTTAAGTCACCTAGGACACTAAAGGAATGAAATATGTGCACCATGTCTTGTGCATAGCTATTATGGTATGATGTTCTTCTGCATAGCATTTTATGATTTGATGATGAGAAATATGATGTTCTTTTATGCATAGTATTTATGATATGATGATGAAGAATACAATGTGTTGATAAAAGGAAAAGTTCATTATAAACATGACATGCTAAGTTTATGATGCATTATAAGACGCATGATTAAAACGACGAACCTCGGTAAAGTATATTTTTGAACTTAATAAATCAATCTTAGCATGCTCACTATTTCATAATAACCCCGAGGTTCCTGGGGACGATGATGATGACACAATGCATCATGAGGTGAGTACCCTACTGAGATTCTTTTTATAAGTTTCTCACTCCCTCTATTTTTCTTTCCATCTCGTCTTCAGAAATAGAAGGAAGCGTTCGTGAATCACATTGAGGCTCAGGGTAGCTGAACTTGATCCTTAGTTTCACTCGTATATTTCAGATATCTATCCCTATCCCTGAGTGTTATTACTAGGTGCCATTAATGGATGTCCTTCCATCCATATATTATTTATGTTTTGTTAGATTGCCTACACTTAGTCTTATTCTGTTGGTAGGCAAAATATCTATATGATATGTAATTATGGATGATGTATGATGGAGCCAATATATTATGATGTGATGTTTGTAAATTCCTATGTGTCTTTTAAATTTTGCTAAATCATTCACGTTAAGTGCGGCTCACGTTTTCAATTATGTTTTTTAAAAAATGGCTCGTAATTTCACTAAGTATTTTCAAAGTATGATTAAGGAACTGAAGCAAAGAGTAAAGTCTAGTAATTAATCAGATACTGCCTAGGTGTATTGGGTTAATTATTAGGGTGTTACATTAATGATTTTGAGTCATAACTTTGTCTCCAAGATGAAAAAAACACTCACTCAAAACATTCTCAACTCTCTCAACGTCTCTTCAATCTCAACCTCTGAAACACAAACCAAAACACTTCCATGGAGATCTTTCTACTCGCCTAGTCTTAAACAAAAACTAAATACAACCATGAAAACACAATTCTCACCCTCCTTTCCTCTCATAGGCCGCCACCACCACCATCAAGTAAAGAGAATATTTTTATTCTCTTTTGTCTCAAGAAGCTTCTTTTTCTTCCATTCCTTCAAGGATCCAATCTTTGGTAGGGATTCATTTGGTTTAATGTCTTTTTCCAACTCCTTTGCTCTTCATTGTGTTATTAGTTCAAAGCTTGAACTTTTATTGGGTTTATGTTTCTTTTCTTTCATTATCTCTTCATTTCTTTGAATGGTTGTGTATGATCTCAAGGATGATGATGAGTTCTCTTGATGTTGGTTCAAGAAGCCACCTTTATGTTAAAGTTCTACATTTTTTGTTCAAATATGTTTAAATGAGCTATCTTATATTTTAATCTGTTAGAGCTTAACATTTTGTTATTCTAATGAGTTTAAATGAGTTAACTTGCTTTTTAATCGGTAAAGTTTGATGCTTTGTTGTTCAAATGTGTTTAAAAGTGCTATTATGCATTTTGATCGGTTAAAGTATATTATTTTTTCCTAATATGTCAGTTGAAAGTGTTATTATGTATTTTAAATGGTTAAAGTTTCATGTTTTAATGTTCTAATGTGATTAAAAGTGTTATAATAATGATTTTAATTGGTTAGAGGTATCACTGCTTGTATTTTGAAAATATATGGGTGTCATTCCTCCCTGCATGTTATAAAAGATAACATAAAAATGCTGAATTTTTGTGTTGGATTTGTAATTGATTGAAGTAATTCCTTGATTGTGATAAAATTTCTATAGTCTATGAACAATGGTTTGTCTGTTTCAACTACCATGCCTAGAGCTTCTATAGAAAATGTCTCAAACACGAAAGGCTTGTAGGAACATCAACCATGGATGATGTATTTGGTAGTGAATACGGTGCTTCACAATTTTGTTTCTTCATTGTGTCAAGTTTTTTGACCAAATAGTTGGCAAGGAATCACTTATCTTAAATTTGAACTTGAACCTTTTATTTTTGCCTTTTCATTCGGTATTGACTACTATATGCTTTTACCACAAATGTTTCACCATAAGGGTGTGTTTGGTTTGGAGGCAAAATAAGGGTAAGTTTTTTAGGAATGAAGCTCATCCATAAAAACTTACTCCTCTTTTAACCCCTAGCCAAATGCACCCAGTGTAAAATATTTTGCTGAGCCACTAAATTGGTTTGTTTCTCATATATGGATTTTGAAGGACTTATTTATGATCATTGTTTTTTTATTACTGTAAATATAATGGTGCTCATTTAGCGGAGGAATAATAATAGTAGATGTTGATTGCACTTGCTAGGTGTGGCTCCATTGTTATTAATTATAGAAGTAAGATGCACGAGGAAATGTGCCAATGGGATGGTGGTTCTCAATATTGATGAATCATACATGCATGGTAAGGGGATGTTGCAATTCTTCGTTGGGCATTGTCACCTACAATATTGGTTTTTCTTTGATGTGGTTGCTTGACAAATTTGGTCACTTTATCCTGTGTGTTGTTTCAAGTTGTTTGTGTGCAAAAATAATCAATTATATCCCTTCCAAAAACAAGTAGATTGTTAAAATAAAAAATCCAATTAAGACAAAGTGGATTTAGTTAGTTTTTCTTATTGAATTTAGTGTTAGAATCCTAGATTTACATTTATACAATTAGGCTAGTATTTTTATACAAACTTGTGTTAATTTGGACTAAATGACTTGTGTCTTTGTAAGAATGCTATTGTCTTGAGTTTGAGCTATGGATCTCGGCAAAAAAAAAATAGACATCATTAGGAAAGCTTTTTGAATGGGTGCCATCCTAGCCTCAATAGGATTACTTGAATATCCAAAGAGTGTATGAATACTTCTAGTTTGAAAAAAAATTACCAACATGGTGTTGGTCTAGTGGAAACGGCTCGAGTCCCTCAAGCATGAGGTTTAGGTTAGATCTTAGGATTCACATGTATGGGAAAAACTGTTAGGAGTGAATCTAAGTTTAGGCACCTGACCATATCCTGAGAGATTAGTTTCTCATCAACTAGGTGAGAGAATACTCTAGGAAATAAAATAAAAAAAATTGTTTAGTTTTCAAGTAAGCATATCTATGGTAGATGTACTATTGTGAAAAAGGCTTTGTAAATGTAAATTTGTTTGTAAAGTAGACAACAAGAGTTCATCTACCATTAAAATAGGAGAATTCACTATGCACCTTCTACATTTAGGTGTGTGATACACCTTTGGATAAAATCCGTGGATTGCTTTAATTTTTTTCATGATACTTGTTGAGAATGAACATAAAGAACAAACCTTTGTGAATGGTCTAGGTCGAGCTCATAATTGTGACTTAAAAATTACCTTATTTTTAAAAGAAAATTAACATCATCGAGATTAAACAATGGCTCAATCTAAACTTGACATAACAATTGAGATAATACCTAGTGTGGAAAACAACTGTATTCTTTTAGCCATCAAACAATAAATAATAAATTAAGTAAGAGAGTTGTGTGATTTTTCAAAATCTGGAAAGTGGTAACTGTAACTATAATAATCCCCAGGGGAAGTGCTTGTAATTTGCCTAAATTTTTTATATTAATAATAATGTAAATAGATAAACAGTTAAATATTTACAACAAATGTTTCTACCATAAAAGACAAGTAATGATCGAAACTTCTATCTAAACTCCATATCTTTTTCATATTACGCATCCAAATACATTTCCACTGTTGGGTTTCAACATGTATATAAATCATTTATTGAAAACTAATTTAATTTATTTCTTTTTTCTTTTTTAATTCAAATCCTCGATATCTAAAAAATACCAGATCCCAATTAATAATCTAACTTACACTAAGTTGGTCCATTTGTAATTGTCTTCTGTCAATGTCTACCATAAATATCTATAGCTTAATGAAATTCATCAAGGTGTTCTTTAGCCTGTTCTGATCACAGTAACTATTCCATATCATCCCATCATGCAATACCAATAGTATCGAAATCTTTCTTGGCGCAATGTTCGCATGTTGTTGCGCTGAATACTCTATTGGGTTTAGGTGCTAACACTTGCCCACGCTATAGTAATTAGGTGTTATGCCTTGTCTAGGATGAATTTATAGACATTTAGTAGTGTCAATTATTGCACATACAAGTAACATCATAACAAATAACTGCAAATTGTGTTTCATCATGGTTAATAGATTGTGTCGTTAATATGTAACAAATACTTTTGGTGAAAGCAAGAATGTAGTGGTTTTGATGTTTTCCATGATAATCGACGGACAGACTACTTACAACAAATTATGATAAAGGAAGAAAAAGTTTATGTTAAATTACTTATGGCACCATAAATATTTGGCTATTACTTTCTCAAAGTTACTTAACAACTTAAACGAATTGCAAATATATTGAAGAATCATTTAATATATTGGCGTTTGATAGTTTTGAATTTCATCAATGAAACTATTTCAAATGTTAAATTTCAGTCTTAAATATGTCAGTTATTACCTTCGAGATTTTCATTGCAAGCTATTTCTAAACATTTATAGTTGTAAATAATATTTTGGGATTCATGTTGGTTAATAACATACACCACACAAATGGAGCTTTGACATCATAATTGCTAAAATAAAATGATGAAGTCAACGAAAAAGGACCCTATTGGAGGTCTTGAACTCAACAATCTATTTACTTATTTTTCCATGTTATTACATATTGAAATTGAATATTATTGTACGTTTAAGAAAATACCTTACAACCACTATTACATTGATTCTCCGATCATTGAAGTATACTTTCTGTGTCATGCCCGATTTTTCCTCTCACGCAAAATTATTGAAATACCTTTGAGTTAATTCACATGGGATTAGTGACATTGGTCCTAGTCTTCACCAAGAGTTAGCCATGATTCAATAATGGGGATATGTGATGGTTGTTGATGTGTGATGGTGATTAAGCTTAATATGATTAGTTAACTCTTAATTAGCGCTAATTATTAATTAAGCTTAATTAAGATTTAATTACCTTAATTAATTAATAAAGAGATAATTTAATTATTCTTCATTAATTATTGCCTCTAAATGATTAACGAGGCTTAGTTTCATCATTAGGATTAATTAGAAAAAGGCAAAAAATGCTTTATTAAATAATAAAGAAAAATAGGAGACATAGTTACTTTTTGACTTGTCCTTTCTCCTAATTTGTTTGAAAAATGTTTAATTTTGAAGTTTAAAATAATAGTATTATATTATGGAGAGAAGATATTTCCTTAACTATTATATAATAATTATTTTATCTTACAAATTATTTAAATTCTTTTACAATTATTTTTAATTCTTCAATCCTCAAACTAATATTTGGATATGTAAAGAGAGATAACTTATTCCAAACATGTAAAAAAAGCTCCTCAATTGAAATTCAAAATAATAATATGGTATTATGAAAAGTAAAGGGACGAATGTACTTTTGTAAGAATAGTTTTCCTAATGTTTAGTAATCATGTCACATGATATTTTAAATTAATATTTTTATAATGTGAGTTCTATCTAGAAGCTCATTATTTAAATGATTTATATATCTTAAAGTTAATTCTTTTCCATTTGGAATCATTTTTATTGCATGAGATTGTCCACCTCAGCCCTAATTGTAAATTACAAAAATTTCTAAACTACTCCTAACCCACCCAAACCTCAAGCCACAACAACAACACACACACACTCACACACTTACATGATATTTTCTAAAGAGACACACAAACTCACTAACACCTACACTTGTTTATGATTTTGAATGATAATTTTGTCTCCAAGATGAAAAAACAAAACTCACTCAAAACATTCTCAACTCTCTCAACCTCTCATTAATCTTAACTTCTGAAACACAAACCAAAACCCTTCCATGGAGATCTTTCTACTCACCTAGTCTTAAACAAAAACCAAACACAATGATCAAAACACAATTCTCACCCTCCTTTCCTCTCATAGGCCGCCACCACCACCATCAAGTAAAGAGAATATTTTATTCTCTTTTGTCTCAAGAAGCTTCTTTTTCTTCCATTCCTTCAAGGATCCAATCTTTGGTAGGGATTCATTTGGTTTAATGTCTTTTTCCAACTCCTTTGCTCTTCATTGTGTTATTAGTTCAAAGCTTGGACTTTTATAGGGTTTATGTTTCTTTTCTTTCATTATATCTTAATTTCTTTGAATGGTTTTGTAAGATCTCAAGGATGATGATGAGTTCTCTTGATGTTGGTTCAAGAAGCCACCTTTATGTTAAAGTTCTACATTTTTTGTTTAAATATGTTTAAATGAGCTATCTTAGTTAGAGCTTAACATTTTGTTATTTTAATGTGTTTAAATGAGTTAACTTGCATTTTAATCGGTAAAGTTTGATGCTTTGTTATTCAAATGTGTTTAAAAGTGCTATTATGCATTTTAATCGGTTAAAGTCTAATTTTTTTTCTAATGTGTCTTTTGAAAGTGTTATTATGTATTTTAAATGGTTAAAGTTTCATGCTTTATTGTTCTAATGTGATTAAAAGTGTTATATTAATGATTTTAACCAGTTAGAGGTTTCACTTGCATGTATTTTGAAAATATATGGTGGTGGCATTCCTCTACATGTTATACAAGATAACATAATAATGCTAAATTTTTGTGTTGGATTTGTAATTGACTGAAGTAATTCCTTGATTGTGATAAAATTTCTAAGTTTGTGAACAATGGTTATATGTTTTAACTATCATGCCTAGAGCTTCTATAGAAAACATCTCGAAACTCAAAAGGCATGCAGAAACCTCAACCATGGATGATGTATTTGGTAGTGAATAATACTTCAACAATTTTGTTCCTTCACTACATCAAGTTTCTTTGACCAAATAGAAGGGAATCACTTATCTAAAATTTGAACTTGAACCTTTTATTTTTGCCTTTTCATTTTGGATTGACTGATGCATGCTTTTACCACAAATGTTTCACCATAAAGGTGTGTTTGGTTTGGAGGCAAAATAAGGGTAAGTTTTCATGGAATGAAGCTTATCCATAAAAACTTACTCCCCATTTTTAACCCACAGCTAAATGCACCCAAGTAAAATATTTTGCTGAGCCATTAAATTGGTGTGTTTCTCATACATGGATTTTGAAGGAATTATTTACGATCATTATTTTTCAATTGCTTCAAATATAATGACACTCAATTTAACAGAGGAACAATAATAGTAGATGTTGACTACACCTCCTTGGTATGGCTCCCGTGTTATTGATTGTAGAAGTAAGATGCCAATGGCATGGTGGTTCTCTATTTTGATGAATCATACATGCATGGTAAGGGATGTTGAAATTCTTCTTTTGGGCATAGTCACCAACAATATTGGTTTTTCTTTGAAATGATTGCTAGGAAAATTTGGTCACTTTATCCTATGTGCTGTTTCAAGTTGTTTGTGTGCAAATATAATCAATTATATCCCTTCCAAAAACATGTAGATTGTTGAAAAAAAATCCAATTTAGGCAAAATGGATTTAGTTGGTTCTTGTTATTGAATTTAGTGTTAGAATCCTAGATTTACATTCATGCAATTAGGTTAGTATTTTTATACCATCTTGTGTTAGTTTGGACTAAATGGCCATGTTTCTTTGTAAGAATACTATTGTCTTGAGTTTGAACTATGGATATTGAAAAAACATCGTTAGGAAAGCTTTTTGCATAGGTGCCATCCTAGTCTCAATAGGATTACTTGAATATCCAATTAGTGTATAAATACTTCTGATTTGAAAAAAAAATTACGAATATGGTGTTGGTTTGAGTGAAAGTGGCTGGAGTCCTTCAAGCATGAGGTCTTAGGTTAGATCTTGGGATTCACATGTATGGGAAAAACACAGTTGGGAGGGAATCCATGTTTAGGCACCTGACCATATCCTTAGAGATTAGTCTATCATCAGCTAGGTGAGAGAATACTCTAGGAAATAAAAAAAAAAAATTGTTTGGTTTTTAAGTTAGCATATCTATGGTAGATGTACCTGTTGTGAAAAAGGCTTTGTAAATGTAAACTTGTTAGTAAAGTAGATAACAAGAGTTCATCTACCATTAAATTGTTAAGATGATGATATATCTTAACAATTTAATGGTGGATCAATTACTATTTTCTTACTTCAGAACAAACTTAGCTATTATTTCCTCCATGTTGTTAAAATAGGAGAATTCACTATGTACTATCTTTGTTTAGGTGTATGATACACCTTTGGATAGTTTGATAAAATCCCATGGATTGCTTTACTTTTTTTCATGACATTTGTTGGTAATGAACATAAAGAACGAACCTTTGTGAATGGTCTAGGTCGAGCTCACAATCATGACTTAAAAATTACCTTATTTTTTAAAAGATCATTAACATCATTGAGATGATACAATGTCTCAATCTAAACTTGACATAATAATTGATATAATACTAGTGTGGAAAACAACTTTATTCTTTTAGCCATCAAACAATAAATAATAAATTAATTAAGAGAGTTTAGTGATTTTTTAAAATCTAGAAAGTGATAACTAACTATAATCATCCCTAGGGGAAGTGCTTGTAATTTGCCTAAATTTTTTATATTAATAATAAAATAAATGGATAAACAATTAAGCATTCACAACATATGTTTTTTTTTCCATAAAAGACAAGTAATGGTCGAACTTTCTTTCTAAAATCCATATCTTTTTCTTATTACGCATCCAAATAGATTTCCATTGTTGGATGTCAACATGTATATAAATCATTTATTGAAAACTGATTTAATTTGTTTCTTTTTTCTTGTTTGATTCAAATCACCGATTTCTAAAAAACACCAGATCCCAATTAATAATCTAACTCACACTAAGTTGGTCCATTTGTAAATGTTTTCCTTTATCAATGTTTACCACAAATATCTATAGCTTAATCACGATGTTCATCAGTGTATTCTGCATGATGCACTAACTTTTCCAGATCAACCTATCATCCAATAACAATAGTACCCAAATCTTTCTTGGCACAATGTTCGCATGTTGTTGTGCTAAATACTCCATTGGGTTCTGGTGCTAACTCTTGCCCATGCCAATTATACTTATGTGTTGTGCCTATCTAGGGTGAGTCGTAGACATGTAGTAGTGTCGATTATTGCACATACAAGTAACATCATAATGAATAACTGCAAATTGTGTTTCACCATGCTTGATAGATTGTGTCACTAATATGTAACAAGCAAGTACTTTTGGTGAAAGCAAGAATGAGTGGTTTTTATGTTTTCCATGATAATCCACAGAGAAACTACTTATAACAAATTATGATAAGAGAAGAAAGAGTTTATGTTAAATTAGTTATGGCACCATAAATATTTGGTTATTACTTTCTCAAAGTTACGTAACAACTTACATGAATTGCAAAAATATATTGAAAAATCATTTAATATATTGGCATTTGGCAGTTTTGCATTTTATCAATGACCTATTTCAAATGTTAAATTTCTGTCTTAATTATGTCTGTTATTACCTTCGGAGATTTTCATTGCAAGCTATTTCTAAACATTGAAGATGGTGAATAATCTTTTGGGATTCATGTTGGTTAATAACATACACCACACAAGTGGAGCTTTGACATCATAATTGCTAAATAAAATGATGAAGTCAACGAAAAGGGCCCTGTATTAGAGGACCTAAACTTAACTATGTATTTACTTATTTTTTCTTGTTATTACATATCGAAACTAAATATTGTTGTACATTTCAGAAAATACCTTACAACCACTATTACATTGATTCTCCAATTATTGAAGTATACTTTCTGTGTAATGCCCAGAAATTTTCCTCTTATGCAAAATTACCAAAGTGTCCTTTAGTTAATTCAGCATAGGATTAGTGACGACGGTCCAGTTCATCACCCAAGAGTTAGTCAGGATTCAATAATGGGGATTCATTTGGTTTAATGTGTTTTTCATCTCCTTTCTTTGTTCATTGTTTTATTTTTTCATAGCTTGAACTTTTATTAGGTTTATGTTTCTTTTCTTTCATTATCTCTTCATTTCTTTGAATGGTTGTGTAAGATCTCAAGGATGATGATGAGTTCTCTTGATGTTGGTTCAAGAAGCCACCTTTATGTTAAAGTTCTACATTTTTTTGTTCAAATATGTTTAAATGAGCTATCTTATATTTTAATCAGTTAGAGCTTAACACTTTGTTATTCTAATGTGTTTAAATGAGTTAACCTGCAATTTAATCGGTAAAGTTTGATGCTTTATTGTTTAAAAGTATTTAAAAGTACTATTATGCATTTTAATCGGTTAAAGTCTAATATTTTTTCTAATGTGTCATTTGAAAGTGTTATTATGTATTTTAAATGGTTAAAATTTCATGCTTTAATGTTCTAATGTGATTAAAAGAGTTATATTAATGATTTTAATCGGTTAGATATTACTGCATGTATTTCAAAAATATTTGGTCTGTGATTCTCTCTGCATGTTATAAAAGATAACATAATAATACTGAATTTTTGTGTTGGATTTGTAATTGACTGGAGTAATTCCTTGATTATGGTAAAATTTCTATAATTGTGAACAATGGTTTAACTGTTTTAACTACCATGCCTAGAGTTTCCATGGAAAATGTCTCGAAACTCGAAAGGCCTGTAGAAACCTCAAATTGGGCGGCCTCCTAAATACGAAATTCTCTGACCACCGCCTGGGCGGTCCTCATGAATGTCCCCAGAATAGAGTGCTCCTGATCACTGCCTGGGCGGTCTTCTGAAGACTTTCAGACTTACCTCTTCTATCATCGCCTGGGCGGGGCTTCCATCGCCTGGGCGGTAACAGTGCCTCGAGTCCTCAACTCTTGCTTCAATGCACCAAGTTAGAAGTCCCTGTTACTAGAAAAACTCAAACAAGAAATTAAAAACATTGGGAAACTTCCAAAATGTAAAAAATTCACTAAAAACTATGTTAAAAACTACAAAGTGATTTACTAATGCATGTTGAGGACCAAGTGCAAACTCAATGTTTAAAAACATCAATTAAATACAAATCAAACGCAAATTGTTTAGAGTTAAGAAGTAGAATGGGTGCAAAAATGCAACCCATCAAACTTCCCCACACTTAAACAATTGCATGTCCTCATGCAAGAAACTTAAAAGTAAAAACAAGGGTGAAAATGCAAGATGCTACTACCCTTAAAGATGCATAATGCTGCAATACACAAATGAAATGCAAAGGCGTTGTCAATTGGGAATTAGCTAGATATGGTATCATTACAGCTAACACAATTATAAAAGCTAGAAATCAATCACAATTGCTGGTTAAGTCTAGATCACAAATGGCAAGAATGAGCTAAACAAGTATGACAAAGTTAAACTCCCAAGAAAAGTGTATCACTCTTTACTCCAGTGTATATGTTTCAAAATACACCCTAGCACTCAACAGGAACTTCTTCCAAAAACTTGCTTTTCTTCTCAACCACCATAATTCACACACACGCTGGTCAAATTTCAAGAGGTCTTTTTCAAGGTGATAACTGGGCCTAGGCATAGGTGGGAGAAAATAAGGAGAAATGGCTAACTCAGCTCTTGCAAAAGCAAGGTGCAAAACAAAGATTTAAGTGAGAAACCAAAACCTACAAATTCTCTTTTCCCTTTTTCTTCAAATCATTTTTGTGAATTGAACTCAATATTTATTCGGAAGGAAAAAACTGAAGGAATTTCCACCAATCCACATCTTCTCTTTTTTTTTCTTTTCATATTTCTTTCTTTCTTTTTTCTCTTTCCACCTTTGCAATGGTTTCCCCATACTTATTTTAGCACAACTAGCTTGCACCTAACCTTCATGTGTCCTGAGTTAGGAATTTTCTCATTGTTTTTCACTTAGGCTTGAATTGTGCTAACCAACAAAAATAGGAATATCAGCTCAAATGGGGTAAGCAAGAGATATGATCATGTAGGGTAGGCTGTATGGCCAAATGGGTTAAAAGAATAAAAGCGTTAATCATCAATATGCCAGCAATGAGAAGAGAAAGCTTTAACCGAAATCAAGCAAGTTCCAGAATTAATTCCGAGTGAGTGCACACACAACAATAATTCCTAGTGATTATAACAATGTCATCATCACATCAAAGTCCAAAAGCTCACAGGTAATAAATTAACCAGTCAAACAAGTTATAACTCATTGCATTGCTCATGTGACTATCAAAATGACCAGCATACCATGAAAAGCAAAATAAGGAAAAACTTCAAAAAGTGTTAACATAGTTCAACCATCTACTAACCAACTCCCACAAGGTTTGTAGAAAAGCAAATATGCAATACATGATAAAAGGGAAAACATAATAAAAAGTACAAAGGAAAATAAAAGTCAACAAAATAAAAAAAGCCCTCCCCACTTACAAAAAGGCACTGCCCTTAGTGCTTACTAGGAATGTGCTAGTAGTCTTCCTTGGACTCCTCATCCTCACTAAGCTCCATATTGGGATCATCCTCCCGAGAATCGAAATCAGGATCATCACGTGGGCAGGCGCCTGGCAGAAGGGACAGGACGGGCTGGGGTGGGCGCCTCTGGGAAGTGGTGGATGTGGCTGCGGCTCAGGGCATCAATACTCCATCCTCGCCTCATAATCCTTGCCTTGGAGGCTTGAATGGACTCAATGATGTGAGCTCTAAGCTGTAACGCATGGAATCAATGTGAACAAGAATATCCTGCATAGGATCAGGAAGGACCAGGAGGTTCGGCTCCGTGCCCTATCCTGACTTCTGCGAACTCTCGAGTCATAGCTTCTTCACTGCAATCATAGGACTAGGGCGCCAACCTCATCATCGGGCAAAGTAGGTACCTGAGATACAAAAGCCATTTTTGTGACTAATGCGGGATAAGGAAGCCCCTGGGAAGATTTTCCCTTGTGCATACAGGACATATGCTGCCGGATGATACCAGGAATATAGATGTGCCGCCTCTCACCAGCAGGAAACAAGGAGTACCTGCTCCATAGTGATAAGATTGGTATGTCCGCAAGGAAGAATATGAGATACGGCTAACCTCATCCATAGTCGGATTCAAAAGTGAGTTGGGAACTCTTCAAACCAATGACCTTCGAGTTTGAATTGAATTCCCAGGTAGCATTTGGACGCCCAATGCAACGGAGAACATCACCCATATTAACCTCCTCTTTCAGAAGCTGGAGGTATTCATCTGGGTATCATCTGGAGGAGGGCTTGAATTTGGAGGGCCTCCCTTATAGCTTGAGGGTCACTGAAAGTTGCCGACCTGAAAAAGGATCTCGGTAAGCCCAGATGGTCCCAGTTGTCATAAAATTCACGAACAATGGTGAGGTTAGTAGGCCCTAGTGCCTCCAAAAGATACCCCCAATTCCTTCAATAGCCTCAAGGACTACTGCACTTTGGGTCTCGCGCCTGAAAAATTGAAAGTCCATTCAAGAAGGAGGGGGCGCCTCTTGATGGAGAACTCAAATTTGTCCTCTGCTCATTGACTAGAAAAACGGAAAGGATCATGGCGAGTTTGACAGAAGATGATGAAGTTCCCGTTACTCTAGGTCGCTTGCCGCTATTTTGAGAAGCTCGGAAGCCATGGTACCTGAAGAAAAGCAAACGTGCATGGATCTAATTCAAATAAAAGCTCAAGTAATGATAGAAGCAGTGATGCATCCTAACCAAAGTAATTATTCCAAAATCATTGAGTTACGAGAATGCACTACAAGGACTTGCAAAAAGAACATGCATTTAATAATAGGATTCCAATAAAGAAAGGTGAGTTGAGTGGGTAAAGAGAAGTAATTAAAATGCAAACAATGATGGCATTAGTGACTCAAAACAATGAGAGATTGAATTGAAATACCAAAGGGAAGGTTGAGAGTCGCTAAACAACCCATTAGTAAGTAAAAAGAGACAAGAGCTCTATGAAACAATCCATCAAACACATGGTGTGCATAATTTCATTTACCCACAAAATCACCAAAATGCAAATTGGAACCCTCCACAAAATCAAAAACAGATAAAAAAAAAATAGTAGGAGGAGTTGAAAAGAATCACAAACCTGGTGAAAATTGTACGTCTCAATTTTCCCATGTACAAATGACGAAATGCCCTGAGGTCATTTTACCCGAAAGTGAGGTCGCCCTGGCCATCCTCAAGGGGATGTTTTGTTGATTGATAGGGGATTATATATGTTATGTGTGGTAATAGAGAAGAATCTCATTTTGAGTTTGATGCACGAAATTACCAAAACGCCCTGTGGCTGTTTGTCATCGTTTACGTTCCAGTTGAGTTCGAACTTTACCAAAAGATTTTAAAGGATATTTATAAGTGGTTTTTGATGTTTAGTCCCGAAGGTCCCAGGCAGTTTAGTGCGAAATTACCATTTTGCCCCTAGAATAGTGTACAGTGAGCTTAATGACGCGATTAAGCAAACCTAAGCAATATTAGGCTCTAATTGAAGATTAATTTATTTCAATAATTAATCTAGAGTCAAAATAATTTATTGAGGTTAATTAGAACCTAATATTGCTTAGATAAACTTTAATTGCATTCTTTAATTCAAGATTCCTAGTCATGGAATCTTGAATAGTGTTTTCTCTCTCCAATTCCTTAAATTAAGGAATTGTGCCCATACCTCATTTGACCAAGAAAATGATTTTAAATTGTTAATCTAGCAAGTTCACTCTCCTAATCAAGTCTTGAAAACCTTAATTAGTCATTATCTCACCTAAACACTTTCTTACAAACTCCTAATCAAAACCTTAATCAAAGAAACACCTAAACACATCATTAACCCACAAATTACATGAGCAAAACATCCTCCTCCCCTTGGCTGATATGTTGGCCGAATTCATGCCCCAATTTCCATCACATGTTGAGTTTATTTCACTCCAAAGACCATGCCTTAAGCCATGCCTTGCCCATGCCTAGCCATATCTTTAACCATGCCTTTGAATGACAAGCTTTAAAGATATTTTCCTCTCTCCAAAGGCCAAGAAACCTTCAGCCATCCTCCTCCCTAATCAGCCTTAATGTTGAAAATTTTCTATAAATACCAAGCCTTAGAGAACTTGGTTACACTTTAGATCTTTTGCCAAGTTCAAGCTTTCTTGCATTTTCTTTCTTTTCTTCTAACTTTCTCTTCATCTTGTTCTTTTTCCTCCACTATCAAGGAAACCTTTCCATCACCATAAACAACCTTGAACCACCATTTCCTCACCTCAAACCACCTCTCAAACACTTAACCTTTCTATTTCCAAGCTTACTTTCTCAAGGAAAATCCACCTCCCTTGTGTCCTCCCATTGCCCGAATCCTGATTGCCATCCAAGAGAAGATTTTGTCTTCTCATTTCACCAAGGATCCAAGCTTTCTTTCATCTCCTTCAAGACTTCTTTAGGTAGGGGTTTTGTTTTAAAGTTTTTACTTGTTTCCTTCAAGAAAGGTTCTAGTTTTCTCTTAGTTCAAACTCTTTTCTTCCTTTCTTTTTTTCATTTCGGCCAAGAGGCCATTTTATGAGAATAACATGAGCTTGATGATGAGGTTTCAAGATAATGACTTATAGTTGTCATGTGAGGAACTTCTAAAGCTTGAAACAACTTGGTCTTGGACCATACATGCCTTGATTTCTTTCTTTTTCCTTGATAAAGTTTTCGATTTTCGTTCCTTTTCCTCCTCATGATTTCGGTTTTCCTTTGCCTTGATTTGAACAAAGTTTGCTAAAAATGTAAAGTAGATCACAAAAGTTTTGATAAAGAAAATTAATCACATGATTTCAAAGAGCTCTAAGCTTACCCTTGCCAACCTTAAAGTTGGTCGGCCGTTCTAAGAGTTTTACTCTAGATTGAATATGGCTTAGTTCTTGTATTTTGTTTAGACAAAGTGTTGAACTTTGTGTCTATTTTCTTAAGCTTGATGATGAAGTTCAAACCTTAAGACTTCCTTGAAGTCTAGGTGCTAAGAATTCTAAAGCCTGCTTTATAATACATAATGGGTTGAGGTTTTGTTCCTTTAAGGTCTTGCAAAGAGCTCTAGCTGAGATCTAAAATAAGTTGCATTCATGTTTACTTTAATGCTTTGCATAGCATGTTTATTTTCAAGTCATCACTAAACAACTTAAAGATTAAAATAAGAATGTGCATCCTCACTTAATAAATCTCAAAGCCTACCTATTTCAACCTTAAAGTTGATTGTTGATTTGGGGTAAATATCTCAAGGGGCCTAGAACACTAAAATAAAGAACTAAACCTTGCATCTCATGTTTACTTTCTTGTCTAGCATGTTTATATTCTATGCCATTCACTTAAACTCCAAAGATAATAAAAAGGTGCATCTCATGTTTATTTTATGTCTTCACTTTATTTTCTAATGAAGAATAAAAATGAGGTGCATAGCATGTTTAAGTTTATGTCATCACTTTAATGATCTAGAGCTCAAAGACTTGCCCAAGTATCCTATGTAAGGTTTTAAGAAAATGTTGGCATTCTTAAAGAAGCCATTCGGCCTTGTGATGATGATGATGGACTTGGATGAGTTCATTTAATCATAAGTGTCCATAGTCTAAGTCTTGGAATTTTTCTAAGCTTAGATGTACTCAAGGAACTTTATGAACAAAGTTTTATGTTTTAAATTCATTCCTTGAGCTAAATAATTTAGCTATTGACCTAGCATACATTTTTATGATTTCAATGAGATTTATTGGTTTCTAAAAGAGTTTTGAGTTCTAAAATGATTCCAAGAGAAACTAGCAACTTGTATGCATTTAAATCAAGTGATTATGTGATTCTATGAAGCTTATGTTTTCGGCTTTGCTCTCTCATATTTGGCCACTGTATGAATTCTGTTCTAAGGTGTGAAAATGCATAAAATTATGTTTGAGTGAAGCAAGGAACGTTTTAGGGAAGTATGGAAAGAACAAGTAACTAAAAAGGACTTAAAATAAGAATTCTAGAACACTTAGATGCACAAAATTTGTAATTCTGTTCCAGCATGTCTAAAACTAAGGAAAATGGTTTATAATCAGTGAACATGTATAGGAATCCCTCATAATTGGTTTAGGAGTTAATTATAGAGCCTTAGGCGAAGACGGAACTTAGAAAGGGTCAAAAACGACGATTCTAGGACCCATAATCGAATGATAAAATTCTGCCCAAAATAACTAGAACTGTTTGGTTATGTTATAAATCATAAACATTAGGGAAAATTATAGGTAATGATCCCTTAGGTGTTATGAAAATCCATAATGAAGGATAGGATAGTTGATACACAAGTTTAAGACCCGTAAGGGCCAAAGCATAAGACACTATGAGATAGGAGGTGTGATGTAAGCATGAGATCGAGTGGGTATACTCACAATGATGTGAATATGTTAATAACATGAACATGAGACCATATGTGTATTTGTAACATGTTGTTGTGGTGATGTGGCATGCTATGCTTGAGGTGCATGAGAATATGAGCTATGAGTAGAGGATATATTATATGATGTTCTATGGTTGTATGCTTATGTTGCATCCATGCAAGATATGATAAAGTGGAAATGATCCCATTATGACTTCCAAGTTAAGGGTTGTACGGGTGATCCAAGAAATAGATATGTTAATGAGGAAATGATCCCATTATGACTTCCCAGTTGAGGGTTGTACGGGGTGATCCAAGAAGAAATGTGAATCCCCTCTTTTTCCCCATGTAAATCTAGTGACGACTAGTTAGGTTTGAGCTCATTCCTAGGCGATGGGTGTATTTGGAGTTTGGTGGCTATGTGAAAATTGCCGGGGCGGCATGTTGGATGGATTTCGGTGGCTACGATGAGAGTGGAAAAGTGGACAAATGGAAAAAGTTAAGAAAGGAACTCGAAGAGTTCGATTATGATAAAAAAACGCACATGCATATATTTAGTAGTTGTTCCATTTGTGTTTATAATTAAGTGATAAATATATATAGTACGTGAACTGCCATGCTCAAGTATTGTCATGCATACATAAAATATCTGTTGCATTCATACCATCAAGACTCATGTTAAAAGAAACCCACTTCAGATAATAAGCTTTGAGAAATTAAAATTGAACCTATGCATGAACACTTCTTTTATAACGAAACCGAAGTGGCCGGGCGCGACGATGACACTTGTGTTAAAGTCGGGAGCCCTACTAAGAATCTTGAATAAGTTTCTCACCCCCTTTCCTCTTCCCCGTGTCGTCACCAGGGAATGATGCGATCGATCGTGATCTTCATTAAGGTGCGGGCATAGGAATCACGTCATCTAGATCGGAAAGGGTAGCGGAAGCATGAAGACTAGTCTAGCCTTGCTAATACTTTGTTTTGTGTTAGTTAAAGTTATTCGGTGTAATTGATACCCTTAGGTGTCCTTTTATTTATAAGGGCATCGTTGTTTTGTTATGATTATAATATAATACTACAAGTTATGTTGTGTTTATTCTATGGTTTATTTATGACGTTATGGTGATGTATATTTGGTTGCTATGTTTCTTGTTTAATAGTCGGTCCTTATGCGCATGCGCGGCTCACATTTTAAGTCTTAAGTTCAAAAAGAAAAATTTAGTCGTATTTTTCAGTACTCATATTTTAAAGAAAGCCAAGTCAAGTTCTGAAACGAAGACGTAACTTAATAACTAGCCGAATGCGACTTGAGCGTATTAGGTGAAAGTTAGGGTGTTACAAAAATTCAAAGGAATTTTGTTAGAAGATGAAGAGAGAAGAGGAACCGTGAGAGAAATGTGTGTGCAAGTGAGAGGAGAAGAGAAAGAATAAGGATCAAGCGCCCTGGCCTAAAGTACTACGGGCAAGCTCCGGATGACCACCAGGGCGGTGATATTGACCGCCTAAGCGATCCTTTAGTGAAACGTGTTTTCACTTAGTATGCCCTTTTTTTTTTGAATAATTCGAAATGCAGACCGCCTGGGCGGTATTCAAAACATTGTATTTTGGAAATTTTACCAGGGACGCCTGGGCGGTGATTGACCGCCTGGGCGATTTCCAGAAAGCAAGGGAACACCATCGAATATACCTGGTCATTGGACTGCGATAGGTGACTAACCTGAGACAAAAAATAGGAAATACAACAAAATAAAATAAAAGAATAAAATAAAATGAGGGTGAATAAGAGGAGAGAAAAAGAAAGAAAGGAAAAACGCAAAACTAAAGAAAACAGGAGGTTGTCTCCCACCCAGCATTTTGATTTTCAGTCCCTAAGTTGGACATTCAACCCCCACTAGGAAGGGAAAGCCTTACCAATTTAACTTCAAACTCTCCCCAAGATCCACAGAAGTTTCATGGTACACCTTCAACCTGTGTCCATTGACTTTAAAAATTACCTTGGACTTGGGGTCCTCAATCTCCAGAGAACTAAAGGGATGTACTTTTGTGACCTTAAAGGGTCCATCCACCGAGACCTTAACTTCCTGGGCATCAGTTTCAATCGGGAGTTATAGAGGAGCACCAGTTACCCTTCATGGAATTCTTTTCTCAAAGTATTCCTATCATGAAACACCTTAGTTTTCTCCTTATACAACCGAGAGTTCTCATAGGCCTTGAATCTTAACTCCTCAAATTCCTGAGCTTAACTTCCGGGCTTACCGGCCTCTCCTAAATCCATGTTGCACTTCTTAATAGCCCAGGAAGCTCCATGCATCATTTCCATAGGCAAATGACACACCTTTCCAAACACAAGCCTAAAGGGACTCATCCCAATGGGTGTTTTGCAAGCAATGCGATAAGCCCATAGAGCATCATCCAACCTTGTGCTCCAGTCCTTCCGTTAGGCTTCACAGTCTTTTCCAGGATTCTCTTGATTTCCCTTAGACACTTCAGCTTGTCTGCCAGTTTGGGGCTAGTAAGGAGTGGATACCTTATGAACAACCCCATATCTATGAAGCAAAGCTTCCATGCTCCGTTACAGAAATGAGTCCCCTGGTCACTAATAATAGCTCTAGGCATGCCAAACCTACAGAAAATGTGAGAACGAACAAAAGCAACAACTACAGAGAAATCATTAGTACGGGTGGCAATGGCTTCCACCCATTTGGACACATAATCCACAGAAGAATATAAACATAGCCAAAAGAACTAGGGAAATGACCCATGAAATCAATGCCCTAAACATCAAAAACTTCACAAAATTGTATAGGTTGTTGGGCATCTCATTCCTCCAAGAGATATTCCCTGTTCTTTGGCATTGCTCATAGGACTTGCAAAAATTGTAGGCATCTCTAAACAAAGTTGGCCAATAGAAACCCGAGTCTCGACCCTTCTAGCAGTGCATTGGGGTCCAAAGTGACCTCTACTCACATAAGTATGACAAAAACGGAGTATGGACTCGAATTCCTCCTTAGGCACACATCGTCTAACTACTTGGTCACTATAAATTTTCCACAGAGGGATCATCCCACACATAATACTTGGGATTGCTTTTCAGCTTTACAAACAGCTGGTGAAAAATGTGAGGGGCCCACTCTAGCAACCAAATAGTTGACAATGTCAGCATACCACGGACAACAGACACACCCATCAACTGTTCATCAGGAAAATTATCATTAAGAGGTCTGTTGTCCGGACAAGGTGCTCAAGCCTGAGATGGTCTGCTACTAAGTTTTCAACTCCAGTTTTATCTTTTATTTCCAGATCAAATTCTTGTAGTGCTGCATCCATCTAATGAGCCTAGGCTTGGCTTCCAGTTTCTTAGCAAGTACGTAAGAGCTGCATGGTCCAATACACCACCACTTTAGAGCCTAGAAAATAAGAATGAAATTTATCCAAAGCAAAAACAATGGCCAGAAGCTCTTCTCAGGAGTGGTATAATTGGACTGTAGCATCCAGGGTATGAGAAGCATAGTAGATAGAGTGAGGAACCTTATCTTCGCGTGTAAGCACGCCCACTGCATGGTTAGAAGCATCACACATGAGCTCAAATAGCTGACTCCAGTAAGGTGGTTGGATGACTGGAGTGGTGGTCAAAGCCTTCTTCAACCTCTCAAATGCCTCCTTGCACTTGTCATCAAATATAAATTCAGCATCCTTCTGCAATAGGGAGGTGAGAGGCCGGGCAATCTTGCTGAAGTCCTTAATGAACCTCCTGTAAACCCCATGACCCAAAAAAGAACGAATCTTTCGCATGCATGTGGGGTGAGGCAAAGAGGTAATAACTTCTATCTTAGCAGATCAACAGCAATGCCCTTGCTAGAGACTACATGGCCTAAGACTATACCTTATTCAACCATAAAATGACATTTTTCAAAATTCAAAACAAGGTTAGTCTCAACACACCTCTAGCACTCTAGCTAAGCTACTCAAATAGGAATCAAAAGAAGAACCAAAAACAGTAAAGTCATCCATAAATACCTCCATGCACTCCTCCAGCAGTTAGAAAAAAATGCTCATCATGCATCGCTGAAGGTAGCCAGTGCATTGAGAGCCCAAAGGGCATCCGTTTGTAAGCATAGGTGCCAAAGGGGCACGTGAATGTGGTCTTCTCCTGATCTCCTGGGTAATATGAATCTAAAAGTACCCCGTGTAGCCATCCAAGAAACAATAGTGGGATTTCCTTGCCAACCTTTCTAACATCTATTAATGAAACCCAGGGGATAGTGGTCCTTCCGGTGGCCTGTTGAGCCTCCGTCAATGCAAACCCTCCAACCGTTTTGCACCCTTGGTTAGAACCAACTCACCTTTCTCATTCTTCACCACTGATCCCCAACTTTTGGGAACCACCTACGGGCTCACCCATTCACGTGAGAAATAGGATAGATAATGCTGGCCTGTAAAAGCCTTGTCACCTCCTTCTTAACCACATCAAGGATCAGCGGGTTGAGCCGACACTGTGGTTGTCTAATCGGCTTAGTCCCTCCTCCAAATATCCTGTGCATGCAGGTGGAGGGCTAATTCCTATGATATCATCCAAGGTCCAATCAATGGCCCTCTGTACCTTCTTAGAATCACAATCTAATTATCCTCTTGGGATTTAGAAAGGCTATTGGCTATGATGACCGGTGTCGCCCTCCCCCAAGAATGCATACTTTAGGTGGTCGGGAAGGGCTTCAGCTTGGCCTTGCTAACTGTGTACCCTTGGAAGCTCATACAATTCTAAAGCGCAGAATCATCATATCCAGTGGAAAAAACAAATAATATAGGCTCAGAAATTAAAGTAGTCTCAGAATTTGGGGTGATGCTACTAAATGTATCAATGACAGGGCTTGTGGCATTAGCTACCAAAAGTTCAAAGTTTTCTCAAAAAATTGCCCTGTTAATGATGCATTAATAGTGGTGCACTCCCTGCACAAATTGGTGGCACCATCACAATTAAAACATTCAAACTCTAGTACCATCCCCAATAACTCATCAAAGTTCTCAGTCAAATCAACAAATACCTCATCAATTAAGGAATCGATAACATCAATGCTAAAAATAGAATGTTCCTCAGGTAGGTGTTTTTCATGGCATCAAACAAACAAACTGAGCCTTCATATCCCCACACTCAAAAGATAAGGTACCCGAATACACATCGATCTTAGTTCTTGTAGTTTTTAGAAAAAGGTCTCCCAAGATCAATGTGTGTCTTGGAGCATGGTGTCATCCTCCATAGCCAAAACATAAAAGTCTGGGAAAATTAAATTGTTTACCTAGACTAGGACATCCTCAAGTATCCCATCAAGACTCTGAATGCTCCGTTGGCTAACTGGACTCTCAGTCTAGTAGGTGCTAGCTCTCCCCCACCCAAGGCCTCATAAACTGAACGGGCATAATAATGATGCCCGCCCCAAGATCTGCCAAAGCTTGTCCAATGTGCAGGTTCCCAATAGTGCAGGGAACATTGAACACTCTTGGATCCTTGTGCTTTATGGGGAGCTGACCTGGCTGAATAAGGGAGGAGGCTTTTGTAACACCTAATAATTAACCCAATACACCTAGGCAGTATTTGATTAATTACTAGACTTTACTCTTTGCTTCAGTTCCTTAATCATGCTTTGAAAATACTTAGTGAAATTACGAGCCATTTTTTTTTTAAACATAATTGAAAACGTGAGCCTCGCTTAACGTGAATGATTTAGCAAAATTTAAAAGACACATAGGAATTTACAAACATAACATCATAATATATTGGCTCCATCATACAGCATCCATAATTACATATCATATAGATATTTTGCCTACCAACAGAATAAGACTAAGTGTAGGCAATCTAATAAAACATAAATAATATATGGATGGAAGGACATCCATTAATGGCACCTAGTAATAACACTCTAGGGATAGGGATAGATATCTGAAATATACGAGTGAAACTAGCAGGATTCAAGTTCAACTACCTGAGCCTCAATGTGATTCACGAACGCTTCCTTCTATTTCTGAAGACGAGATGGAAAGAAAAATAGAGGGAGTGAGAAACTTATAAAAGAATCTCAGTAGGGTACTCACCTCATGATGCATTGTGTCATCATCATCGTCCCCAGGAACCTTGGGTTATTATGAAATAGTGAGCATGCTAAGATTGATTTATTAAGTTCGAAAATATACTTTACCGAGGTTCGTCCCTTTAATCATGCGTCTTATAATGCATCATAAACTTAGCATGTCATGTTTATAATGAACTTTTCCTTTCATATATAATAACATAGTTATGCATAAAATCACATCATATTCCTCATCATCATTTCATAATACTATGCATAGCAGAATATCATATTTCTCATCATCATCTCATAAATATTATGCATAGCAGAACATCATATTCACATAATGCATTTACTTAGTTTCTTAGGTGACTTAAAGTTACTTTCATCATCATTTTCCTGGGCCACCCTATGCTCCACCCTTTTGGGAGTAATCTAGGTTATGAGCTCATACCTTGCTAGTCGTCACCAGCACATACTTATCCCTCTTGATAAGTAAAAATTTCATCTCTACCCTTTTGAGAGAACAGACTAGGGGCAAGAATCACCTTTTCACCGCCTATAGTTTGACGGTCCAAAGGATCATTTTCTCATATATTTTGAGTCACCTTTAAGTCTTTGCATGTTATATCATAATACAATTCTTCATTCATAATCATCATAACATTTTCTCATTTATAGTCTTATGCCGAAATAATATATACCAATTGTAATCATGCATCTGGAGATTCCAGGAAAGAGAGGTGGGTCACAATGGACACGCTTAAATACCAAATCTTTCCTTAG
The DNA here is from genome assembly GCA_030441495.1 of Dalbergia oliveri. Classification (NCBI taxonomy): domain Eukaryota; kingdom Viridiplantae; phylum Streptophyta; class Magnoliopsida; order Fabales; family Fabaceae; genus Dalbergia; species Dalbergia oliveri. Next base: position 8,884,053 of record JAMLFY010000016.1, read on the forward strand.
CCAGAATCTTTCCAAATTGCACTCTTAAGGAATACACTTTCTTCCAATAACAGAATATATTTATTTCATGCATAAGTTTTCATTGTTTACAACAACAACTATAACATACAAACCAGGGAAGCAATCAATGACACCAAATTCTTAATAAGCATCAAATCACATTTTAAGTACACATAAATTACTAGCTTCCCATAAAATTCTTACAAAGTTTTAAAACTCTTTTAAAACTAATTCCTTTTGTTAAACTTGAAAGAAGTCATAGGACTTTAGGCCTAAATTAACCATGGGACCGATTTATAACTTGAAAGAATGTTCATAATTAAATCTTTCACTTAAGATAAAAGGAGCAAGTCTTGAGCTTTAGAGATTTAGGTGACATCTTTGAATTATTACCATGCTATGCAACTTTATTTTAATCTTATCTTTATAAGGTGATAGCTTGGAATTATAAACATGATATGCAATTCCATTTCTTTATCTTTAAGATTTAGGGTGATAACTTGAAAATTAAACGTGATGCAAGAACTTGTAATATAAACATGATGCAAGAAAATGGAGCCGGTAATCCGCAGGGACCAGGAGAGGGAGAAGAGAATCTTAAGCAACCAGCGCGGTAGTCCGCACAGGACCGGTGAGGGAGATGAGAATTACATTTTTTTTTAAGCTCCAATTCTCAAGACTTCTTAAAGAATAAATTCTTTAACTCCAATTATCTCATTTCTTCGCTTATGATTCATAAGCAAGTCTTTGAGCTCTAGGATTTTTAGGTGATGACATAAAATAAACATGCCATACATTGACTCTTTTAGCCATTATAAAATAAAGTGAGAGCATAAAATAAACATGAGATGCAACTTCTTTATTATCTTTAGAGATTAAGTGACAACTTGAAATTTAAACATGAAATGCAAGCTTGGAAATTTAAACATGAATATGCAAGTTCATTTATTCATTCTTGAGAATTTAGTGATGACATAGAAAGTAAACATGGTTATGCAAGACATAAACTTAAACATGGATGCAAGTTCATTTTATTTCTTTACTAGAGCTCCTCCAAGACTTTAGAGAAATATAAATTCAACCCAATATATCTTAGCAAGACAAAGTGAAAAATACATCTTTCAAGTTCTAAACTCAAGATCATAAAAACATCATAAAAATTTTATTCTTTAAAGTTTTGCATCAAGTGGAACTTTCAAGCTTTAGAGGCCTAACTTGTGATGGATTCACAACCCACCCTCAAGGTCCTCATCATCAAGCCATCATCTTAGTCCCACCTAGGCCATATGGCTGAATTGTTCAAAGAAAAAGGAAGAAGAAAACCAAATGGAAAAACTAGAGAAAATCCATGAAATCATCATTTTGAACCAAGAACAACACTTAGCAAAGCATAGAAATAAACTTAAAAACAACTCCCTACCTAATCTGATTTGAAGGAAAGGAAGAGAACTTGGTTTCCTTGAGTGAAATGAAAGAAAATATTCTTGAAAACTTGAAGAAAGAATTCAGAGGAGGAGGAAATGAGAGCTTTTGGTGCTCCTAAAACTAGAATTTGTGTAAGTTATGAACTAAGCATCTAAACTATCTTCAAGCATGCCTATTTATAGAGATTTTGCAGCTCATAAATGGACAAAGGAAGGAAAGAAATCTGACCAAAAATTAGAGAAAAAAAATAAGGAAGAAAAATCATTTTGTTTGGTGGCTTAAAACATGGAATCATGTTTCCATGTTTTCATGATTCTTTGTTTTCATTCTTTGGATTTTTGTGTAATAATTTTCTGACTTATTACTCAATAATTTCGTGCATTACAGCCTTGTGGAAGAGGATTTTGTGTGTTCCATGTATTTTTTAGGTGTAGGCAAGGTATTCATGCAATTTAGAGAATTTACGGTTAAGGGTTTAAGTGAATTACTAAGCAATTTGGGTGTTTTAAGCAATTTTAGGTTCTAATCAATCTAAATAAATAATTTTGACTCTAGATTAGTAATTAGAATTTAATAAGCTTTAATTTGAGCCTAATATTGTTTAGGTTTCGTTAGAAAATCAAAAATCTCAAAATTTGCAAAACTACAAGAGGGGCAAAATGGTCATTTCGCTTAAAATCTTCAGGCCATTTGAACTTAACCAATGGCCAATCATAGCTTAAAAACACCTTTTAAAATATTTTAGTGAGGTTCGGCTAGTTTGCACGCAAATCGGAGTTAAAAGCGGGGCGTTTTGGTCATTTTGCGCGTCGAAACTCAAAATTGAGATTCTTCCTCTATCAACACACATAACACAAACAATCCCCTATTATCCTCAGAACATCCCCTTGAGGACGGCCGGGGCCCACGATCCTCATTTTCTGAGTAAAATAACCTCAGGGCATTTTGGTCATTTTACATGTACAGAAATTCGGGTTTGCAATATTTGCACGAATTGCTCCTAACTTTTCTTCTAACGTTATATTCCTTTATTAAGGATTGTTTGGTCTCAAATTTTATATATATTTACCTACGGTAATTCGGTAATTCCTAATGACAGTAAAAATTACAATAAAAATTGGGGCGTTAGCTTTCACCCCATAGTCACTCTCTCCACCTCATTGCCCTCGACTTCCTCTTGCTGGTGCATAGGTCTTTCAAGAACTTGGCATACTTTGGAATCTCCTAATCATCCAATAGAGGATGTTGACTTCTACTTCCTGAAAGTCTCCAGGAGGTCCTTCTCCAATTCCAATTCATTGGACCTCTTGGGTCTTGCAACTCGCTGGGAATGGCAATGAAATGGGTCTTGTCACCTGTTCTCCTTCCTTCTCCTGGGGGGCGTCTCTTGTTGCACCTCTTGAACAACTTCTTCTTCCTGGCTCTCAACCATTACCCTCAGAGGGCCAACAACCTAAGGTAGAATCATACCAACCTCAAAGTGATGGAGACATTCCCCTTAGGGTTGGGAATTGTCTATGAAGGAATGGTAAATGCATTTCCCCGCGAGACTTGGAGTTCTCAAGCCTCACAATTGCATTTCTCATTTCTTATGGCTTGTTCTTGTTTCCTCTAAGTCTCAATCATCATCTTCATCATCTCCCCATGGTGCTTCTAAAGGGGCAGGAGGTGCAAGTAGTGCTTGAGGTTGGGGGCTAGGAAGCTCTGGAGGTGGTGGTGGATGGAATGTAGGCTAGTTATACCACCTTCTATGGTGGTGGACCATACTTCCTTTGCTCCTCTTGAGGAGCACTATTCCACCTAAGGTTGGGGTGATCTCTCCAGTGGAGTTATAAGTGTTGCTATGGATTGTATCCCTTGTCCACCCTTATTTGAGGCCTACCAAGAAATATGTTACGACTCCTAAAGTAGGATCTTCCTATGAGGACACATATCTGAAGTGTGAGATTCATAGGAACAAATGCCATACACTTGTACCTGCCTTCACTTGGAGAAGCTTGATTTAGTGCAATCTTTTCAGAAATTCTGGAGCTCATCCAGTTTCTCTCTACCCTGACCTCAAAAGAAATCTCACCCACCTGACGGGTGCTACTACCAGCTCTGGACCCGGGCTGGAGTTCTTTACCATGTTCTCAATCAAAAATCTAGCTCCAGGGGTCTTGTCAACTAATGCACCCACTCGGGAGCATCAATCATACTCCTCTCCATGACTAACGCCCTCATAGAAATCCTGAATCAACAGGCTCTGAAATCTATGTTGGGGGCAGCTAGCACACAACCTCTTGAACCTCTCCCAATATTCATAAAGAGATTCTCCCTATCTGGAATGCCACATATGTCTTTCTGTGGCCGCTCTCAGAAGTTGGGAGAACTTCTCCAGGAAGATGCACTTCATACCGGCCTAGCTATCAGTCCCATAGGGGATTTACAATAACCAATCTTTGGAGCTCCTTCAAGGGAAAATGGAAAAGCCCTTAGCTTGATTTGCCTCTCACGCCTTGAGGCTTCATAGTCATACATATGACGTGGAATTGCTTCAGGTGTTTGTGTGGGTCCTCTCCTGCCAACCCATGAAACTTGGGCAGAATGGTGCAGGAGTGACTTCAACTCAAAATCACCCGTTTTGGGTAGACAATCCCCAGGTTGATAATTCAAGTCCTGGCTCAAGTTCCTTTAGCGTTTTGTTAACCTCTCCTATGTCACCTGAAACACTAGTAGTAGGATCAAAAAGTTCAGGAAAATAAAAAGAAAAATTATTAGGTTCCCTAGTTGTATCAGAAGAGGAAGAAGGGTTGCCAGATAAATTAGCTCTTTCCTTTGCAGCTTTCCTAAGCCTTTTGGCGGTTTTCTCAATCTCCATTAATTGGGAGTATGGGAAAATTAGGAAGGGAATGGTCATAAAACTAATTTAGCAACAATCAAATACAACGGGAACAAAGAAAAGATACAAAAATAAATTGAAATAAAATGAAACTGATTTTTTTTATAACGATAAAACACAAATCAATAAATAAAAGAATAAAAATAAAATAAAATAAACTGAGACAAACAAAAATGAAAATAAATAAAAATACAAAAAATCAATAACACCGCTTCCTCGCAACGACGCCAAAATTTGATAGGGTTCGCAACACATTAAAATAATTTTTCAGTGATTGAAATGCACCAAAAATGTAGTTATAGTGTAATCCAGTCGTTTCACATGGAAGCAATGTAATTGATCCTAATGAAATTGGGGTTTTAGAAATTGTCAAGAATTAAATCAAGAAGAAATTCGGTTAAAGAAATTACCTGCACAAGGGTTTTTCTATTAAAATTGTTCAGTCATTGATTCGAGAAATAAAATCATGATAGTGGTTGCTTCCATTAACAATGTAAACACATAACAATGGAATAATTCTGTGTAATTGCACAATCGCATTTTCATCAAGGATATAACTGAATAAAAGAACTAGTAATTCACTATCATGATCCTATGAACTTTATTCAGTTTGAATAAAAATTATAGCAACCTAATTTCTAACGAAATTAATCCCAATTCCTTCCCTTATAGATAAACACCATATCAAGGAACAACTCTAACAAAAATAAATTGCATAAATCCATACAATTGATAGATGAAAGAATTGATAAATGGAAGAGGGAACCAAAGATTAACGATGAGGTACGAGAATCTCATGAACAATTCCAATCTTTAGTCACCCTTGTGCACGGTAAATAAGTTACTCTTCCATGGGAAGAGTCTCACAATCAAAGATGTAGAAAAGCTTGTAAATTACAATGAGAAAAACTCAAACTTAACAGGTAATGCTAAAAACCTAGTGTAGAGAAGAGAGAAAAGAGAGAATCCTTAAAAACTAAAAGATCAAAACCGTCACCCCGTCGCATCCTCCCCCTCCTTTTTTTTTCTGATCCATGTTCCTTTTCCTATATCTTCATTGGCCTTGCGTGGAACCTGAACGGCCCAGTGGCATGGCCCAAAAGTATATGACCGCCTGGGCGGCCTCCTAAAATATGAAATTCTTTGACCACCACCTGGGTGGTCCTCGTGAATGTCCCCAAATAGAGTGTTCCTAATCACCGCCTGGGCGGTCCTGAGAGACCGCCTGCCTTCTGAAGACTTTCAGACTTACCTTTCTGATCATCGCCTGGGCGGTGCTTCCATCGCCTAGGCAGTAAACGTGTTGTCGAGTCCTCAACTCTTGCTTCATGCACCAAGTTTGAAGTCCTTGCTACTAGAAAAACTCAAACAAGAAATTAAAAACATTGGGAAACTTCCAAAATGTAAAAATTCACTAAAAACTATGTTAAAAACTACAAAGTTATTTACTAATGCATGTTGAGGACCAAGTGAAACTCAATGCTTAAAAACATTAATTAAATACAAATCAAACACAAATTGTTCAGAGTTAAGAAGTAGAATGGGTGCAAAATGCAACTCATTAAAATAAATCACCTTAGCATTTAACTTCATCAATTCGCATATCCCTTTCACATTGTTTTAGCACTTTAGCCTTTAAATTCCTTTCCATATCATCTCATTTCATTTGTTCAACTTGTCATCTAATTAACTAGAACTGGTATTTGAATTATCTCGTGGCTACAACAACCTTCTCTTTTACTTCATTACTTGACGACCTAGTACACTTGCTAGTGTCACTTTCCTCTTAGGAGCGATCAAGTTTTTGAACCGTTGCAAGGGATATTTCAATATCACCTTTAGTTAATTAAAAACTAGATTGAACTTTTCTTTTATTGCTTGTTTACTTATTTTGTTGTTTCTTGTTTTTGTTCATTTACTTACTAGATTAGTCTACTTTTAATTCTCTTGTTTTAGCACTCTCTTGCATTTATATTGTTATTTGTTTTTGACATTGGGCTTCATCTTTGTTTTTGTAGTTTTCTTCTTTTATTTTTGTTGTTTATGTGCAGGAGTGGATTCGAGGTGAGTTACTATTCAACCTTGAGATTGAAAGAACTTGCAGACAAAACAACACTACAAGAAGGGCACAACTAGCAACCCGCAATATTGTGGTAGTTGTAGAGAATCAAGGTAGAGAGATGGCTCATGAGAATAACAATCATAGATTGTTGAAGGACTATAACACTCCCAACTTAGATGGATATGCACCAGGAATAGCGAACCTCCAGTTTAAGCCAATAACTTTGAGCTGAAGACCATTGATAGAGTTTGTTTAGAACAACTGAATTCTTTGGGTTGCCATGTGATAACCCCAATGCTTACATTAGCAACTTCTTGGAGATTTGTGACACTATCAAGATCAATAGGGCATTAGATGACACCATCCAATTAAGGTTGTTCCCATTCTCTTTGAGGGACAAGGCTAAGGCATGGATGAAGAATCTACCAAAAAGGACCTTGGCTACATGGAAGCAAGTTGCTACAAAGTTCTTAGAGAAATACTTTTCTCCTGAAAATCTATGAAATTGAGGAATGATATTACCTCATTTTCTCAAATGAAGTGGGAACTTTCTATGAGGCTTATGATAGATACAAGGATTTATTGGCAAGATGCCCACAACATGGCATTCTGGATTGGATGCAAATCCAAACTTTCTACAATGGTTTAGGTTTCAATACAAAAGTGATGTTGGATGCAGCCAGGTGGTTCTCTTCATAACAAGACACCTTAGTGTAACGTCATTTTTCTATTTGAGTACAAATGACCGAAATACCCTGAGGTCATTTTTACGTGGAATTCGAGGGAAGTAACCCAGTCCTCGAATGGGTCAACTCAATGTTTGAAGGGGATTGTAACTTGTTATGTTTGATATCCAAGGTGAAAATCTCGTTTTCAAACTTTAGATCAAAATGACCAAAATACCTCTCCGTGTTCTACGGGGTAAAGGTGCCGTTTGAGCCCGGAACTTTTCCAGAAAGTTTGGAATGATGTTTATAAGTGGTATTTGATGTTTAGCCAGGCCCGGTAGGTCCCGGGTAGTTTAGTGTAAAATTACCATTTTGCCCCTGAGAACATGTACAGAGCCTAATGACGTAATCAAGCAAACCTAAGCAATATTAGGCTCTAATCGAAGATTAATTTATTTCGATAATTAATCTAGAGTCAAAATAATTTATTAAGGTTAATTAGAATCTAAGATTGCTTAGTTAAACTCTAATTACATTCTTTAATTCAAGATTCCTAGTCATGGAATCTTGAATAGTATTTTCTCTCCAATTCCTTAAATTAAGGAATTGTGCCCATACCTCATTTGACCAAAAGAATGATTTTAAATTGTTAATCTAGCAAGATCACTCTCCTAATCAAGTCTTGACAACCTTATTTAGCCATTACCTCACCTAAACACTTTCTTACAAACTCCTAATCAAACCTTAATCAAAGAAACACCTAAACACATCACTAAACTACAATTACATGAACAATTTCTCCTCCCCTTTGGGCTGCAAAACTAGCCAAATACATACCCTTAAATAAGTGTCACATGTTGTTTTAATTCTCACTCAAAGGCCATACCTAAGTGTAACACCCTAATAATTAACCCAATACACCTAGGTAGTATTTGATTAATTACTAGACTTTACTCTTTGCTTCAGTTCCTTAATCATGCTTTGAAAATACTTAGTGAAATTACGAGCCATTTTTTTTTTTAAACATAATTGAAAACGTGAGCCGCGCTTAACGTGAATGATTTAGCAAAATTTAAAAGACACATAGGAATTTACAAACATCACATCATAATATATTGGCTCCATCATACAACATCCATAATTACATATCATATAGATATTTTGCCTACCAACAGAATAAGACTAAGTGTAGGCAATCTAATAAAACATAAATAATATATGGATGGAAGGACATCCATTAATGGCACCTAGTAATAACACTCCAGGGATAGGGATAGATATCTGAAATATACGAGTGAAACTAGCAGGATTCAAGTTCATGTCCGTGAGCCTCAATGTGATTCACGAACGCTTCCTTCTATTTCTGAAGACGAGATGGAAAGAAAAATAGAGGGAGTGAGAAACTTATAAAAAGAATCTCAGTAGGGTACTCACCTCATGATGCATTGTGTCATCATCATCGTCCCCAGGAACCTCGGGTTATTATGAAATAGTGAGCATGCTAAGATTGATTTATTAAGTTCGAAAATATACTTTACCGAGGTTCGTCGTTTTAATCATGCGTCTTATAATGCATCATAAACTTAGCATGTCATGTTTATAATGAACTTTTCCTTTCATATATAATAACATAGTTATGCATAAAATCACATCATATTCCTCATCATCATTTCATAATACTATGCATAGCAGAATATCATATTTCTCATCATCATCTCATAAATACTATGCATAGCAGAACATCATATTCACATAATGCATTTACTTAGTTTCTTAGGTGACTTAAAGTTACTTTCATCATCATTTTCCTGGGCCACCCTATACTCCACCCTTTTGGGAGTAATCTAGGTTATGAGCTCATACCTTGCTAGTCGTCACCAGCACTTATCCCTTTTGATAAGTAAAATTTCGTCTCTACCCTTTTGAGAGAACAGACTAGGGGGCAAGAATCACCTTTTCACCGCCTATAGTTTGATGGGTCCAAAGGATCATTTTCTCATATATTTTGAGTCACCTTTAAGTCTTTGCATGTTATATCATAATACAATTCTTCATTCATAATCATCATAACATTTTCTCATTTATAGTCTTATGCCGAAATAATATATACCAACTGTAATCATGCATCTGGAGATTCCCAGGAAAGAGAGGTGGGTCACAATGGACACGCTTAAATACCAAATCTTTCCTTAGCCAGAATCTTTCCAAATTGCACTCTTACAATAATACACTTTCTTCCAATAGAATATGTCTTTATTTCATGCATAAGTTTTCATTGTTTGCAACAACAACTATAACATACAAACCAGGGAATCAATCAATGACACCAAATTCTTAATAAGCATCAAATCACATTTTAAGTACACATAAATTACTAGCTTCCCATAAAATTCTTACAAAGTTTTAAAACTCTTTTAAAACTAATTCCTTTTGTTAAACTTGAAAGAAGTCATAGGACTTTAGGCCTAAATTAACCATGGGACCGATTTATAACTTGAAAGAATGTTCATAATTAAATCTTTCACTTAAGATAAAAGGAGCAAGTCTTGAGCTTTAGAGATTTAGGTGACATCTTTGAATTATTACCATGCTATGCAACCTTATTTTAATCTTATCTTTATAAGGTGATAGCTTGGAATTATAAACATGATATGCAATTCCATTTCTTTATCTTTAAGATTTAAGGTGATAACTTGAAAATTAAACATGATGCAAGAACTTGTAATATAAACATGATGCAAGAAACTGGAGCCGGTAACCGCATAGGACCAGTGAGGGAGAAGAGAATCTTAAGCAACCGAGCGGCGTAGTCCGCATAGGACCGGTGAGGGAGATGAGAATTACATTTTTTTAAGCTCCAATTCTCAAGACTTCTTAAAGAATAAATTCTTTAACTCCAATTATCTCATTTCTTCTTATGATTCATAAGCAAGTCTTTGAGCTCTAGGATTTTTAGGTGATGACATAAAATAAACATGCCATGCATTGACTCTTTTAGCCATTATAAAATAAAGTGAGAGCATAAAATAAACATGAGATGCAACTTCTTTATTATCTTTAGAGATTAAGTGACAACTTGAAATTTAAACATGAAATGCAAGCTTGGAAATTTAAACATGAATATGCAAGTTCATTTATTCATTCTTGAGAATTTAGTGATGACATAGAAAGTAAACATGGTTATGCAAGGCATAAACTTAAACATGGATGCAAGTTCATTTTATTTCTTTACTAGAGCTCCTCCAAGACTTTAGAGAAATATAAATTCAACCCAATATATCTTAGCAAGACAAAGTGAAAAATACATCTTTCAAGTTCTAAACTCAAGATCATAAAAACATCATAAAAATATTATTCTTTAAAGTTTTGCATCAAGTGGAACTTTCAAGCTTTAGAGGCCTAACTTGTGATGGATTCACAACCCACCCTCAAGGTCCTCATCATCAAGCCATCATCTTAGTCCCACCTAGGCCATATGGCTGAATTGTTCAAAGAAAAAGGAAGAAGAAAACCAAATGGAAAAACTAGAGAAAATCCATGAAATCATCATTTTGAACCAAGAACAACACTTAGCAAAGCATAGAAATAAACTTAAAAACAACTCCCTACCTAATCTGATTTGAAGGAAAGGAAGAGAACTTGGTTTCCTTGAGTGAAATGAAAGAAAATATTCTTGAAAACTTGAAGAAAGAATTCAGCCAAGAGGAGGAGGAAATGAGAGCTTTTGGTGCTCCTAAAACTAGAATTTGTGTAAGTTATGAACTAAGCATCTAAACTATCTTCAAGCATGCCTATTTATAGAGATTTTGCAGCTCATAAATGGACAAAGGAAGGAAAGAAATCTGACCAAAAATTAGAGAAAAAAATAAGGAAGAAAAATCATTTTGTTTGGTGGCTTAAAACATGGAATCATGTTTCCATGTTTTCATGATTCTTTGTTTTCATTCTTTGGATTTTTGTGTAATAATTTTCTGACTTATTACTCAATAATTTCGTGCATTACAGCCTTGTGGAAGAGGATTTTGTGTGTTCCATGTATTTTTTAGGTGTAGGCAAGGTATTCATGCAATTTAGAGAATTTACGGTTAAGGGTTTAAGTGAATTACTAAGCAATTTGGGTGTTTTAAGCAATTTTAGGTTCTAATCAATCTAAATAAATAATTTTGACTCTAGATTAGTAATTAGAATTTAATAAGCTTTAATTTGAGCCTAATATTGCTTAGGTTTCGTTAGACAAATCAAAAATCTCAAAATTTGCAAAACTACAAGAGAGGGGCAAAATGGTCATTTTACTTAAAAATTCCGGACCATTCGAACTTAACCAATGGTTAATCATAGCTTAAAAACACCTTTTAAAACATTTTAGTGAGGTTCGGGTTAGTCGGCACGCAAATCGGAGTTAAAAGCGGGGCGTTTTGGTCATTTTGCGCGTCGAAACTCAAAATTAGATTCTTCTCCTCTATTAACACACATAACACAAACAATCCCTTATTAACATCAAAACATCCCCTTGAGGATGGGTGGGGCCCACGACCTCATTTTCAGTAAAATAACCTCAGGGCATTTTGGTCATTTTACACGTACAGAAATTGGGGTTTGCAATATTTGCACGAATTGCTCCTAACTTTTCTTCTAACGTTATATTCCTTTATTAAGGATTGTTTGGTCTCAAATTTTATATAATATTTACCTACCGTAATTCGGTAATTCCTAATGACAGTAAAAATTACAATAAAAATTGGGGCGTTACATTACTCCCCTCCTTAAAAAGAATTTCGCCTTCGAAATCGTTACTGAGAATAGCTCGGGTATTGTGCTTGCATGTCTGTTTCCAGCTTCCATGTAAATTCTTCGGTTTCACCTCGTCCCCATGCTACTTTGACTAGGGTACACCTTGTTTCTTAATTGCTTAACTTCTTGGTCAACGATTCTCGTGGGTGGTAAGTTAAACGTTAGGTCATCTCTTAATTGTACATGTTCTGGCTCTAGTACATGACTTGGGTCAGAATGATATTTCCTTAACTGGGAGACATGGAAAACATCATGAAGGTTGGACAGACTCCTGGGTAGTAGCTATACGGAGGCTACAGATCCTATTTTGCTAAGGATTTCAACGGACCAAGAAATCTGGGGCTCAATTTCTTTACTTTCATTGCTCGGCCTATGCCTGTGGGGGGGTGATCTTAGGAACACATGGTCCCCTTCTTAAAATCTAGCGGTTTTCGCCGCTTGTCCGCATAGTTTTTCTGCGACTTTGAGTGAGAATCTTATCCCTAATCTTCTTGATTTGTTCCGTCGTTTCCCTCACAATATCCTTAGTAGACTTTGCTCTCGGGCTCATACCAACATAGAGGTGATTGACACTTCCGTCCATAGAGGGCCTCGTATGGTGCCATACCGATACTTGCATGATAACTGTTGTTATATGCAAATTCAATCAGTGCATGTACTTATCCCAACTCCTCTTTGATCTAAAACACATGCCCTCAACATGTCTTCCAAAGTTTGGATAGTTCTTTCAGATTGACCGTCCGTTTGGGGGGAAGCCGTGTCACAGCTTTGAACCAAACGCCTTCTGAAAAGCTCCCCAAAATCGTGATAAATCGTGGATCCGATCCGAGATTATCGTCGACGGTACTCCATGTAATCTTACTATCTCTGAATATATAACGTGCTAACCTATCCAAGGAATAAGTCACCTTAATAGGTAAAAGTGGGCTGATTTAGTCAACCGATCCACTATTACCCAAATGGCGTCATGATTCGCTTGGGTCCTGAGTCCAGTTACAAAATCCATGGAGATACTATCCCACTTCCACTCGGGATTGATAGGGGTTGCAACATTCCAGAGGGTCTTTGGTGCTCAATCTTCACCTTTTGACATACCAAGCATTTATTCACCCATGTGCACACATCCTTTTTCAATCCAGGCCACCAGAACATCTTCCTCAAATCTTGATACATCTTGGTGGCACCAGGATGGAGGGTGAAATGACTCTTATGGGCTTCCTCCAAAATATCCTTTCGAGGTCACCACTAGCAGGTACACATATACGACCTTCAAACCTCCATAAACTATCATTCCCTTGGGTAAAACCTTTCAACTTATCAGCTCTTACCTCTAAGGTCTCTTGAAATTCTGTATCTTTCCTTTGGGCTTGAGCAATTCTTTCCTTGAATTCACTCGTCACACTAAGGTGACAAGCTCTTATGCCCTTAGTGGTCAAGGTCATTCCTAGGTTGAGGTCTCTAAATTGCTCAATTAACTCAATCTCTTTCACCATCAAACGGGACACTTGTAAGGATTTCCTACTTAGGGCATCAGCTACAACATTAGCTTTACCTGGATGATAGTTTAACCCGAAATCATAATCTTTTAAAAACTCCATCCACCTTCTTTGCCTCATGTTTAGCTCTTTTTGATCAAAGAGATATTTCAAACTCTTGTGATCAGAAAACACCTCAAACCTCACTCCGTATAAATGGTGTCTCCAAATCTTTAGAGCAAACACGACGCGGCTAACTCAAGGTCATGGGTGGGGTAATTTGCCTCATGTGGCTTGAGTTGCCTCGATGCATAGGCCACCACTTGCCTATCCTGCATCAGGACACAACCCAAACCCTTCCTCGAAGCATCACAGTACACTTCGAAAGGCACATTGGGTCGGGTAACACTAAACAGGGGTTGAGGTTAGCTTGTGTTTCAGCTCTTGAAAGCTCTTTTCACACTCCGGGTCCATGAAAAGAGGTGTTTTTCCTAGTTAGCTTAGTCAGAGGAAGGGAAATCTGGAAAATCCCTTGATAAACCGACGGTAATAACCAGCTAAACCTAAGAAGCTCCTTACTTCATTACCGTGGTTGGTCTTTCCAGTTTACAACCGTTTCCACCTTACTAGGATCTAGGAATTCCTTTCTTAGATACTACATGCCCTAAAAATTTCACCTCATCCAACCAGAATTCACACTTAGAAAGCTTGGCATATAGTTTCTTTTCCTTCAGGATTTCCAGGACTATAGTTAGGTGGCGTTCATGCTCCTCGTGGGTCTTAGAGTAGATGAGAATGTCATCTATAAAGACAACCACAAACTGATCTAAATAGGGTCTAAAGATCCTATTCATGTAATCCATAAAAATTGCCGAGCATTGGTTAATCCAAAGGACATTACTGCAAACTCAAAATGGCCGTATTGGGAAAGGCCGTTTTTGGTATATCTTCATCTCTCACCCTAATCTGGTGGTAACCTGACCTCAAATCAATCTTAGAAAACACTTGCGCCTTTAAGCTGGTCCATCAAGTCATCTATCCTAGGCAAAGGGTATTTGTTCTTCACTGTCACTTTATTCAATTGCCTATAGTCAACACACATCCTCATACTCCCATCCTTTTTCTTCACAAACAACACAGGGGCTCCCCAAGGTGACGCACTAGGCCTAACAAACTTTTTCTCCAATAAATCTTCCAATTGAGCTTTTAACTCGGTCAACTCTAATGGGGACATCCTGATGGGGCTATGGATATGGGACCTGCACCCAAGCAATTCTATGGAAAACTCTATCTCTCTTAGGAGGAAACTCTGGTATCTCATCTAAATACTTCGGGATAATTCCTTACTATTGGTATCTCATCGATACTTTGCTCAAAGTCTACATCACTAGCGGCTAGGAAAATATAACCTTTATTCTCACCCTTACCACAGTCCATTTCAGATGTTATGTATAGACTTATGGGTTTCTTAGGTTCAATGGGAACAGAAGAAAAGTGATGGTTTTCTCATAGGTCTTAACAGGACACGGTTGGCTTCAAGCCAATCCATGCCAAGAATCACATCTAAACCTTGCATGGGTAAGCAAATGAGATCTAAAACAAATGATCTATTCTCAATAACAAAATGGCAATCTAAACAACATTTACAAGTCCTAACGGGTTTTCCAGGAGGGTAGAAACAATAAGGTCAAAAGGAAGCTCAGTTATATGCAAGTTAAGGGTTTTAACACACGAGTGGGAGATAAAAGAATGGGAAGCGCCAGAATCATATAGGACAATTAAGTTTCTACCATACATATTACACTTACCTTCCACGAGATTTCGTGACTTTGTCGTTTCTTCAGCATTAACCTGAATACCCTTCCTTGGTATTCGGCTTGGGATTGGGGGTTGGCGGGTTCCTTTCTGTGCATTCTCTGAGTAATGACCTGGTTTTCACACCGGTAGCACACGTTTGTTCCCTCGACATGGCATGCTCCCATGATTCTTGCCGCACTGGGACATTCCATGGATGGCACGGGTCGTGGAGGTGCTGCGGACCCCTTTGTGGTGCTTTCCCCTTGTTGTTGTTATTGTTGTTGTTGTGATTGTTGTTGGGTTGTTGTTGTAGCGGTTGCTGTTATAGCGGTTGTTGTTGTTGTTCGGCCTTCCTTGTTGAAAGTTCCTTTGTGGACCTTGGGTCTTGATTGAGGTGGGAATGGAGGTCGATTTTGCCTCTTGAACTGTTGACCTTGAGGTGTCAGCTTTTTGATGATATTCTCAGGTTTTGAAGTACCCAGCTTCTGCCCTTCTTCAATGATGCGGCATTTGTTGACTAAGGTAGAGAAATCCCTGATTTCCAAGTGCGCAACCGCCACATTAAGTTCTGCCTTTAACCCTGACTCGTATTTAATGCATTTCCAATACTCATCAGGGTTACCTTGGTACATCCTTGAGAACTTAATGAGTTCCTCAAATCTGCAGGATACGAGCCACATTCATATTCCCCTGGACAAGTTGCATGAATTCAATGTCCTTAGCATTTCTAACCGACTCCTAAATACTTCTCGTAAAAATGGACCTTGAATAATTCCCAATCAATGTCCACTTCGGTTGCCTCCAGGAGTCTTCGAACACCAGTCCACCAGAAGGCATCACCCTCAAGCATGTGGGTGGCAAAAGTGACCTTCGCTCCCTGAACATGGAACTAGCAAAGACCTTCTCAATATTCCGAATCCATTCATCTGCTACATTAGGATTCAGGGTCCCCTTGAAAACAGGTGGATTCGCCTTACGAAATTCCCCAAAACGAGCATGTTCGGGAATTTCATGTCCTTGATTTATATTAGCTTGACGATTCTGATCCATCCGTTCCATCATCATTCTCATGGTCCTTGCTACGTCGCGAAGTGCTTCAGCGGTCTCATTATCTTGGTTATTCTGTGCGCTCCTAGTTGTTGTCGTCGTGCCATTGGTCCCTATACACACAAAACAGGCAACACTGAGGTGATCAGCCCAATATTCCATGCAAAGTGAGCAAGTTACCATGGCACTTTCAACATAGGAGTCATGTATTTCTAATCCTCAAGCTCATCCTAATGATAAACATCTACACATGACATTACTAACGTATTATGCTTTAGAAGCATAGTCAGTCCAATCCTCAGGCTCGTGAGAACCGAACTCCTCTGATACCAAAATGTAACACCCTAATAATTAACCCAATACACCTAGGCAGGATTTGATTAATTACTAGACTTTACTCTTTGCTTCAGTTCCTTAATCATGCTTTGAAAATACTTAGTGAAATTACGAGCCTTTTTTTTTTAAACATAATTGAAAACGTGAGCCGCTTAACGTGAATGATTTAGCAAAATTTAAAAGACACATAGGAATTTACAAACATCACATCATAATATATTGGCTCCATCATACAGCATCCATAATTACATATCATATAGATATTTTGCCTACCAACAGAATAAGACTAAGTGTAGGCAATCTAATAAAACATAAATAATATATGGATGGAAGGACATCCATTAATGGCACCTAGTAATAACACTCTAGGGATAGGGATAGATATCTAAATATACGAGTGAAACTAGCAGGATTCAAGTTCAGCTACCCTGATAGCCTCAATGTGATTCACGAACGCTTCCTTCTATTTCTGAAGACGAGATGGAAAGAAAAATAGAGGGAGTGAGAAACTTATAAAGAATCTCAGTAGGGTACTCACCTCATGATGCATTGTGTCATCATCATCGTCCCAGGAACCTCGGGTTATTATGAAATAGTGAGCATGCTAAGATTGATTTATTAAGTTCGAAAATATACTTTACCGAGGTTCGTCGTTTTAATCATGCGTCTTATAATGCATCATAAACTTAGCATGTCATGTTTATAATGAACTTTTCCTTTCATATATAATAACATAGTTATGCATAAAATCACATCATATTCCTCATCATCATTTCATAATACTATGCATAGCAGAATATCATATTTCTCATCATCATCTCATAAATACTATGCATAGCAGAACATCATATTCACATAATGCATTTACTTAGTTTCTTAGGTGACTTAAAGTTACTTTCATCATCATTTTCCTGGGCCACCCTATGCTCCACCCTTTTGGGAGTAATCTAGGTTATGAGCTCATACCTTGCTAGTCGTCACCACATACTTATCCCTTTTGATAAGTAAAAATTTCGTCTCTACCCTTTTGAGAGAACAGACTAGGGGCAAGAATCACCTTTTCACCGCCTATAGTTTGACGGGTCCAAAGGATCATTTTCTCATATATTTTGAGTCACCTTTAAGTCTTTGCATGTTATATCATAATACAATTCTTCATTCATAATCATCATAACATTTTCTCATTTATAGTCTTATGCCGAAATAATATATACCAATTGTAATCATGCATCTGGAGATTCCCAGGAAGAGAGGTGGGTCACAATGGACACGCTTAAATACCAAATCTTTCCTTAGCCAGAATCTTTCCAAATTGCACTCTTAAGGAATACACTTTCAATAACATAAATATGTCTTTATTTCATGCATAAGTTTTCATTGTTTGCAACAACAACTATAACATACAAACCAGGGAAGCAATCAATGACACCAAATTCTTAATAAGCATCAAATCACATTTTAAGTACACATAAATTACTAGCTTCCCATAAAATTCTTACAAAGTTTTAAAACTCTTTTAAAACTAATTCCTTTTGTTAAACTTGAAAGAAGTCATAGGACTTTAGGCCTAAATTAACCATGGGACCGATTTATAACTTGAAAGAATGTTCATAATTAAATCTTTCACTTAAGATAAAAGGAGCAAGTCTTGAGCTTTAGAGATTTAGGTGACATCTTTGAATTATTACCATGCTATGCAACCTTATTTTAATCTTATCTTTATAAGGTGATAGCTTGGAATTATAAACATGATATGCAATTCCATTTCTTTATCTTTAAGATTTAAGGTGATAACTTGAAAATTAAACATGATGCAAGAACTTGTAATATAAACATGATGCAAGAAAATGGAGCGCGGTAACCGCATAGGACCAGGAGAGGGAGAAGAACTCAGAATCGCGGGAGTCCGCATAGGACCTGAGGGAGATGAGAATTACATTTTTTTTTAAGCTCCAATTCTCAAGACTTCTTAAAGAATAAATTCTTTAACTCCAATTATCTCATTTCTTTGCTTATGATTCATAAGCAAGTCTTTGAGCTCTAGGATTTTTAGGTGATGACATAAAATAAACATGCCATGCATTGACTCTTTTAGCCATTATAAAATAAAGTGAGAGCATAAAATAAACATGAGATGCAACTTCTTTATTATCTTTAGAGATTAAGTGACAACTTGAAATTTAAACATGAAATGCAAGCTTGGAAATTTAAACATGAATATGCAAGTTCATTTATTCATTCTTGAGAATTTAGTGATGACATAGAAAGTAAACATGGTTATGCAAGGCATAAACTTAAACATGGATGCAAGTTCATTTTATTTCTTTACTAGAGCTCCTCCAAGACTTTAGAGAAATATAAATTCAACCCAATATATCTTAGCAAGACAAAGTGAAAAATACATCTTTCAAGTTCTAAACTCAAGATCATAAAAACATCATAAAAATATTATTCTTTAAAGTTTTGCATCAAGTGGAACTTTCAAGCTTTAGAGGCCTAACTTGTGATGGATTCACAACCCACCCTCAAGGTCCTCATCATCAAGCCATCATCTTAGTCCCACCTAGGCCATATGGCTGAATTGTTCAAAGAAAAAGGAAGAAGAAAACCAAATGGAAAAACTAGAGAAAATCCATGAAATCATCATTTTGAACCAAGAACAACACTTAGCAAAGCATAGAAATAAACTTAAAAACAACTCCCTACCTAATCTGATTTGAAGGAAAGGAAGAGAACTTGGTTTCCTGAGTGAAATGAAAGAAAATATTCTTGAAAACTTGAAGAAAGAATTCAGCCAAGAGGAGGAGGAAATGAGAGCTTTTGGTGCTCCTAAAACTAGAATTTGTGTAAGTTATGAACTAAGCATCTAAACTATCTTCAAGCATGCCTATTTATAGAGATTTTGCAGCTCATAAATGGACAAAGGAAGGAAAGAAATCTGACCAAAAATTAGAGAAAAAAAATAAGGAAGAAAAATCATTTTGTTTGGTGGCTTAAAACATGGAATCATGTTTCCATGTTTTCATGATTCTTTGTTTTCATTCTTTGGATTTTTGTGTAATAATTTTCTGACTTATTACTCAATAATTTCGTGCATTACAGCCTTGTGGAAGAGGATTTTGTGTGTTCCATGTATTTTTTAGGTGTAGGCAAGGTATTCATGCAATTTAGAGAATTTACGGTTAAGGGTTTAAGTGAATTACTAAGCAATTTGGGTGTTTTAAGCAATTTTAGGTTCTAATCAATCTAAATAAATAATTTTGACTCTAGATTAGTAATTAGAATTTAATAAGCTTTAATTTGAGCCTAATATTGCTTAGGTTTCGTTAGACAAATCAAAAATCTCAAAATTTGCAAAACTTGCACAAGAGAGGGGCAAAATGGTCATTTTACTTAAAAATTGCCCGGCCATTCCAACTTAACCAATGGTTAATCATGGCTTAAAAACACCTTTTAAAACATTTTAGTGAGGTTCGGGCTCTAGCGGCACGCAAATCGGAGTTAAACAGCCGAAGGCGTTTTGGTCATTTTGCGCGTCGAAACTCAAAATTAGATTCTTCTCCTCTATTAACACACATAACACAAACAATCCCTTATTAACATCAAAACATCCCCTTGAGGACGGGTGGGGCCCACGACCTCATTTTGAGAAAATAACCTCAGGGCATTTTGGTCATTTTACACGTAGTAAATTTGGGTTTGCAATATTGCACGAATTGCTCCTAACTTTTCTTCTAACGTTATATTCCTTTATTAAGGATTGTTTGGTCTCAAATTTTATATAATATTTACCTACCGTAATTCGGTAATTCCTAATGACAGTAAAAATTACAATAAAATTGGGCGTTACACTTTCACCCCCATAGTCACTCTTCACCTCATTGCCCTCGACTTCCTCTTGCTGGTGCATAGGTCTTTCAAGAACTTGGCATATTTCGGGAATCTGCCTAATTGCATCCAGATAGAGGGATGTTGACTTCTACTTTCCTAAAGTCTCCAGGAGGTCCTTCTCCAATTCCAATTCATTGGACCTCTTGTGCTTGCAACCGCTTGGAATGGCAATGAAATGGGTCTTGTCACCCTGCTCTTTTTTCCTTCTACCGGGTGTAGGCGCAATCTCTGTTGCACCTCTTGCTGAACAACTTCTTCTTCCTGCCTCAACCATTACCCCTCAGATGGCCAACAACCTCAGTGTAGACCATACCAGGCCTCAAGTGATGGAGAGACATTCCCTTAGGGTTGGAATTGTCTATGAAGGAATGGTAAATGCATTCCCCGCCAGACTTGGAATTCTCAAGCCTCAGCAATTGCATTTCTCATTTCCTGGCTTGTTCTTGTTTCCTCTAAGTCTCAATCATCATCTTCATCATCTCGATGGTGCTTTGAAGGGGAGGAGGTGCAAGTAGTGCTGTAGGTTGCCTGGCTAGGAGCGTGGGACAGGTGGTGGTGGATGGAATGTAGGCTAGTTATACTCCGCCTCGGTGGTGGACCATACTTCCGTTGCCGCCGTCGGGAGCACTATCCACCTAAGGTTGGGGTGATTCCAGCTCTGAGTTATAAGTGTTGCTGTATGGGATTGTATCTTATTGTCCACCTGATTTTGAGGCCTACCAAGAAATATGTTACCAGCTTAAGAAGAGGATCTTCCTGCCTGAGGACATATTCTAAGTGTGAGATTCATAGGAACAAATGCCATACACTGTACCGCCTTAACTTGGAGAAGCTTGATTTAGTGCAACGTTTTCAGAAATTCTGAAGCTCATCCAGTTTCTCTACCCTTCACCTCTCAATGAAGAAATCTCACCCACCTGACCCGTGTGACCCGCTTTACCCAAACCGCGGAGTTCTCTACCACTTCCTCACCTCAAACCATCTCTTAAACACTTAAACTTTCCATTCCCAAGCTTACAAACTCAAGGAAAAATCATCTTCCTTGAGCTCTTTTCTTGGCCGAACATACATCCACACTCAAGAGAAGATTTTGTCTTCTCAATCCTTCAAGAACACAAGCTTTCCTTCATTTCTCTCAAGACTTCCTTAGGTAGGGGTTTGTTTTCAAAGTTTTCTTCACTTTCTTTAAGAAGTTCTAGTTTTCTTTGGTTTTAGCTTTCCTTTTCCTCTTCTTCTTTTTCGGCCAAGAGGCCTTTTCATGAGAAAAACTTTAGCTTGATGATGAGGTTTCAAGATAATGACTTGTTGTGGTCATGTGAGAAACCTCTAAAGCTTGAAACTTGGTCTTGGACCATACATGCTCTTGATTTCTTTCCTTTCTTTGCTTAAGTTTTCGGTTTCTTTTCCTTTTTCCTCTCAAAGGTTTTAGCTTTCTCTTCCTTTCCCTTTATGGTTTCGGTTTCCTCCTTTTATTTGAACAAAGTTTGTAAAAATGTTAAGTAGATCACAAAAGTTTTGTTAAGAAAATTAATTATATGTTTTCAAAGAGCTCTAAGCTTACCCTTGCCAACCTTAAAGTTGGGGCCGTTCTAAGAGTTTTACTCTAGATTGAAGCCCATGAGCAATAAAATAAAGAATATGACTTAGTTCTTTGTATGTTTGTTTAGACAAAGTGTTGAGCTTTGTGTCCATTTTCTTGAGCTTGATGATGAAGTTCAAACCAAAGGCTTCTTTGAAGACTTGGTGCTAAGAACTCTAAAGCTCATTTATGTTGTTAAGGTACATATTGGGTTAGGTTGTGATGTTCCTTTAAAGTCTTGTAAGAGCTCTAGTTAAGATAAAATGAAATTGCACTCATGTTTATGTTTATGCCTTGCATAGCATGTTTATTTGATGCCATCACTAAACTCTCAAGAATAACTAAATGAACTTGCATTATCATGTTTAAATTTCCAAGCTTGCATTTCATGTTTATATTTCAAGTCATCACTTAATCTTTAAAGATAATAATAAGGTTGCATCTCATATTTATTTTATGCTTTCACTTTATTTTCTAATGAAGAGTAAAATAAGTGCATGTCATGTTTAAATTATGCCATCACTTAAATATTCTAGAGCTTAAAGACTTGCCCAAGTATCTTACATAAAGTTTTAGAAAATGGAGGCATTTCAAGAATGCCATTTTGGCCTTGTGATGATGATGATGGACTTGAGATGAGTTCATCTTAATCATAAGTGCCCATAGTCTAAGTCTTGGAATTTTTCTAAGCTTAGGTATACTCAAGGAACCTTATGAACAAAGTTTTATGTTTTAAATCCATTCCTTGAGCTAAATAATTAGCTACTGACCTAGCACACATTTATGTGATTTTAATGAGATTAATTGGTTTCTAAAAGAGTTTTGAGCTACTAAAATGATTCCAAGACTAGCAACTTATATGCATTTAAGTCATGAGATTATGTGATTATTTGATGCTTATGTTTTCTGTTCTACCTTGTGCACATTGGCCACTGTATGAATTCTGTTTTATGGTGTTAAAATGTGTAAAATTATGTTTGAGTGAAGCAAGGAACGATTTAGGGAAGTTAGGAAAGAACAAGTAACTAAAAAGGCTTAAAATGTGAATTCTAAAACACTTAGATCCACAAATTATAAATTTTGTTCCAGCATAATTGAACTTAATAAAATGGTTCATAATTAGTGGATATGTGTAGGAATCCCTCATAATTGGTTTAGGAGTTGATTATAGAGCTTTAGGCGAAGACGAAACTTAGAAAAGGTCAAAGACGGAGATTCTAGGACCCGTAATCATAAGACAAAATTCTGCCCAAGGCAATGAGGTGCTGTATGGTTATGTTAGTGAGCATAAATATTAGAGGAAATTAGAGGTAGTGATCCCTTAGGAGTGATAAAGATCATATATGGATGTTAGGATAATTGGAACACAAGTTTAAGACCCGTAAGGGTCAAAGTATAAGACACCATGAGATAGAAGGTGTGAAGTGAGAATAAGATCGAGTGTGTACACTTATAATGATTGTGAATGTATAAATCCCATGAACATGAGACTATATGTGTATTGTGCCATGTTGTTGTAAAGATGTGGTGTGCTATGTTAAGATGCATAAGAATGCGAAATATGAAATGAGTTTAGGAAGGGTATGCTCCTAAGAATAAGAGGTTTACTTGATTAAGATATTTCATGAGAGCAACATGTGTTGTTGAGTTATGTGGCATAACTCAAATTTGAGGAAATTCAGAGTGTATCATTATGCTGACGAATTTCCATCAAATTTGAGGGACTTGAGAAAAGTTTTGAAAAGAATAATTTATATGTGATATGCCGAGATGCATTTCTCCTGATGGTGAGGAGAAAGGGAACCCATGGGGGGTATGGTCGTGGAGCCATACCAAAGTGAACAATGTCACGTCTTAACCAGACTATGCGTTCGCAGTTAGACTTATTTCTACTGCTAGTGAAGTGAGAAGTAAAACCATGAGGGCATCGATTAGCTTGCCAAAGCGGACAAAGTCATTGGTCTTAACCAGTCTGATGCGTTCAAAGAAGGAAGAAAGTCCCATGATGGGTGATTCCTTAGTCCCCTACTCGTACTCGAGAGTTGAGATTATTATTTTTATGATTATGATTTGCTTATCAAGGGATAAGTAAGAACTAGTAATGACTAGTTAAGGTATGAGCTCATAGCCTAGTATCAGGGTCGGTTACTATTTTACATACCATGATGTCACAAGTTGAGAAATGAGAAAGGACATGCCACTTATATGAGAACTAGTTGGTGATTATATGTTTTAGTTGTTTGCTTGCATAAGATCCTGCAATGCATTCATGTTCCTACTATGCTGCATACATGCATTAAGTTTCATTATAAAAGACAGGACCTTGGATAATTATCTTTTGTAAAAACCTCATAATAAACCTTTGCATGCTTAACCTTTTCATATAAACCCAAGGTTCCTTGGGACGTAAACGATGACATTAGGATAAGGATTTCCTCCGAGATTCTTTAGCAAGACTCTCACCTCTCTTGCTTCTTTTTGTTACGCCTTCAGCCACGATAGGATTTTCGTGATTTTTGTTGACGTGTAACACCTAATAATTAACCCATACGCCTAGGTTGTATTTGATTATTAGACTTTACTCTTTGCTTCAGTTATTTAACCATATTTTGAAAATACTTAGAAAATTTCGAGCCATTTTTTTTTAAACATAATTGAAAACGTGAGCCGCATAACGTGAACGATAATCGAGATAAAGCAGTAAAACGAATACATATCATGAAGAACACATCATATTGGCTCCATCATATGACATCCATAATTACATATCACATAGATATTTTGCCTACCAGAGTTAAGCTAGATGTAGGCAATCAAACAAAACATAAATAATATATGGATGGAAAAACATCTATTAACGGCACCTATTAATAACATTCTAGAGATAGGAATAGATATCCAAGTTCACGCTTAAGATCTAGCAATACGTTCCTCAAGGATAATAAGCTGGTTCACAAGATCACATGCATCTACAGGTGAAAGCATCAACGGAATCACGAACATCACCATCACTTTTTAAGACGAGATGGAAAGAAAGAAAGAGGGAATGAGAAACTTATAAAAGAATCTCATAGGGTACTCACCTCATATGCATCGTGTCATCATCATCGTCCCCAGGAACCTCTGGTTATTATGAAATAGTGAGCATGCTAAGATTGATTTATTAAGTTCGAAAATATACTTTACCGAGTTCGTCGGTTTTATCATGCGTCTTATAATGCATCATAAACTTAGCATGTCATGTTTATAATGAACTTTTCCTTTCATATATAATAACATAGTTATGCATAAAACCACATCATATTCCTCATCATCATTTCATAATACTATGCATAGCAGAACATCATATTTCTCATCATCATCTCATAAATACTATGCATAGAGAACATCATATTCACATAATGCATTTACTTAGTTTCTTAGGTGACTTAAAGTTACTTTCATCATCATTTTCCTGGGCCACCCTATACTCCACCCTTTTGGGAGTAATCTAGGTTATGAGCTCATACCTTACTAGTCGTCACTAGCATATACTTATCCCTTTTGATAAGTTAAAGTCCCGACTCTACCCTTTTGAGAGAACGGGCTAGGGGGCAAGAATCACCTTTTCACCACCTATAGTCTGATGGGTCCAAAGGATCATTTTCTTATATAAATTTAAGTCACCATTAAATCTTTGCATGTTATATCATAATACAACTCTCAATTCATAATCATCGGATGCATAAACATTCTCATTATTTGCAACAGCAACTATAACATGCAAGCGGAATCATTCAATGATATCAAATACTTAATAAGCATCAAATCACTACATAGACTTATCATTTCAAACT
The DNA here is from genome assembly GCA_030441495.1 of Dalbergia oliveri. Taxonomy (NCBI): domain Eukaryota; kingdom Viridiplantae; phylum Streptophyta; class Magnoliopsida; order Fabales; family Fabaceae; genus Dalbergia; species Dalbergia oliveri. The sequence continues at coordinate 8,909,841 of JAMLFY010000016.1, forward strand.
TCAAAGAACCATCATCATAAATTCTTACCAAAAACTATCTCAAACAACCGAAACTTTAGAATTGGGTAACCTCAATTATCAAACTAATTAATCATGCATCTAAAAGATTCATTATCATCATTACCATTAATTATAAGCCTTAAGAACATTATTAAACTATATGGGACAACATAGGCAGCAAGTTATATTTAAGGCTTTACATGTGCTAAAGTTGCATTTTTAACCCTTTCTCGTTATCGGCTTTCCTTATGGTGCTAAAATTAATTACTAAACCAATTATGAATCATTCTCCCTTATCTAAACATAATAACCTGGTTCTTATAGCTGCTAAAGGTTCTGACAGAATGCATAAATTTCATTCTCTAAAGTTCTAGAAATCTTGCTTTTACGGTTTTTGGAAGCTAGTTTTATTTCTAACATACATAGAATCGTTCCCTCAGCAATAAACCATGATTATCACAACTTCAAACATATTAAACCATCATCATACAATAGTACTAAACTTAATCATGGCTGAATCATGAACCTCACATAATTGCTTAAAATCACATTTTAAGTACATGTAAGATACTAGTTTCCCTAAAATCTTTGCAAAGCCTTAAAACTCTTTTAGAAACTAATTCTTTTTGTTAATCTTGAAAGAAATTATAGAACTAAATTAGTAGCTATTTAAAATCACTTTGGGCCTACCTTAATTATGAGGCCGATTTATATATTGAAAGAATCTTCACGATTAAAATTCTCACTTAAGATAAAAGGAGCAAGTCTTGAGCTTTATAGATTTAGGTGATAACTAGAATCATAAACATGCTATGCAACCTCATTTTAATCTTGTCTTTATAAGGTGATAACTTGGAATTATAAACATGATATGCAAGACTTGAAATTTAAACATGATGTGCAGATCCATATTATTATATTCACGAATTAAGGTGATGCTGAAATATAAATATGATTATGCAAGCTTGGAAATATAAACATGATGCAAGCTTAAATATAAACATGATCCAAGAGCTTGAAATAAACAAGAGTCGAGGAGTCGCATTGGACCAGTGAGAGAGAAGAGAATCTTAATAAAAGAAATAAGAAGGGAGCGCGTAGTCCGCACCTGGTGAAGAGAGAAGAGAATTCTTATTACATCTTATTAAGCTCCAAACTCAAGACTTTTTAAAGAATGAATTCTTTGACTCCATAATCTTAAGGAAGCTTTAGAGTTTTTATTACCATGGTTCCAACTTTGCTTGTGATACTTGGGCAAGTCTTTGAGCTCTAGGATCTTTAGTGATGACATAAAATAAACATGTCATGCATTGATTCTTTTAGCCATTATAAAATAAAGTGAGAGCATAAAATAAATATGAGATGCATCCTCTTTATTATCTTTGAAGATTAAGTGACAACTTGAAACATAAACATGAAATGCAAGCTTGGAAATTTAAACATGAGAAATGCAAGTTCATTTATTCATTCTTGAGAATTTAGTGATGACATTGAAAGTAAACATGATTGTGCAAGGCATAAACATAAACATGGATGCAAGTTTATTTTATTTCTTTACTAGAGCTCCTTCAAGACTTTAAAAGAATTATAATTTCAACCTAACATATATCTTAGCAAGACAAAGTGAGATTTAAAGATTTCATTATTAAGCTATCCTAGAAAACTTTCTTAGGCCTTGAAAATCAAATGGCAAGAATTCAAAGTCATCTAGAAATGAAAAATTGTTAAACATCATTTTAAACTAAAGACAAAGCTTAACAAGAAATGAAACATAAGTGTCAATATATTTTTCAAGTTCTAAACTCAAGACCTTTATTTTTACATCATAAAAACATCATTCTTTAAAGTTTTGCATCAAGTGGAATTTTCAAGCTTTAGAGGCCTAACTTGTGATGGATTTACAACCAACACTCAAGGTCCTCATCATCAAGCTATCATCATATTCCCATATAGGCCTTATGGCCAAAATGTTCAAAGGAAAAGAAAGAAGAAAATCAAATGGAAAAGCTAGAGAAAGTCCATGAAATCATCATTTTGAACCAAGAACAACACTTAGCAAAGCATAGAAATAAGCTTAAAGACAACTCCCTACCTAATTTGGTTTGAAGGAAAGGAAGAGAACTTGGTTTCTTGGAGTGAAATGAAAGAAAATCTCTTTGAGAAATTGAAGAAGAAGTTTCAGCCAAGGGGAGGAGGAAAGAAAGTTTTTGTGCTTTGTAAAAACTAGAAATTGTGCAATTATGAGCAAGGCTTCTAAGACTCCTTAAGTATGCCTATTTATAGAGATTTTGGAGCTCATAAATGGACAAGAAAAGGAGGAAAGTCTGACCAATTTTAGGAGGAAACAAGGAAGAAAAATCATCTTGTTTGGTGGCTTAAAACATGGAATCATGTTTTCATGGTTCCTTGTTTTCATACCTTGGTTTTTGTGCATTCTTTGACAAATTTTCTGATGCATTATGGACCAATAATTTCCCATTACAGCCCATGGAAGAGGAAATTTGTGTGTTCCATGTATTATTTAGGTGTAGGTAAGGTATTTGCAAATTAGAGAATTTACAATTAAGGGCTTAGGTGAATTAGTAAGCAATTTGAGTGTTTTTAAGCAATTTTGGGTTCTAATCAATCTAAATAAATAATTTTGACTCTAGATTAATAATTAGAATTTAATAAGCTTTAATTTGAGCCTAATATTGCTTAGGTTTCATTAGACGAATCGAAAATTTCAAAATTCGCAAACTGCAAAGAAGGGCAAAATGGTCATTTCGCTCAAAAATTGCCAGAGCCACCCAGCTTAACCAATGGACAATCATAACTTAAAAACATGTTTTAAAACATTTTAGTGAGGTTTGGGTCAGTGGCACGCAAATTGAATTAACAACTGGCGTTTTGGTCATTTCGCGTTGAGCTCAAAATTAGGATTCTTCTCCTCTATTAACACACATAACACAAACAATCCCTTATTATTATCAAAACATCCCTTGAGGATGGGTGGGGCCCACGATCCTCATTTTGAGTAAAATAACCTCAGGGCATTTTGGTCATTTTACACGTACAGAAATTGGGTTTTGCAACTCTCACGAATTGCTCCTAACCTTTCTTCTAATGTTATATTCCTTTATTGAGGATTGTTCGGTCCAATTATATGAAAAATTACCTAGGGTAATTTGGTAATTTCTAAACGATAGTAAAAATTACAATAAAAGTCGGGCGTTACATGACGCGTCCGTGCGGAGCTTACACTACGATCCGATCATGAGTCCTATCACTTTGAGGGTCGCTTGATGTGCTAATTTTTGCATACATGGGTTATCCATTTGCATCTCCTTTCAGCTTCCATTTCACCCCAACCTCTCCCTTCGGCAACGATATGATCTTCGAGAGAGACGCGCCCCGCGATGAGAAGCTCGCTGTGTCGACCTTCGTCTTTAGCGGTGCATGATTACCCGGAGACGTGCCCCTCATACCTCGCTGTGGAGGGACTTGTTAGAGGATTCCCAGCCAATCCCTATTCGAGGATTTACACCTCGGTGCCTATGGGCATCCGTAGGAGTAGTGAGGACACGGTTCTAAGCGAGGCCTGTGAGGCGTGTACGTCAGCCTAGAGGTGCCCCCGCTGAGGAAGCCATGTCGCCCGCTCATCGCATGCCCACGCCCCCTCTTTGTTGGGCCACATCCAGGAGCTTCGGCAGAAGGCTACATCTCCCGTCCGAGGATTAGCGTCATCCATAGGCTTTAGACGGGAAAGTTTATTTCAGCCGGGTGTATCTTGGGACTATCCATGTATTAACTATTTATGTTTCCTGATTTTATGTTTCTGGACCTAAAGCTATGCCCACTATACGTATGACTTTATGTTTTTATTTCCAGTTGATGTACTAACCTATGTTAATTAATATTATGATTATTGTTCCTATGAGTGAAAGTGTTCCCTATTGCTTTGTACTGGATGATTTATTCTTCTTCCACTTTACGTTCGCTTATGTTGCATGCAATGGCTCGCATTTTGTTTTATAAGTTTCAAAAAAAAAAAAAAATTTTTACCCGTATTTTTCCGCTAAGTAATTTTACAAATGAGTTTCAAAGGGAGTAATAACTAATAATTAATCTTAATACGTTCTAGGCGTGTTTGGGTTAAATATTAGGGTGTTACATGTAGAGTCTTAAAAACTCTTTGAGCTTATTGCAAGCAATAACTATCAGAAGCCTAGTGATAGAGTGCAGAAGACCAAGAGTGTTTTGGAGGTTTATACTAGAGCGTCTCTAATGGCAAATGGAGGCTCTTTCAATTGAGAATGTGGGTATTTAGAAATAGTTGGGAATGATAAATGCTTCATCTTCTACTATTGTATTAAGATATGACTTTTATCAAGAAAATCATTTCAATGGTGATGCTCAGCTGACTCACCTTGAAGAACAAGTCAATTATACTGGGGCAAGCTCTTAATATTCCTTATTCCAACACCTACAATCTAGGGTGGAAAAATCACCCTAACTTTCTTGGAGCAACCAATGACATCCGTCAAGAAGAAAAGAAGTCTAGTTTAGAAGACATGTTACAACAATTTACGAAGAGTCACACTGCTCATGTGGAGAGGACCGAAGCTCTATTCAAGCATTATGATGCTCTATTCAAGAATCAGGAAGCTTCTATTCGCAACATAGAAAATCAAGTGGGGCGAATTTCTCAATTACTAGCTCAAAAGCCACAAGGTTCATTGCCAAACAACAAAATCAAGAATCCTAGAGAAGATGTGATGGCTATTACTCTTAGGAATGGAAGAATTAGGTGAGCCCAAGAGCAAGGATGAAAAAGTAGAGAAAGAGGCCACGGATAAAGAACGAGGAAATATGAAATTCCCATGAGAAGAAGGGTAGGTGATGATGAAGATATGAAGACATCCACTTATATGGCACCACCTCCTTATGACCCTCCCATTCCCTATCCTTAAAGAGTGAAGCAACAAAAGAAAGAGCAATAAGACAAACAATTTGCCAAGTTCCTTCAAATTTTCAAAAAGTTGGAGATCAATGTTCCATTTGTGGAAGCTCTCACCCAAATGGCTAGTTATGTGAAGTTTATGAAGGAAATCTTCTCACAAAAGAGGAAAATCAAGGATGATGAAACTATCATGCTCATAGAGGAGTGCAGTGCAATCTCAGAACAAATTGCCTCATAAACTAAAGATTCAGGGAGTTTCACTATACCTTGTGTCATTGCTGATTTATATTTTAATAAAGCTCTATGTGATTTGGGTGCTGTTGTTAATCTCATGCCTCTTTCTATTTTCAAAAAGCTTGGGATTGAAGAAGTGAGGCCTAGGTTGATGTCTTAGAATTCTGGTAGATAGATCCATCAAGCATCCTTTTGGCATATTGGAGAATGTTTTGGTGAAGTGGACAAGTTCACGGTGGACTTTTTGTTTTGGACATGGAAGAGGACAAACAAGTTCCTCTTATCTTGGGAAGGCCTTTTCTTGCAACTAGTAGATCCTTGATTAATGTAGAAAATGGTCAATTGGAGCTTTGGCTTCAAGAAGAAAAGATCACATTTAATGTGTTTGAGGCAATTACACCTCCTTGCGATATGCAAGTTTGCTTAGAGTGAAGGTTGTGAAACCCAAAATGTCTTACTCAATTCCCATCACAAGGGTTGATGGAAAGGAGAAAAAGAGGAAAAGAATAAAAAGGAAGTGAAAAATAAGGAGTGGAAGCCTCACCTTGAGCCCTTTAAGGATAGTCATTGGAACTACAAGCCACATTGTCCTACTTTATTCTTTGGGGAGAAAATGGAAGGCTTTACTGCAAGTTGGAGTTTGAAGAAGCCACCTTGAGTGGTATATCAATGTCCAACTTAGGGACACTAAATCAAAGTGCTATTGGGAAACAACCCAAGTTCTTTTTACCTTTTTGCTCTCTCATTTCCTTTCTTTATAATTTGCATTTGAATTTATTTCATTTCGTTTTGTGTTTAGTTATTTTATCTTAACTTGATCCAACCAATTCTCCTTGAGTGCCTTGTTTGATTATGATATAGAATCTAGAGTCTCTGAGTTGTGAACAGGATATAAAGGATGACAACATTGCAACAAGCAATTTGCTCCAGAAGCCACGCTCCAACATGGAAACCCACGCTATAGGATGGATGGTGTGATAGACCAGCACACTAGAGCTTGGCACTTCATGCTCTAGCATGACCAGGTTTAGTATATAATCTTTATTTGTGATAGTATACTACACTGTAGGAATCCACGCTCCAGGCATGAATTTTGTAAAAAAAAAAAATTGCCATGCTACAGGGCTATAGATTTAGGCCATGTTGTAAAACCCTCAGGAGCATGAACTTTCACTCCTAACCCATCTTATGGTTTATATGATGTTGAGTAGTATGATATATAATTGAATAATAAAAGCTACCCACTTCGAAAGGATGATTTTAGAACTTTAAAATGAATATTTAATCTGGATTGCATGATCATATTTTCTATAAACGAAGTGGCTTGGGCGATGACGATGATATTATGCTTGTGTAACTGGAGTTGCCCTACTAGAATTGTATAATTTTCACCATTGTGTGTTTGTATTTCCGTGTTATTCCAGGTTAAAGCCAGAGGACTATGATGTTGCTATGCAAAAGAACTTGGAATTACAATAGTGTAGCAAGTTAATGCTTGTATTATGTTGTATTTAGTGAAATGGATATGTATGTAACTCTATTAATAACAAATATGTACTAAAGCTCATAAAGAAGCTTCCTTTTGTACTAACCTGTGTATTCAATAAATTTTGTGTTTCTTTGTTATACATTTTAATAGAATCAGTATTAGTTACTTCACGACTTCAATTGATCTTGCTATAGATAACTAAGAAAGGTCCGCTAAATTATAAGTAACAACTCCTAAGCATAATATCATGACTTAAGGATGACGTTGCACTTAGGAGGATGCTACATTACATGTAACGCTGGATGAGGAGGAAGTGATTGCCAGGATGAGAATGCATGGACTTCTGCCTCCAATCGAGGGGACATGAATGAACCAATTACACACCGGATGGAGGGGTCTAAGTTTATAGGTATGAGACTATAAGTTAAGGATGCTTATATGAATTGATTAGTACTACCTACGCCACAAAGATGCATCTTTCTTTTTGTAGCCTATCACTGAAGAACTTTACAGCGAGCGTGCTTGACTTGGATAATTTTGGGATAGGTGACCTCTAGGAAGTTTTCCCAGGAAACGTGTGAGTGAGGACAAGCATACTGAAAATACCCATGTTGGTTTGTAGGACAACCATTCCAAAACAGGAGAGATGTTACAAATGGTATCAGACATCCACCTCTCCTAGACCAGTATGGTTCGGGACGAACCAAGCAGAAGCTGTGGGCATGTAACACCCTAGGACGAGGTAGGAGTGATCTCAAATGAAAACATGGATAAGGAACGGCTCTGCCTCCAAGAGGAGTGGTATATGAATGAACCGATTACACACCTGAATGAGAGGATCTGAGTTATATAGGTATGGAACTATACAGTTAATTAGGGCTTATATGAATTGATTAGTACTACCTATACCACAGAGATGCATCTTTCTTCAGGAGCCCATCACAAAGAACTCCACAGTTAGCAACCACTTGGGGTAATTTTGGAATGGGTGACCTCCTAAAGTTTCCCAGGAAATGTGTGAGTGGGGACAAAGAATACTTAAAAGACTCGTGTTGGTTTGTGGGACAATCATCAATCCATAAAGCAGGAAATGTTACATCAGGTCTCCTACATGACCGCTTTGGCATTCTCCTCTAACATTCCCTTTCTTTTGGGCTACCGACATGGAGCTAAAGTGGTGACTCATGATTTCTAGGCTTATTCCTGGCATGTCTACTGCGACCATATTAAATAATTGAATTTACCAAGGAATCGGGTTATCGCTTCTTTCATGGAAACTAAGGTTTTTGTTTATTCTTATTGTCTTTTCCTTACTTCCAATTTGGATTTCCTCCAGCTTGCCCTGGCTCAAGCCTATGATGTGAATTCACATGTCTAGGTCCACCATTACCCTTCTTGTGCCTCTACCGTCTTCTTTCTTTCTGTCATCTGACTTCCAGGCTTGCATTATAGCATTGCCTAGCCATGAGTTGACTACCCCTTACCATAATCACCTTGCCATCTTTGGGGGGTAATTTCCATCACCAAGTGGGGTGTTGAGATCACGACCTCGAGCTTGTTAATTTTTGGATGCCCAACGATCGCATTGTATGCCAAGGGACAATTCATGACAAAGAAATCCACGGGCACCATTTTTAGCATCAGGCTTAAGTTAGCTCAGAACCCTTCAAAAAGCTTTAAGGCAATATGTTTTGAATAACAATAAAACCAATTTAAAGAAAACACTTTGACAAATGGCTAATGCCTACCTTAAGTTTCTTGACATAGCATACATGTATTTTCCGAATTACATAACATGGACTTGAAGTGAGAATAATTTCACTTTGCATGTGCAAACATGATTTATCTCATATAAAGAGATTGAACTTAATAGAAGTGAATATTATATCATGTAAAGAATGCATACATGCCTTACAGAATGAAAGAAAATCAAAAGAAGGGCAAGAAACCAAGGCACAGGACTTCAGAAAGTAGCATTACATTAGAAAGATACTCAAAATGAAGATATTAAGGAAACTCTCAAAACAACGTGTTACACAATCTTCAACCATCATGATGCAAATTTTTCATCATCATAAAGGTTGGATTGAAGATAAAAAGATTGAAGATTCATCAAGGAACTGATACTGCACTTCAGAAAGCTCACTACACGTGCAAGCTGAACCTCACCTGGAAAAGAATGAAAATTTGAATTTTTGAATTGAAATTTAAAGTCAAACCTAGTTTCAAAGAGTCATATCTTCTGCAACTTGGTCAAGAACCTCAACTTCTAGAAGAAAGAGTTCAAAACCACGTTAAAAGTAAAAGTAGTTTCTAAATTAGCATAAAAAACCTTAATCTTGCAATGGCTTCTACAAAGTTTAGCAAATAGACTTACTCTCTCAGATATTTTCCAAGACACAAATGGATAATCAACATGTGTCACTTGGAGATCTAATCAAAGGCAACGATCACAAGGAAAACCATCTAGAGATGTTGTGCTCAAGCGAACAAGATATTGACGCTACATAAGAGTGGAAACTCTGAAAATCTCTCCTCACATCCTATAAGGTTCATCACATCATGTAATCAATTTCCTTACTTGTAAAAATCTTTTTCTGCATTCATGAATAGATATATTTCTTCCTAGGAAGAAATGATAGAAGAATTCATTCAAGTTATCCTAGGTTATTCATGTTTATTTTAAGGAAACTTGAGTGTAGGTTAGTTTGAGTGGCAACCCAAGCACAAACCTTTGTATCCTTGATAGGAACTGTAATAAACACTTGGAGAATTAATATGTAAAACTACTTGCAACGCAATAGTAAGGTGTTCTTACTGGTCATGGTTCAGCTTGGAGATGCGTGAATAACTACTTTCAACAAGAGATAAGGGTTGTCTACTAGTCATGGGTCTAGCTTGGAGAGGCTAAAGAAGACTACTAAGCTTCAGCCTAGAGGTGAATAACTACTTTTAGAGACAGGAGGGTTGTTGACTTGTCCCGAGTTTAGCTTGAAAGGCTAGTACAAGACTACTCAAGGTTCAGCTTGAGAAGTGGTCAATAACTACTTGGTTCAACTTGGAGATGTTAATGAATAACTTAGGTTGTGACAGGAGGGATTGTTCCTATCATAGTGAGAGCTGAGAAGACTAATGTAAAGACTCTCTGTTCTTTCTTGTTTGAGAAAGATGTTTAGTGGAACCTCAACGTATGTTGAATATTTAATGCCAGATTTGGAGGATATAAAACATTTGTGTCATATCTTTTTCTCTGATTTCTTTTACTTTCTTTGTTACACTAATTAAACCTAAAATATCGTTTCGCTTTACATATTGTATGCTTCAAGATATACTTTCTAAAACAACTAATCTCATCTCCACTCACTTCAAGCTTAATGCTTGATAGTATTTTGTTAAATGTTTCAAATGCTAAAAAACGCAAAGCATTCAACCTCTTCTTCTCATGCACTTTTATACATACAAGTGGTATCAAAGCAAGGCCTCTAGGGGTTGAGCAACCCAACGATTGTAGAGGATAAATCAGGAAGGACAAAATGGCATGAATACACTGTTGTACAATACTCTATCAATTGACCATCTTTGTCTGATGAGGTTCTAGGACCTCAAGGCACACTCAATGTCAAGAGGAGTCCTAAGGAACAAGTGGACGAGAATAACAAAAAGAAAGATTTCAATTGGAATCCTAAGCCAAGCTCCTGCCATATGTGCACTAGAGAGACAAATATGACATATTTGTTTATTAGGACATGTGAAAGGAAATATGGGTTAGTCTATGGATGTTGCTTGAAGATCTTAAACGTCTTAAAAGTCTTTGACCCTAAAGTTATCATGTCAAGCATGTAAAGCTAAAGCAATAAAAGTTGTTAAAACCTCAAATGAAAAGGAAATATCTAATAAAGAATTTAGATTGAAGGAGATGAGATCTGTCTATGAAAAATGTCAAAAACTTGAGAAGGCTAAGTAAAGAAGGAAGAGACATCAATCTGAAAACAAAAAGGGTAAAGAATATCTTGAAAGAGCAACCTACTAATTCAGTAAGAAGGAACATCTTGATTTAAGAGTTCCAAGCTTAGGGCATCACAGAAAGTCAGGCATCAAGAAGAATAGGATGCGGCTACATGGAGCATCTCTAAATATGTAAAGAATGGGTAAGAAAGTCATGATAAGCTAGAAGATGTTACAAATCTATACTTCATGGCATGAATGCGCCTCAACAGAATAATGCAAAGTAAGAGTTTCTAACTCAATACTCATTTTTTTTTCTTTACTTGCTCTATTTGATGAGTTGCTAGAAAATTCTCAAACGTCTTCCTCTAACTATCTTAACTAGTAAAGAGAACTCAAAAGGTTGCCTACTTGAGAAGAACAACTTGAAATTGAAAGCTTAAGCTTAAGAAAGAAAAATTACAGTGTTTTTTGAAGTTCTATACCTTAGAAACTAAAGTCTTCAAAGATATGAAAAAGATGTTAGAAAGTTTATTTCTGATTTTTTAGAAGACTTTCATGGCTTCTGAAATAACAAGAACAAATAGGAAATTGTTCAAAATCCTTGAACTTATGATGGGAGATTAGAAGCTATATTCTCATAAACAGGGTTGAAATATGAAAAGGATATCTAAGAGAAAAAGCATGCAACCTCATCCAAGATTTTTTTTTCTCTATAGGAAGGAACACCCACCTTACAAATGATTCTTGAGAAAAGAATCCTTTAGAAAGGATGGAAAACCTTCCATTGAAACTAACTAAAATAAAAAACTATTCTTATTGCAAGTATGAAATGGTCCAAGGCTGGAGTACCAAGAAACAAGCAAATGATGACTGAAAAGGTACTTTTGCCATTTATCTTGCTACCAAACCTTAGCTTTTTACATGAGTTTTACTAGCTTTTTACATGATTTTTACTATGTTATTAACAATTAATTAATTATGTGATTTATTCCTCACTTAGATTTTAATAGAATTATTGGCTTTTGCATTGATTTTGGGAAAAATAATTTATTACACCTTTGCATTTGACTTGTCTGGTATCAGTTTTGTGCCAGAAGCTTTAGATCAAGTGCAAAGTGTCAAGAATAAGGTAAACTCAGGAAGAAGCTGAGCCAAGATTGCAAAAAGGGACACCAGGTGAAAGCTTGCCTTTGGATGAGGCTAAGCGCTTGGAAAGAGACTTCCACTGAATATTTGAGACTCAACATCAGCACTAAATGAGCACTACAGAGCTCATGCGATCACGGGACATAAGTTTAGTGATATATTTTTGGGCCTTCTTTAGCCCATTTTTAAAGACTATATAGGATTGTTATAAACTTTTACCAGAAGTTTTTACTCATTTCAGATTGGTAGTTAGGCAACCACTTTCTCTCTAACATCTCTCTTCTTCTTCTCTCTTACTCTAAAGATTCCATTGGTGAAGGTGCTTTGTCTTGGAGATTGTGGCAAGGATTATTGCTATTATTTTCACATTCTCTTTTATCATTGTTGTAATCCTTCAAGATGGAGGAGCAGATTTCTTCTAGTGTAAAGGTTTCCAGAATGGATGCAGGGATGATGTTTAAGACCCTTTTTGATTTTAAATGCATTGGTTTTATTAATGTTCTAGTTCTACTCCTCTAATTATTGTGATGATTGCTATAATTTTTATTGGGATAACTAAATTGACGAATCATCGTGAGGAGAAACCGTTAGGCATAAATTAATAGATCTATTGGTTTATGTTTGAGGGAGAACATTAGAATTAACTTTCCAATTGGAGGTAGGTATAGCAATTGACTCATTAAATTGATGTGATTTCTAATTAAACTAGCGATTGTCATTTATTAGTTATTTGCATTAATCAAATTCTAGAGGTCAATTAATCATGAGTAAAATTACCAGGAATTTATTAATAGCCATCAATGGGTTTAATATTTGGTCAATGATAATTAATTTCCAATCTTTGCAATACCTTGCACTATACCTTTCTATTATTGTTATTATCTTTTAATTTAAATTACTTGCTTTAATTCTCAAAACCCCAAGTTCCAAACTAAGTATTAAAGCCTCCTTGAGAACGACCTAGGTTGTGCCATTTACTATATTTTTTGTGCAACTTAGCACTTTATAAATTTTAATATGTTTGTGAGTTACAACAACTCGCATCAGTGACCGTTCTAGATATCTATCCTCGAACCTAAGAGTTAATCAGGAGTTTGAAGACTAAGAACTCAAAATATCTCAAGTACGATGATGAAAGAGCTTAAGAAGGATCTTGCCAAATCTTTGAAGAACTGTGGAAAGTCCTGAGAAATTGTGTAAAGGAAAGTGACTCCAGAACATCAATTCTAGGAAGCATCAACAAAACCCCAAATCAATCAGAAAGTAACATTTCTAGATACGAAGATGAGCAATCTGAAGATAAAAGAGAAGTTGAGGAATCTCAGTAATACAGAAACTACAAGGGAGTTTTATGATTAATATATAGTTTTCTCAAGACAAAGTTCGTGATTTTGAGGGTACAAGGTCATCATCCCTTAAAAATATGTCATAATATGCCTTCATCTCCACCATTGAGCCTGAATGTAGTAAAGAAGCTTTGGTGACCAACGTTGGGTGGATGCTATGCAAAAAGAGCTAACCAAGGTCAAGAAGGTAAAGTCTAGATGACTATTTGAAAAACCATCATCAGTGCAAAGGATATTCAAGAACCACCTCGATGAAGCTAACATCACCACACAGAACAAAGCAAGTTTAGTTGCAAAAGGTTATAATCAAGAGAAGGAATTGATTATGATAAAACCTTTGCACCAATAGCTGTAGCTTGAAGCCATTAGAATGCTACTTAATTTTGCTTAAGAAATTCATTCTCTACCAAATGAATTTCTCTTTGAGGAAGTTTATAGAGGCAGCCTCCGGTTTTGAGAATAAAGACATTCCCAACCATGTCTTCAAGCTAACAAAGACCTCTATGGTCTGAAACAAGCTCCTCAAGCTTGGTATAATAGACTGAGTACCTTTTTTTTGAAGAATAGGTTCAAGAAAGGTACAGATAATCTTCAACTATGATATGAGAAGGTATTCTTGTGATTTTGCAAGTCCTTGTGATGTTGAGTTTGCTTAAGATGAAGTTCAGAGAAAAATAACCAATTGTTGTTGTTTCTTTTTAAAAAGGCTAATCACATAATTATTCAAGAGAAGGCGAATAAAATTACTCTTTCTACTACTGAAGCCGAGATACGTAGTTGCTCAAAATGCTGCTCCGATGCTTGGATAAGGAACCAGCTAGAAGATTATTTATTGAGGTATTCCAAATCCCGATCTACTATAATAATACTAGTGTTATCCTCTGTTAAGTCCCTATCCAGCATTCTAGATCCAAGCACATAAATGTTAACCTTTTTTTCTTATCCACTCTTGTCTAACAAGGAGATGTTGAGTTAATGTTTGTGAAGATCCGAAGACCAAGTGTTGGAATATGTCAAAGCCATTAGCTAAAGATAGGTTTTGTGTTTTGAAGAAGCTTTTAAACTTATGTTTTTTAAATCTATGTAAGCATTCATGCACAAACTATCTCTGGATACTCTCTCTCTCTCTCTCATAACTCCCAAGCTGAAGCCTAAAGAAAAATCATTTGCAACACCATGTATCAAATTGAAGATCAAAATTCCCGTTTAAAAGTTTAAAAAAAGATAAGTTGATAAAAAACAAAGATGGACAACAACAGAAGAAGAAATGAGGATCAGAAAATGAAGAATATATGGGGTCATAAGATTCAGTATATGAAGATAAGCTTATGTTGAGTATGGTGAGTCTCCAATGGGTAAAAAGTGAAAGGTGAAGCTCAAAAATTCTTTCAAAAAGCGATCTCAAGCATAAAAAACCTCTCTTTCTGAAAAGGATGATAAAGGCGAGATAATTCCCACTCTTTTAGGTTTTCTCTCTACATCGCCTTACTTTCAAATCAGTCACGTCACATCACTTAAATAACCCCTCCTTACACATCACTTTTTTACCTTCATCTTCAACCTCAAACATGCTACCTCAACCATTTCATCTTCTCATATTTGTGCTGCAACCTCATTCTCTCAAACCTTTGCCTTTTCAATTGAAACCTCAAATCTTCTCACAAATCTTCTCAAGATTTAATCTTTTACCTCATCCCTTTATCTATTTCCTCTTCATACACGTACCCTCTATTTCATCTATGGCTAAAGGTAAAGGTCTTGATAAATCTTCTTCTAGAAAGCTTCTTTTCACATGGACGATGATCTAGCCCACATCAGGATCACTATGAAAGATTTTTCACATGAAGGAAGGATGGCTCCTGGAAAGTTACTAAGGAGGAATATCTTCGTGAAGAAATAGCTATTCTTGATGAAGTACCTTTCAGAAATGGGAGGAATATCTAAGATCAATGACTAGTCTTCCACAATTAGTTACTGCTTTCTACTCTCATTTAGGACAGTATTCTCAACTTGTCTATCAAAACAATGATAAGAGATTATGCTATCAAGATCATGGCTTCAGGACTCTCCAAGATCATCAAGGCATCTAATGTTGGAATCATTTGTAGTTCCTCACCGAGCTAGGCTCACTCTCTAGGAATAAATAAAGGAGATATGTCTAGGGTATCAATTAGGTATTCACAATTCAAATGAAATCACTATAGCCATGTTAAGTGCTTAGGCTAGGAAGGAATATTCAGTGGTCCAATTCTTTATTTTACCCCATATAAGAAGCATAAATGCACTTGTTGGCATGGACTTCATGCTCTCTTTGCCTGATGGCAAAGAGAAGAGTGAACCTGCCAATGCTCATTCTTTGGATTATATGATGAGTGCAACATTAAAAGAAAACGAACTACCATGTTCCATATGGAATGTTGTTGACTAGGCTTCTTCAACATATGCACTTCCCTCTTCTAGCTTAGAATATGAGCTATTGGAAGGATACTACATTCACACCTTATTCTTAAACTTCAAGAAAAAAGCCCATCAACCTAGTTTGAGCCAATAAGGCAAAGTTCCAAGACAGAGTTAATCAAGCTAGAGAAGCTTCCAGAAGGTCGAGTCTCAACGAGGAAAAGCTAAAGGAAATAGAAAGCTAGTGCTCATAGAAAGTGAGCCTAAGAACTCAAAGGAGGAAGAAGAGGAATCCACTCCTCATCGCTTTGAAGAAAGAAGGACAAAAAGAAAACAGGAGTCTCAAGAAAAAGAGTAAGAAGAGAGAGCAAGAAGAAACTTCGTCGTCTGGAGAAGAAGAGAACTTGCTCAGGAGTGAAAAGGCTAGGCTAAGTGCTTTGATAGAGCCCATCATCGAGGAGCTGCGGAGAAGCAAATGAACCAAGAATTGACTTCATTCTAGATGGTTACTCACCTTTGTCCTCCATCTGGATTACTCCGTGGAGGAAGAAGGATAGGACATCTGAGTCTATAGCTCCTTCAATTCAGAAGCTTCTACTTCTGTTCAACTCTGATTCCATTAATGAGCATGCCTTACTACTCCTCTCCTCCTAAATGATCATGCTCCATCCTCTCCACCACATCGTGCTATCCTATTCCTGATACTTAGGCTAAATCACATAAGTTTGGGGAAACTATACCCCTAGACATTGAGCCATCTCCAAAAGCTTCTCCAGGACCCATAAACTTACCGCCTCCATCTAACGACTCTCTAGTAAGCTCTTAATTCAATCATATTATCCTATGCACCTAGAGATTGCCTCTAGGGTCAAGAACTCACAGCAACAATCGGTAAAGCAACAGCAGACTCAACAAATGAAGAACTTGGCTTCAGATTCTTTAGACCAATTGAGATTCTCAAAGCTGAGACGCCAAATGTAACATCCTAGTTTTCTAGATATTAATTGAGGAAAACTTAATAGGAATATTAGAATTCTAGGAACTTGTGATGAGAATGACTCCATGAGTACAAAAAAAAAAAAAAAAAAAAAACGTGAATAGTCCTCTGCCGCAGGCCTCTGGACGGAAACTTGGCATTAAGACAGGAGTGCCCGAAACTAAGAAAATATGAGAATAAGATTAGGAATGTGTGGAACAATAATTTTATACCTAGAATTAAATTTCTGGGTAATATCTGTGATAATAGATTGCTTACCCGTTGGGAGATCGGTGTGTGTTTTTAACACGAAAGACATTCCCATCACTACAACTAAATAATATCCCCCAAATTAAGACAAGTGGAAGGCTAGGATTCAATCTTGGAATCCAAGATCAAATCCTAGCCATCCATCATAGCCTAGTCACCAAATTCATCATGATTTTCTACAAATATCTTGCCTTGCATTTATGACAAGCCTAGTCACTTAATCTTCTTAACCAAGCCATGCTCATATTCGGCCATTTCAAGGAGGAATCAGAGCTTGAAAGTCCCATAGCCAAGAGCTTCACCTTGTGTTCATCTCACAAAACCCTAGCTTAGAATCATCAAAACCCAAATCTTCCTTCACAAAAATTGATCTACACTTCCACCTCTACAATTATAACCGATTCGAAATTTCAGAACCCTATCCTTCTTGCACATCCATCAGTGATCAGAGGTTTGAGGTTGTGTGGGGAGTTTTGGTTGTGAAGAAATCACAACTTAAAACAAGCTAGAGATAAAGACTTGCTCACCTTCAAGAGTAGGGTTTCTGCCTTTTTGTGGAATTTTTCAATTTGTTTTGGCTTGCCTAATTAGAAAATTTTGATGATTCTGATGGTTAACATATTGATATTGATGTATGAATTTTTGTGTTGGGTTTGGATGGTTTTAAAATGGATTTTCTCAAGTGAAATTGGAACTAGGTTGCTGGACTGAATTCTTGCTCTGTAATCAGAATTTCTCACGAATTTTCTGGAAAATTTGTGGGTGGTTTCATGAGCCATGAAAATTATATGTTGTAGTTAAGCCCTTAAACTAAATACACGAATTTTCCTGGGGTTTAATTTTAAGGTTTGATGCCTCAAAAAAATTAGAACCGAATTGTAACTGTTGCTGTCTAAATTGTTGAGACTGAAGTAACAAACTTGCCCGAATTTTTAATCATAGCAATTGATTGAGAAAGCTCCTGAAATTTTTACACAAGACTAATAACATGTTGAAATACCTCTGTGAATTTTCTTGTACCTTGATTCCATCGAATTCTAGGGTTAAATATTCTGAAAACACAAGTCTGGACCATGAATTTGTGACTTCTGACCACCAGATTTGCCTATTTTATTGAAGTAGTTATATAACTCTGATTGCCCTGAAATTTTTACAGGTTGTTTTAGACACATTGAAGTGTCATGTGAAATTTTCCTTCAGGGTGGAATGATTGTTTGGCATGGTAACCAATTGTTGTGCCTAGAACTTAAATTCTGCCAGAATAATGAGATGTGGAAATGGCTGGAATCTTATGTTAGTATGTGCATATCTCTGTGTATATTTGAGGCATATGGGGAAAACAGAAACAAGGCTTAGAAAGAGTTGAGAGGGAAGGCAAAAAGAAGGACTTCCCTAGAAAAGTTGTGTAGTCGATAGACGTGTCGGCTAGGCATAGACCTTAGTGATCCGGAAATAAAAAAAATGAAGTTCTGATGATTCTAATAGGAATGAGCTCATGTCCTAGCGGTCTGGTCCTCTGAAATTGTGAATTGTAAATGTATATCTCTAGAACAAGCCTTCCCTATGTTGAGGAAATTGAGAAAGACATGAGAAATGGAGTTTCTGATTATGCATATTATTACTCGATTGATTATTGCCATACTATCCTTATTCCCGGTTTACTTTCCAAGATTTCTGTGTAGGTGTTTATATGAATACTATATATGCATGAGTTGTTTATCCCTATTGTATATTGTATATGGGAAACTACCCTCCTAATTTTATATATTCTACACCCCAGCTGTATGTATTTTATTGTTCATTTGAAGAATGCCGTCCTAGTGTTTTCCCGATCGCCACAGTGGGTGTGGCAATATGATTGGCATTGGACCGTATGTACGCCGTTGGTTATTCCAGGTTAGGATCTATATGTTCTTTGATTCGCTCTTCAGGACCTTCCTTTCGCCTTGACTTCCACCGCTTTCCTTATGACGGTGTGCCCTTCACATGGCCCATCCTGGAGTGTTTGAGATCCCTCGCTCCACCCGTGTATCAGCCGCAGACGCACCCGTTCCGTCATCCCCCCATCTAGACTTAGATCCCTCTTAGGACCCCTGTGCCCGGAGGAAGAGGCCATCGCTCCGATGGCCAATGGCTTCCTGATTAGGAGTAGAGACCTCTAGAGACGGATGCATTGTACATAGACATAGGATAGTGTTAGGGCCTTACCTACCTACAGACGATGTACTTTTAGTTTCTTTTGTCTGTTGTATATGTGCATATGCTATTTTGTCGGCGGGTGTTTGAGTAGGTTAGGTATTGGGAGGGGATTAGCCCCGTTCATTCGAGTCCTGACTTTTGGGTCACTTTGTTAGTCTTGCCCTTACTATGTATATGTATGGTGACTGGACACTATACCTTATATGTAAATCTCGTTATCATGGTATATGTATTTGACATTTTGTGTCATTGATTATTTCAACTAGTATAGGTAAAATTTACCAAGGAATACTCTACTAATGACTATGTCCATACTCGAGTAAATGTGGTAATTTGGAGGGTGTTACATTATGGTATAGAGAGTGCCACCTATGGCCTGGGAATTGGACCGATGATGTTTCCGTGGTAGTTGTTATGCATGATGATGCATATGTATATATGTGTATACATGACTCTGGTTGGAATGTTGTGGATTACCTGCCACACTTGGATTGGTATTGAGCCTGATCAACTCAATATTTTGTTTGGTGTGACAGGAATCAATGACTTCAAAGTGGAGGTTAGGAGTCGAGTAGGGAACAATGTTGATATGATGAACACTTTCCATGAAATGGCTTCAGAGATGGAGCAAGCTGAGTTGCTACCGATGATGAACGATCCAATGAGGAGCAGGCCCGAGTCGTAACCCAGGAGGGAATGAAGCGGATGAATATTAAGAAATTTCCTGAGTTTAGGAAGGCAAACCCCGCCTTTTCGAGGAGCTTCAATCCTACAAAGCAGAGGAGTGGATCAAGGCAATGGAAAAGATTTTCTCAGTCTCTACCCTGAGATTCAAAGGTGGCTTTTGCCACCTATATGCTGGAAGAGATGCTAAATTCTGTGGGTAGGTACTGGGGACTTTTCGAAGCCTCCGCACTGAAGTCACCTGGGCATCTTTAAGGAGGCTTTTTATCACAAGTACTTCCGCTTCTATGAGAATGCTAAGGAGTTAGAATTTATGGCCCTTAGACAAGGTCCTATGAGTGTGGCAGTGTACCGCCAAGTTTGAGGAACTTTGCAAATTTTCTACGATTTACCAGCGTTACCCGACGAAGTTTGGAAATGCATGAAATACGAAGGGGTCTTGAAGATATTGAAGGCTGAGCCTCTTGGAAATTCGAGATTATCCTACTTTGGTGAACAAATGTCGACGCGTTAGGAATGAACAAGAAGTTGGCAAACCTCAGTATGCGCAAAACAATGTCAAGAGACTAGCGCCTCAAGGCCCTCGATTCAAGCCTATGCACCAATCTAAGGGAAGATTTCCACGAAATAACAACAACAACAACAACAGAGGAAAACAGATCCAATCTCCAAGGAAGGCAATGAGAGAGTGTTTCAAATGCGAAAATATGGGGAACCGGCCTTGACCACACAAATCACATGCTTTGGTTGTGGGAAACCAGGACACAAGATCTTCGAGTGTCCTCAGAAGAAAGCTCAGCAACCCACCCCCACCACAACAACAGGACGTGTTTTGCGTTGATGCCAAGGAGATTTCTATCTGCCGATTCTTGATCCGAGGTAAGTGTGAAATAAATGAAATTATTTTAGACGTACTGATGATTTTGGTGCCTCCATTCTTTCATATCCTATGACCGTGTACAAAAGTTAGGATTACCTGTGTCTAAGCTATCATATGACCTTCTTGTATCCACCCTATGCGAACCCTATTAGAACTCTAAGCATGCATGACCACTTCTCTTTATAAATGCCAAGAATTAATGCAAATTTGTTTTGTCTACCTTTGTCTGGCTTAGAAGTCATTTTAGGTATGGATTGGCTGGTACCAAATTATGTGCTTTTGCATTGTCCAACTAGAACTGCATATTTCCATGTCTTCCTCTCTTCTCTGTGGTTCCTCTTTTTTTATTTGGACCTAGTAACACCTAACCCTAGTAGGTAGGCCGTCAGGAATATGTCCTCCTTCAGCTAGTGAAGCCGAAAGTATCTATGGCCTGAATATTATTCCAGTGGTGAGGGACTATCCAGATGTGTTCCCGAGGATATTCAAGTTTCCGCCTTGAGCGGGAAGTCGAATTCTCCATTGAGTTGGTCCCAGGGACGGGTCCTATTTCCATTGCCCCTTATAGGATGTCCCCTTAGATTGAAGGAATTAAAGTCACAAATTGAAGAGCTACTAGGGAAGCACTTTATTAGACCTAGTGCCTCGCCTGGGAGCCCCTTCTTTTGGTAAAGAAAAAGGATGGGGGTATGAGGCTTTGTGTGGATTAAGAGTTGAACAAGGTAACGATCAAGAACAAGTACCCTCCAAGAATTGATGACCTTCTGGATCAATTACGTGGGGCAACTATTTCTCAAAGATTGACCTTAGATCAGGTTACCATCAGATTCAAAGTTCGGATGAGGACATCCCCAAGACCGCCTTTAGAACTCGATATGGACATTATGAGTATAAGGTAATGTCCTTTGGACTGACCAATGCTCGGCGGTATTTATGGATTATATGAACCGAATTTTCGCCCGTACTTGGATAAATTCGTAGTTGTCTTTATAGATGACATACTCATTTATTCAAGGACCAAAGAGGAACATGCAGGCATCTTAGGGTTGTGTTACAAATCCTAAGGAGAGGAAGTTGTATGCTAAACTCAAAGTGTGAATTCTGGATGGGAGAGGTTAAGTTCCTTGGTCATGTGGTGTCGCGAGAGGAGTTTCCGTAGATCCCAGAAAGTGAATCAACGTACTTGGGGACCCGATCCGGTCCTGAGATTCGAAGCTTCTGGATTAGCTGGATACTATAGGCGATTTATTATGGGTTTTTCCCAGCTAGCTCTACCTTTGACCAAGTTAACTCGAAAAGAATGCTCAATTCAAATGGACGCCAGAATGTGAGAATAGTTTTCAGGAGTTAAAGCAGAAGTTGACCAAGCTCCTGCCCTTGGTGCTACCCGACCCTCAGGGACCCTTCGAGGTTTATTGTGATGCTTCTAGCAAGGGCTAGGGTGTGTGCTTATGCAGCAGAAATGTGGTTGCTTATGCCTCTTGAGTGAGACCCCATGAGGTGAACTATCCAACCCATGATCTTGAGCTTGCGGTCTAGTTTTTGCTCTAAAGATCTGCGACACCATCTTTATGGTGTAGGTAAATGTCTTCTTGGATCATAAGAGTTTAAAGTCCTCTTTGATCAGAAGAATTGAATATGAGACAGAGACGGTGGATGGAATTCCTTAAGGATTACGAGTTTAATCTGAATTACCACCCAGGCAAGGCAAACGTTGTGGCTGATGCATTGAGAGGAAGTCCCTGAGTGTAGCATGCATGATGATCAAGGAAACGGAACTAGTAGAAGACTTCAAGAAGCTTAGCTTGAGCACGTCTGTTAGCCCCGAAGGTGTGGTGTTAGGTCAAATTAGAATAACAAGCGAGTTCAGGAACAGACTTTTGGTCACAATGAAGATCAAGAGCTTCAAGAGATTTTTAAATCACTCACACTAAGAAGTTGCCGGAATTTACCACAGACCAGCGAGGTATATGGAGGTATAAGGAGAGGGTCTGTGTACCTGCAAGTGGTACTCTAGGAATGAGATTTTGAAGGAGGCACACAAAGGTGAATTCACCATACACCCTGGGACTAGTAAGATGTATGCAGATCTCAAGAGAATGTTTTGGTGGCCTGGCATGAAGAGGGATATAGCGGAGTTTGTTCGCAAGTGTTTAACTTGTCAAAGAGTCAAAATAAACACCAGAAGCCGGCTGGAACCTTACACCCCTTAGAAATCCCAGAATGGAAGTAGGAAAGATCTCCATGGATTTCGTAATGGGTTTAGGAGGATCTTCAGGCTATGACGCCATATGGGTCATAGTGGATAGACTGACCAAGTCCCTACTCTCTACCCATCAAAGCTAATTATCCTTTGGATAGGTTAGCTTCCTTGTATATCCAAGAGATAGTAAGGCTATACGCGTTCCTTCTTCAATAGTTTCGAGGGACCCCGTTTTACTTCAAGGTTCTGGGAGCTTTCCAACGGGCCTTTGGAACCAAGCTGTGTTTGAGTACGGCTATCACCCCCAAACGGATGGAGACCGAACGCACCATACAGACTTTGGAAGATATGCTGAGGGCATGCGTGATTGAGCAGAAAGGGAGTTGGGATAAAGTACTTCCGCTGGTGGAGTTTGCCTATAATAACAGCTATCATGCTAGTATTGGCATGGCCCCATACGAAGCCTTGTATGGAAGGAAATGTCACCCCATTGTGTTGGTACGATTTAGGAGAAGCAAGATTGTTAGGACCAGATCTAGTTAATCAGCAGAACAAATCCAGAAGATTAAGGATAAAATCCTCGTTCGTAGAGTCAAAAGAGTTATGAGACAAACGAAGGAAGCCTTTAGAGTTTAAAGGGGGGAGCATGTGTTCCTGAAGGTCACACCCACTACGGGCGTAGGAGAGTCTTGAAGGTCAAAAAGTTGTCACCTAGGTTTATAGGTCCTTTTCAAATTCTTCAACGAATTGGGTCAGCTGCTTATCAAATAGCCCTACCCCCATCTTTATCCAATCTCCATAATGTCTTCCATGTATCTCAACTTAGAATGTACCACCCAGACTCCACCCATATCATTGAACCGAATCTATACAGTCGGGACGACTTGACGTTTCAAGTGCCTCCCGCTAAGATCGTGGATAGAGAGATCAAGCAACTGAGGAATAAAGCAGTGCAACTAGTCAAAGTAGCTTGGGGTGGGCCAGGAAATGAAGAATTCACATGGGAGTTAGAGTCAACTATGAAGAGAGACTACCCAGAATTGTTTCCAGGTACGAAATTTTGAGGGCAAAATTTTTACTTAGGTGGGTGGTAATGTAACATCCTAGTTTTCTTCAGATATTAATTGAGGAAAACTTAATAGGAATATTAGAATTCTACAGGAACAGTTGATGAGAATGACTCCATGAGGGAGTACAAAAAAAAAAACGTGAATAGTACTTGGCGGGCCCCTTCCTGGACGCTGAACTTGGGATTAAGGACCTAAGGTGCCCGAAACTAAGAAAATATGAGAATAAGATTAGGAATGTGTGGAACAATAATTTTATACCTAGAATTAAATTTCGGGTAATCCGGTTATATCGGTACGGCGTTACCCGTTCGGAGATTTCATGTGTGGTTTTTAACATTGAAAGACATTCCCATCACTACAACTAAATAATATCCCCCAAATTAAGACAAGTGGAAGGCTAGGATTCAATCTTGGAATCCAAGATCAAATCCTAGCCATCCATCATAGCCTAGTCACCAAATTCATCATGATTTTCTACAAATATCTTGCCTTGCATTTATGACAAGCCTAGTCACTTAATCTTCTTAACCAAGCCATGCTCATATTCGGCCATTTCAAGGAGAAATCAGAGCTTGGAAGTCCTCCATAGCCAAGAGCTTCACCTTGTGTTCATCTCACAAAAACCCTAGCTTAGAATCATCAAAACCCAAATCTTCCTTCACAAAAATTGATCTACACTTCCACCTCTACAATTATAACCAATTGAAATTTCAAGAACCCTATCCTTCTTGCACATCCATCAGTGATCAGAGGAGGGTTTGAGGTTGTGTGGGGAGTTTTGGTTGTGAAGAAATCACAACTTAAAACAAGCTAGAGATAAAGACTTGCTGCACCTTCAAGAGTAGGGTTTTCTGCTGCCTTTTTGTGGAATTTTTCAATTCTGTTTTGGCTTGCCCTAATTCCGAAAATTTTGATGATTCTGATGGTTAACATATTGATATTGATGTATGAATTTTTGTGTTGGGTTTGGATGGTTTTAAAATGGGTTTTCTCTCAAGTGAAATTGGAACTAGGTTGCTGGACTGAATTCTGCTCTTAATCAGAATTTCTCACGAATTTTCTGGAAAATTTGTGGGTGGTTTCATGAGCCATGAAAATTATATGTTGTAGTTAAGCCCTTAAACTAAATACACGAATTTTCCTGGGGTTTAATTTTAAGGTTTGATGCCTCAAAAAATTAGGAACCGAATTGTAACTGTTGCTGTCTAAATTGTTGAGACTGAAGTAACAAACTTGCCCGAATTTTTAATCATAGCAATTGATTGAGAAAGCTCCTGAAATTTTTACACAAGACTAATAACATGTTGAAATACCTCTGTGAATTTTCTTGTACCTTGATTCCATCGAATTCTAGGGTTAAATATTCTGAAAACACAAGTCTGGACCATGAATTTGTGACTTCTGACCACCAGATTTGCCTATTTTATTGAAGTAGTTATATAACTCTGATTGCCCTGAAATTTTTACAGGTTGTTTTAGACACATTGAAGTGTCATGTGAAATTTTCCTTCAGGGTGGAATGATTGTTTGGCATGGTAACCAATTGTTGTGCCTAGAACTTAAATTCTGCCAGGATAATGAGATGTGGAAATGGCTGAAATCTTATGTTAGTATGTGCATATCTTACTGTATATTTGAGGCATATGGGGAAAAAGAAACAAGGCTTAGAAAGAGTTGAGAGGGAAGGCAAAAAGAAGGACTTCCCTAGAAAAGTTGTGAGTCGATAGACGTGTCGGCTAGGCATAGACCTTGAGTGATCCGGAAATGGAAAAAATGAAGTTCGGTGATCTCAAATAGGAATGAGCTCATGTCCTAAGTCTATGGTCCTCTGAAATTGTGAATTGTAAATGTATATCTCTGTGAGAACCTTCCCTATGTTGAGAAATTGAGAAAGACATGAGAAATGGAGTTTCTGATTATGCATATTATTACTCAATTGATTATTGCGATACTATCCTTAGTTCCCGGCCGGTTTTCAAGATTTCTGTGTAGGTGTTTATATGAATACTATATATGCATGAGTTGTTTATCCCTATTGTATATTGTATATGGGAAACTACCCTATGAGAATTTTATATTATTCTCACCCCTAGTTGTATGTATTTTATTGTTCAGATTCGAGAGATGCCGTCCCAGTGTTTCTTTGATTCGCCAAGTGGGTGTGGCAATATGATCCTGGACATTCTATGTACGCGTTGGTTATTCCCAGTTTCCTATCTATATGTTCTTTGATCGCTCCTTCAGGACCTCGGTCTTCGCTGGACTTCGACCCGCTTTCCTTATGACGGTGTGCCCCTTCACATGGCCCATCCTGGAGTGTTTGAGATCCCCTCGCTCCACCCGTGTCATCCCGCGTAGACGCACCCGTTTCGTCATCCTCCTCATCTGACTCAGATCCTCTGAGACTGTGCCCCGGTGGAGGAGAGGCCATCGCTCGATGGCCAATGGCTTCCTGAGGAGTGAGACCTCTAGAGACGGATGCATTGTACATAGACATAGGATAGTGTTAGGACCTTACCTACCTAAGGAAATGTACTTTTATTTCTTTTGCTCTGTTGTATATGTGCATATGCTATTTTGTCAGGAGTGTGTGAGTAGGTTAGGTATAAGGAGGGGATTAGCCCCGTTCGCATCGAGTCCTGTACTTTTGGGGTCACTTTGTTAGTCTTGCCCTTATGATGTATATGTATATAGTGACTGCTACACTATACCCCTATATGTAAATCTCGTTATCATGGTATATGTATTGCGACATTTTGTGTCATTGATTATTTCAACTAGTATAGGTCCCAAACTTACTAGTAATACTCTACTAATTACTATGTCCATACTTTAGAAAATGTGGTAATTTGGAGGGTGTTACACCAAAGCTAAATATGGTGTCTCTGATTCTAGCACACCTCCTTTTTGCTCATGACTAAAGGGAGAACAAAAGATTTGAAGAAAATCAAGTGTAGTGCTTAAAATCTGCGTGAATTCAAAGGGAGCCTATGCTTGAGAACTCAAAATTTCTTTTTAGCATGCATATTCTTTTATTGTTTCAAACCTTTTTTATGTTTTTGACAAACTTTTTATCTTGTTTTATACAATTCATTTTATTGTTCAATTTATCATGCTTATGTTATTCTTTCGCTTTGATACATATTCTAAGCTATGTTTCTTTAAGCCCCTAGTACATATCGATGCCTACTTATGCTTAGCTAATCATATATCATGTTGATAAGTGTGTGCTTTTTATCTCTTGTGCGTGTGTTGTATGCTTTGATTTGCTAATTTATTAGCACGCTCGGATATTTAGCTCACATGGGTATTTGTGATTAGCACTGGAAGTATTTTTAAAGCACAAAATCTTTCTTTTGTTGTTCTAATACTCACATCTATCTAATGATTCAGATATGCATGACATGCTTAAAATGATGCTTTTATAAAACACATTCTCCCTAACACACATATGAGAAGTTCTAAAGCTTTGTATAACTTGATCAAAATATAGTTGTGTATAGTTTCTACCCTCTTCAAAAACTTGTTCCTATATGCTTTGATGCAACTAAGATAAGTTTGTGAGCCTCAAAACCCTCTCAAGTATGCTGCTTTATATGACATATAATGTGTTATGTCCGTTTCATTTGTATCAGGAACTATGTTTTCATAAAAATTATAAGTGTTTCTAGTTTTGCTCCATAAAAATTGATTTCCTTTCATGTTTTGATTCTTATGTGAAACTTTTAACCTCATAACAAAAAGCTCCTTTATGTTTTGCTCTATATATTTGGGATTGATTCCTGATGAATTTTAGAAACCTCGCATAGTAATATGCCGTGTATCTTATAAGGTTTCTTTCATCAAGAAACTACATAAGCATCAGTATGTTTTCTCTCTATGCATGCTATATTACGTTTTTTTTTGCTTTTGTTTTCATATATCGATTTGGACAAAGCTTGTCTAATACGAAATTAATCAAGATAAAATATCACAAGTATTACTTCTTAGCTATTCAAGCACGTGAATCTTCATAAAGTTTTTATAATGAAAATCAAGCTTGTGGTATTAAAAGAACTTAAACAAAGAAATCTGTTTCAATATCATTATGATATATCTTAGACATAATTTTGAGCAAGTTCAAAAGATTCCTTTACAACCAAAATAGCTTTGATTTAATTTACTTAAGGCTATAAATTATTTTTGAACCTATCCATATCATGCCTTAAGAAAACAACTTCCTAAAGTTACAGCTAATGCCCCGAAAGAATAGCTATTATCATGACATATTCAATTCTATTCCTTTCAACATCTCTTCAAAAGATTTTCTTTAAATTGGTGTATTCATCAAAAAGGGGAGATTATTAGCTCTAGAACTTTTCAGAAAGCTTTAAAGCAAATTTTGAACAACAACAAAACCAATTTAAAGAAAACATTTTGAAGAACACTAATGTCTACCTTGAGTTTCTTAACATACCATACAGGTATTTTCGGATTACATAACATGGACTTGAAGCGAGAATAATTTCACTTTGCATGTGCAAACATGATTTATCTCATATAAAGAGATTGAACTTAATAGAAGTGAATATTATATTGTGTAAAGTACGCATACATGTCTTATGGATGAAAAAAATCAAAACAAGGGCAAGCAACCAATCTTATTGGAGGTATGTTGATACTTTAATATAATATTCACTCAAAATGAAGATATCAAATAAACTATAAGAACAACGTGTTACACAATCTTCAACCATCATGATTGCAAATATTTCATCATTATAAAGCTTGGTTGAAGATCAGAAGACAAAGATTCATTAAGGAACTGATACCACACTTCAGAAAGCTCACTTCACTGTGAAGCAACGTTACTAAAAATGAGGGAAATTTGAATTTTGAAATTCAAATTTAAAGTCAAATCCAGTTTAAATTGGTGAGTTATCTC
The DNA here is from genome assembly GCA_030441495.1 of Dalbergia oliveri. Lineage (NCBI taxonomy): Eukaryota > Viridiplantae > Streptophyta > Magnoliopsida > Fabales > Fabaceae > Dalbergia > Dalbergia oliveri. The sequence continues at coordinate 8,938,549 of JAMLFY010000016.1, forward strand.
TTCTGCCAACTTGGTTAACAACAACTTCTAGAAGAAAGAGTTTAGAAACCACATTCAAGAAAGTAAAAGTAGTTTCTAAAGTAACATCGAAACCTCAATCTTGCAATGGCTTCTGCAACTTCTCAAACAAACATGCTAATCTTCTAGACTGCTTTCCAAGACACAAATGGATGATCAACATGTGTCACTTGGAGATCTGATCAAAGGAAATAGTCACAGGGAAGACTATCTATAAATAGAGATGCTATGCTCAAGCGAACAAGAGATTGACGTTACACAAGAGTGGAAACTCTATGAAAATCTCTCCTCACATCCTGTAAGGTTCATCACATCATGTAATTAGTTTCCTTACTTATAAAAATCTTCTTTCTACAATCTTGAATAGATATATGCTCTTCTTAGGAAGAAATGATAGAAATAATTCATTCAAGCTATCCCAGGTTATTCATGTATATTTTAAGGAAACTTGAGCGTAGGTTAGTTTAAGTGGCAACCCAAATACAAACCTTTATATCCTTGATCTAGTAGATTGCTTGGAGAAACTAATGTAAAACTACTTGCAATGCGACAATAAGGTGTTCTTACTACACAGTTTAGCTTGGAGAAAACTGTGAATAACTACATGATTCAAGCTTGAAGAGGCTAGTGAATAACTTCTTTCAACAGACAGTAGGGTTGTCTACTTGTCACAAGTTTAGCTTGGAGAGGCTAGTATAAGACTACTAAAGGTTTAGCTTGGAAAGACTTGGTCAATAACTACTGAGTTCAGCTTGGAGAGGCTGGTAATACTCTAAGGTTGTAATAGTAGAGATTGTCTACTAGTCACACATGAGAGCTTGGAAAGGCTAATGTAAGGCTAATGTAAAGATTATACATGTTTTTTCTCCGTTTAAGAAAGATGTTTAGTGGATCCTCAACTTATGTTGGGTACTAGATGTAGGCAATTTGGCCGAACCAATATAAAAATATTTACACCATATCTTCTTCTCCCTGGTCTCTTTTACTTTGTCTATTATGCTAATTAAACTGCTAAAATATTGGTTTATCAGTTCTTATACATATTGTATACTTTCTGAAACAACTAATCTCATTTTCACTGCACTTTAAGCTTAATGCTTGATAGTATTTTGTTAAATGTTTCAGATGCTAAAAAGAAACAAAGCATGATTCAACCCCCTTCTTGTGCAGCTTTATACCTATAGCTTAGCGCCTATAGTGACATGGAGCATGACGAAGCCTTCTGGCTTGGGAGTGGTGCTAGAGAATCAACAAGTCATCAAGGTAAGTCCACATTGAATTCTTTAACCCTAACTTTTCTAAAGATTGAACATGAGATTTGTTGAACTTTCTTTGTCCACAAGATTCTTTTGTCTTTTGCGTTAAACATTATCTCTAGATCACCATTGGGTCATCATGGCTTAGGATGATTCCTAGGTTATCTTTTTCTTAGAATACTAGGCCGGACGCTTTTTCTTATTATACTTGTCTCTCTAGTTGGTGTCCACCCTCATGACTTCCTTTAATGCCCTTCTTCTTAGATTTCGAACAACCACCTCCAACAAAACCACTAGCTATGGTATGTATGGTCTTTGTTACTACACCCTATGCTTGGTTTTCATCCCAGGCTTCATTGGTTTCTTGCCTTTTGGATCAATTTCCATCATCGAATTTCTGGTTAGGATCTTCTCTTCTTGGTCATGTCTATTAACTCCAAAACCCTTCAGAAACACTATAGATATATGTTTTGAGTGATGACATAACAAATTTTAAGAAAATATTTTGAAGAATGACTAATATTTTCCTTTGAGTTTCTTGAAATAGCAAACATGTTTTTCCAATAATTGCATAACACGATTTGAATCGAGAATAATTTCATTTACATGTTCAAATATGATGTATCTCATGTAAAGAGATACGAACCTAATAGAACTAAATATTATATCATGCAAAGTACGTATACATGCTTTACGGATTAAAGAAAATCAAATCGTGAACAAGAAACCAACCTGAGATCTTCAAAAGTAAACGTGACTTCAAAAAGTACTCATAAAATGAAGATATCCAACCGGCATTGAATCAAGGATATCCTACAACCTTCAATCATCTTCATCTCAATCAATTTAATCATTACATGCTCGTATTGAAGATTGAAAAATACTTTGTTCATCATGAAATTGATTACACACCTCAAAAAGTTCACCTAGCTGAAACAGTTCACTCTACAAGAAATGAGGGAAATTTGAAATTCAAATTTCAAAGTCAAACTGAGTTAGGCAGGCATGTCATCGCTTCTCCAACTTGGTCAACTACCCAAGCTTCTAGAAGGAAGAGTTCAAAAACCACGTTTAGAAAGTAAAAGTAGTTTCTAAAGGTACATCAAAAACCTCAACTTTACAACGGCCTCTGGAAATCTTAACAAAGAGTCAAGCTACTCCTCTAGACTACATTTCCAAGACAGACTTTAACATCCCTTCCGCTTTATGGATTGACGACTTGTCCTCACAAACCAACACAAGTCTTTTCAGCGTGCTTTGTCCTCACTCACACACTTCCTGAAAACTTCCCAAGGTCACCCATCCCAAAATTGCTCCAAATCAAGCACGCTTACCGTGGAGTTCTTCGTGATGAGCTACCGAAAGAAGATGCATCTTTATTGCATAGGTAGTACCAATCAATTCATATAAGTCATTTTCAACTTTATAGTCTCATGCCTATATAGACTCAGGATTCCTCTCATTTTGATGTGTAATTGGTTCATTCATGCACCCCTCCACTTAGAGGCCTTGTTGGGAGCCGCTCCTTGTCCATGCCTTCTCGCACGTGATCACTCCTTGCGTCGCAAAGGGCATTATATATAATGTAACACCCTAAAAGTTATTTAAAAATTAATTGAGCTTTATTAGACATAATTTCAAAAATCTATAGTTTAGCAATGATGAGGATGGCCAACAACGTCTAAAAAAATTCTGCCGAGGTGAATAGTAACCTTATGGGCTTCATCTGCCGAGCAATTGAAATCGAATCGGGCCAGGAAATGCCCAGGACTGAGAAAAAGAGGGTTAAGGTTAGAAATTGTAAGGAATGAGAATTTATACCTAGAATTAATTTTTGGGTAATGTTTGATTACCTAAGTACAGTGTTACCCGTATCGTGAAATTTCAGTGTATGATTTCTAGCATTGAAAGATAGTTTAATCTTATAAAAGGAAAATGTCTATCCTTTATATGTCAAGTGTAAGGCTAAGATTTAATCTTGCTTTACAAGATTAAATCCTAGCCATCCATTTATTTTTCTTTTCTTTAAGGAATTATACATTAATATTACATAATATCTACATTTAAACAAGATAAGTTAAAGCCACCTAACTTCATTATTGTGCTCCCTAAATTTGGCCAGCATATGGGGAGTACAAAACCTCCATTGTTGCCTTTCTTAAGAGCTTCCATCTTAATTCAAACCTCCATAATCCTAGCCTAGACTTGATAAAACCACAAACTCTCTTCACAAAACTTGTTCTACTCATCAAGATCTATCAATCTAACTAATTAGATTTTGAATCCATCAACCTCTTCTACTTTGAAAGCTCACCATATGCTGTTTAGGGAAGGGTTTAATGTTGATTTGGTGGCCTTGAAGTGAACAAGATCACTCTTGAAATATCCTTGAAGCCAAGATCCTTAAAGCCACCAAAGTAGGGCATTTTAAACCTCTTTTGCTTTCAAATCCATTTTTCTATTTTAACTACTGATTTAAATTAATGTTTTTAGTTGTGTTGGTTGATAATATATTGATATTAATGTGTTTATTGTGGTGGAGTGTTTGGATGATGTTAAAGATCATTTTTGTCAAAAGGGGTTTTGGTCTATGCTACTGGATTTTCAATTTTCCTATGGCGGTGGTTGTTGATTTTTTAGCAGAATTGTATGTAGTGTTATAAGCTATAAAAATTATATGTTGAAGTAACATCCTAAGGCAACTCTGAGAATTTTCGTGGAGCATGATAAAGACTCTAACTGCCTGAAAAAGATCATGAACCGAGACTATATATGTGTTGTCTTAATTTCTAGTCTTGAAGCTATGAATTTTGCTAATTTTTTTAGCATAGTAAATGATTGATTTTTCCTTTGTAATTTTTACAAAGTGTTGACAACATCTTGGAGTTCAATTCTGATTTTTATTTTGAATTGATGCAATCATTTACTAGGGTTAAAATTATGAATTTTGGGTTCTAGAGATTAAGTGGTCTTTGACCATCAAATTTGTCTAATTTTGTTAACATAGTTGGAGAACTTTTTTGGCTTTGAAATTTTTATGGAACCTTGTGGATACATTGAAGTGTCGTTGACAATTTTTATAGCCTCTAAATTGATTGTTTGATAGGCAAATATATTGTACTATGAACATGTGAAATCTGCCATTATGCTGGAATGCAACAATGCTTCCAATTGATGAAATAATGGCATATTTGGTCCTAGTATAACATGAATACTTAATATTAATTATTTGGCCATGTGACTTGTGACATATAAAAGCATGCTAGAGGAATTAAAGAGTGGTTTATGAGGCATGACTGAAATTGTACTGTGAATGAATGCCTACATATGGCTTATGCATGCATTTGGAAAAAGAAAAGAGAATGTATAAACTTCAATTGTGCATACTTTGACATATAGACAAAAAGAAACAAGGCTTAGATTAAATGAGGAAGGCAAAAAGAGGAACTTCCCAAATTTATTTTGAGTCGGTAGACGTAATGGCTAGGAATAGAACTTGTGGGATTCAAAATGGAAAAAAAAATGAAGTCCAATGATTATAGAATGAACTTCATCCTAAAGATTCTATTTCCCTTGTGTGGTATGATCCACTATAAATACCATTTGGTATAAACTATCTATTGTGGAGTTGTCCACGACAAATACCTGTTGGATATAAACTAAGTTTTTCCTATGTCAATAAAAAGAGAAAAAAATGCATGTTTGATTTCTATGGCCATAAGTGAACCCATGTCACTTTGAGATAAGTCACTGCATGTATTATATGCATACTCATCTTATTGAATTGTCTGCCTAGGATGATTTACTAAATGTTGAACATTTTGATATATGTGCACTAAGTGATTGATTGTTAAAAGCTACCCACTTCGGATGGATGATTTTAAAACTTTAAAATAAATCTTTAATATGTATTGCATGATCATATTTTCTTAATAAACGAAGTGGGCGATGATGATGACATTATGATTGTGTAACTGGAGTTGCCCTACTGAGAATTTTATAATTCTCACCCCTATATGTTTGTGTTTCCATGTCGTTTCCAGGTTAATCAAGAAAGAATAGGGCTTATGTGAAGAGCTCGGGATTATAGTAGCTTAGTAGTTAATGTTTTTATTTTACTGTACTTAGTTAGAGTTACATGTATGTAAACGTACTAGGAGGCATATATGTATTAAAGCTTATAGAAGAGCTTCCTTTCGTACTTAACTATGTATTCTGGAAATGTTGCGCTTCCTTGTTATATGTTTATTAATAGAATTGCGCTTTATTACACACGTTAATCGAGCTTGCTATATATAATTAAGAGAGGTCCGCTAATTTATAAGTAACAACTCCTAAGCAAAATGTCATGACTTAATGGTGACGTTGTACTTGGGAATCTTACAGCAGGTGATCAATACGTGTCACTTGGAGAACTGATAAAGGCCAATGGTCATAAATGAAGACCTCTATAAATAGAGATGTTGTGCTCTCAAAGAACAAGACTTTTATGCTACACAAGTACTGAAACTCTAAAAATTTCTCCTCATCTCTTGTGAAGTTCATTATAACATGTAATCAGCTTCTTTGTTTGTAAAAATCTTCTTTTTATATTCTTAAATAGATTAAACGTTTCCAAGGAAGAATCATTATAAAGAAGTCATTCAAGTTATCCCAGGTATTTCATTATATATTTTTAAGGAAACTTGAGTGTAGGTTAGTTTGAGTTGCAAATGCAAACACAAACCTTTGTATCCTCGATCTAATAATGATCGGTGTGAGTTAGCTTGGAGAGGCTAGTCAAATACTACTTGCAACCTGAAGTAACATTGTTCCTGGTCACAATTTAGCTTGAAGAGGCTAGTCAAAGACTACTTGGTTTTAGCTTAGAAAGGCTAATCAAAGACTACTCGGTTTTAAAGAGACTAGTGAGTAACTACTTGGTTTGTGACAGGAGCGGTTATCTGGTCATAGGTTAAAGCTTGGGAAGGCTATTCTAAAGACTATCCAATTTTTTCTTTTTCATGTTGATAAAGGTTTTAGTGAATCTCATAGGTGGTTGAATATGGTGTATGGTTAAACCAGGATAAAAATATCTATGCAGTATATTCTTCTTCCTTATCTATTTTATTTTCACTATCCTGCATTATATCATATCGCTTAAAGTTTATTTGTAGTTGTTCTATTACTACGTTATACTTTAGAAAGTTAGTTTCTGAACTATCTAACATAATTTCTCCTGCACTTCAAGCTCAATTCTTGATAGTATATTACTTGAAGTTTTAGTAGTTAAAAAGAGATAGTGAAATGAAGCACGATTCAACCCCCATTTTCATGTCTTTTCCTATAAGTGGCATCAGAGCTTGGCCTTTAGGGGTTGAGCAGTCTAATGATTGCAGAGGATAAAAATTTGAGGCACAAATGACACGGAATATCTACATAGCAAAAGGACACTCCATCAACGGGCCATTCTTGGATGGTAGGGACTATGCCTCCGGAAACACTACATGGAGCTGTCATAAAATACACAAGCCTTGACTTGTGGAAATAATTCAAGAAGATAACTATATTCCAATTTAAAAGGTTCCTGGAACCAATGATGCACCTTCAACATCAAGAGAAGTCCTCAGGAGCAAATGGAAGAAGCAAACAAAGCCAGAGTTCAGTTGAACTCTAAAGCTAAATACCTACTCACATGTGCACTAAGTAAGGTTGGATATGATAAAATCATTGCTTGTGACACAACAAAGGAGATATCTAGATTACATATGCTACATGAAGGTACTAATCAAGTTAAGGAGACCAAGATCAATATGCTAATTCATCAATTTGAGATGTTACAAATGACAGATCAAGAAAATATTAATGAAATGATAACAAGGTTTATACACATCATAAACTAGCAAAAGATACTAGGCAAAAGATACTCTAACTATGAAATAGTTAGTAAAATCTTGATAAGCCTCCCTGCCAAGTGGCTGCCTAAGGTCACAGCCATTGCTAAGGCTAAAGACCTTCAAACTCTTGGTCTGGGTGCACTCATTAGGTCGCTTAAAACTCATAAGGTAGTGCTCTCTTAAATGCATGGAATCCATCAAGAAGAGCAAATCTATGGCCTTGAAATTGTCATCAGAAGCTAAATAAAGCCAAGACAATCAAAGTTGCTTGAAACCTCTGATGAAAAGGAAGAATCTGATGATAAGACAAAAGAAAGATGGAGACGAGCTCTCCATGCTTGTGAGGTCATTTGTTCATCATGAAACTAATTACACACCTCCAAAAGTTCACTTGATAGCGAAACAATGTGCTCTACAAGAAAAGGAGAGAAATTTGAAATTTAAATTTCAAAGTCAAACCCAGCTACATTCTTGCGTGTCATCTCTTTCTAACTTGGTCAACTATTCCAACTTCTAGAAAGAAGAGTTAGAAACCACGTTCAAAAAGTAAAAAGTAGTTTCTAAAGATACATCAAAAGCCTCAACATTACAATGGCTTCTATAAGATATCTAACAAATAATCAAGCTACTCTTCTAGACTACATTTCCAAGACAAGCAGATGATCAACACGTGTCACTTGGAGAACTGTTAAGGGCAACAGTGATAAATGAAGACCTCTATAAATAAAGATGATATGCTTTCAAAGAATAATATTTTTATGCAACACAAATGCTGAAACTCTGAAAATTTCTCCTCATCTCTTATGAAGTTCATTACAACTTGTAATCAGTTTCTTTGTTTGTAAAAATCTTCTTTCTACGTTCTTAAATAGATTAAACATTCTTCCATGGAAGAATCATTAGAAAGAAGACATTCAAGTTATCCAGGTATTCCATTGTGTAACATCCTAGTTTTCTTTAGAAATTGATGGAGGAATAATTAATAAGAATATTAGGATTCTGACGTAGTTGTGATGGGAATAACCAAATGATCGAGCAAAAAAAAAAGTAAATAGTGTTTTGCGGGCTTGAGGCCACTGAGACAGCCAAAATTTGAGATTCGGGACCCAGGTGCCAAAGTTAGGAAAATATGAGGATAAGGTTAAAAATGTGTGGAAATGGCAATTTTATGCCTAGAATTAATTTCTGGCAATATCGGTTTATCAGGGTAAGGTGTTTACTCAAATCGGTGAGATTTCGGTGTGTGATTTTTAACAGAAAGATATTTCCATCACCACAAATGGATGATATCTATCTAATTAGGACATGTGGAAGGCCAAGATTTAATCTTGGAATCCAAGATTAAATCTTAGCCATCCATTTTGCTTTATGACATAAATAATTACTTTACATAATATCTTCAAGTCATTTAATACAAGGAAACAATTCATCATCTTCTCCTCCAAGCCAAGAAGAAATTCGGCCAGCAAGAGAAAGAGAAGATACCAGCCACCATTGTTATCCTCAAGAGCTTGTTGTTGAGTTCCAAGCCCAAAAACACTATCCTAGAGTTGTTGAAACCTCAAAGTTCTTTCATTAAACTTGTTATGCACCAAATTCTCTACCAATCTAATCGAACAAAATTTCCATTTCTCATCAAACCTTGTCTTGTACCTCACACCTCACTGATATTAGAGGGGTTTGAAGTTGGTTTGGGAGCTTTGGAGGAGAAGGAATCAAGCTTGGATAATCTTGAAGCCAAGGAGCTACTAGGTTACTCAAAGTAGGGTTTTTGTTGCCTTCTTTTGTCAATTTTTCTGATCTATTTTTGGGTTGAGCTAGGTCCAAATTTTTTATTATATTGGTTGATATTGTGTTGATATTGATGTATTAATTTTGGTGGTGGATTTGGATGGTGTTAGAAAAAGGTTTTTGTCAAAGGAAATTGGGATTGTGCTGGATTCCTAATTGTCCTAAGCAGGAATTATACACGAATTTTTTGGTATAGTTGTGGGTAATTTCATGAGCTATAAAAATTATATATTGTATTTAACATCTTAAACTAACTACATGAATTTTCTTGGGTGTCGATTTTAAAGTCTACTACCTCAAAAAAATCAAGAACCGAAATGTGACTAATGCTGTCTTGGTTGTTGAAACTAAAGCAATAAACTTGTCCAAATTTATTATCATAGCAATTGATTGAATTAGCCCAAAAAATTTTATACAAAGTTACTAACATTTAACCCAAACACGCCTAGGACGTATTAAGATTAATTATTAGTTATTACTTCCTTTTAAATTCTTTTGTGAAATTACTTAGCGGAAAATACGAGTAAATTTTTTTTTGAAATACATATGCGTAAAACAAAGTGCAAGCCTTCTCGTATCATATAAAAGAAACGCAAAGTGGAAGAACAAATAAATCATACAAAGCAAATGCAATAAGGAACACCTCAATCATAAAGACATCCATCATAATATTAATCACAATAGTTTAGTACATCATCTCAAGCATAAAGGAAAGCATAAAGTCATACCCATATAAGTGGGCAGAGCTAGGTACAGAAAGATAAAATACAAGAAAACATAAATAGCAATACAAAAGAAGTCCCAAAAGATACATCCCAAACTAAGACTACCCCTCCCTCGAGCTATGGATGACGCTCCTCCTCGTCCCTCGACGGCACATACCCAATGAACTGGGCAGCTCCTCGGGTGCATGTAGACGGAAGGGTGGATGAACATGACCTCCAGGCGTGGGATCTCTAGGCATCGTGCTAGCCTCTGCCTGCTGACCATCTCCTCGCTACCCCTCCCAATATCCATGGGAACTAGGAGAGCTCCCTCAGGAAAGGATGGAAGAGGATCCTCTGACGAATTAGTCTCCTAGTGCCTCGGGCAAGGGACGTACTCGGGATAGCCATGTCCTCCTGAAGATGATGGTCGGCACGGGTTGCTCATCGCGGGCGCGTCCTCTCAAAAATCAAATCATCACCATAGGGAGAAGTTGGGGTGAAACGAAAACTGAAACTGGGAAAGCAAATGGACGTCCATGTATGCAAAAATGCGTACGGCACAACGACCCTCAAAATGGTATAACTGATGATCCGGATCATAGTGCAGCTCCCACACGGGCGCATCAACAAAAATCACAAATGATGCCATCGCAGTTGAGACGTAACGGAAAGAAACAGAGAGAGAGAGAGGGTGAGAATCTTGCTAAAGAATCTCAGTAGGGAAATCCTCTATCCTAGTGTCATCGTTTACATCCCAGGAACCTTGGGTTTATTATGAAAAGGTTAAACATGCATAGGTTCATTATGAGGTTTTCAAGATAATTATCCAAGGTCCATGTCTTTTATAATGAATCTTAATGCATGTATGCAACATACAGAACATGAATGCATGGAAATACTTTAGGCAAACCAAACAATAATCAATCAACATATAGTGGCATGTAACTTCTCTTGAACATCTTTCCTTCTCTCAACTTGTGACACTAAGCATCATAATAGTAACCGCACCCTTAAACTAGGCTATGAGCTCATACCTTAACTAGTCGTCACTAGTTCTTACTTATCCTCTTGATAAGCGAATCATAAACATAATCATAATCATCATAATCCTGACTCCAGAGTACGGGTAGGGGGCCTAAGGATCACCCATCATGGGACTTTTTCCTTCTTCGAAACGCATCGACTTGTTAAGACCAACGACTTTGTCCGCTTTGGAGGCTAATGTCGATGCCCTCATGGTTTTACCTTCTCCTCACCGTAGAGGAGAAGTACGTCTCTGTGTCACATTAAACATCTTATTTTTCAAAACTTTCTTAAGTCTCTCAAATTTGATGGAAATTCGACAGACGAACGACTACTTCGAATTTCCTCAAATTTGAGTCATGCCACATAACTCAATCACACATATTATTCTCATGGAACTTTCTCAATTAATAAACTTTCTAGTTCACATGAGCATATTCTTCTAACTCATTCATATTTCGAAACCTCATGCATCTCAAAAACATGGCACAACACTTCATCATATCAACATGCCAATTATACACATAAAGTTTCATGCTTGAGATATTAACATAATCACATCATTAAGAATATGCTCACTCGTCCTCATGCTCACATCACACCTCCTATCTCATGGTATTTTATGCTTGGGCTCTTCGGGTCTTAAACTTGTATTATTTAACACCCATATTACACCCAAGAGATCATTACTTATAATTCTCACTAAGATTTAGGCTTACTAAAAATTCCAAACAGCATTATACATTTAAGGGCAGAAAAATATCATACGCTTACGGGCTCTAGAATCTCCATTCGGACCCTTTTTAAGATCCGTCCTTCGCCTAAGGCTCCAAATCAATTCCTAAACCAATTATAAGGGATTCCTAGGCATGTTTACTAAGTTACAAGTCATTTTTCCTCAATCTAACTATGCTGGAGTAGAATTGCATATTACCATGTCTAAGTGTGCTAGAATTCCCATTTTAAGTCCTCATCATCACCTTAAGCTTTGTAATTAATACCTAATCATTTATGAAGGGTTTTTATACATGTTTTACTGATTATGAACCATTTATTCTTGAATTAATCATGCTGGAACAGGTTTGCATTTTTCCATAGTTAGGTGTTCTAGAATTCTAAATTTGAACCCTTTTTAGTTACTTAATCTTTTCTAACTTCTCTAAAACGTTCCTTACTTCACTCAAACATAATTTTACACATTTTAACACCATAAAACAGAAATTATACAGTGGCCAAACATAAGAGGGCAGAACCAAAATGTAAAGCCCATAAAATCATAAAATCTCATGAATTTAAATGCATACAAGTTGCTAGTTTCTCTTGGAATCATTTTAGGGACTCAAAACTCTTTTAGAAACCAATTAATCTCATTAAAATCATTGAAACCCAAGTAAGGTCAGTAGCTAAATTAATTTAACCATGAGGAGGATTTAAAACTTAAAACTATGTTCACAAGGTTCCTTAAAACCCTAAGCTTAGAAAAATTCCAAGACATAGACTATGGACACTTGTGATTGATGAACTCACACAAAGTCCATCATCATCATCACAAGGCCGAAATGGTACCCTTGAGACATCTCCATTTTCTAAAACTTTATGTGTGATACTTGGGCAAGTCTTTGAGCTCTAGTATTATTTAAGTGATGGCATAAACTTAAACATGATATGCACTCATTTTATTCTTCATTAGAAAGTAAAGTGAGAGCATAAAATAAATATGAGATGCAACCTCATTATTATCTTTAAAATTAAGTGATGATTTGAAATATAAACATGAAATGCAAGCTTGAAATTTAAACATGATAATGCAAGTTCATTTATTTATTCTTGAGAGTTTAGTGATGACATCAAAATAAACATGCTATGCAAGGCATAAATGTAAACATGTGTGCAACTCATTTTATCTTAACTAGAGCTCTTACAAGACTTTAAAGGAACATCATAACCTTAACCCAATATGCATCTTAACAACATAAAGTGAGCTTTAGAGTTCTTAGCACCTAGACTTCAAAGAAGTCTTTGGTTTTGAACTTCATCATCAAGCTCAAGAAAATAGACACAAAGCTCAACACTTTGTCTAAACAAAATACAAGAACTAAGTCATATTCTTTATTTTATTGCTCATGGGCTTCAATCTAGAGTAAAACTCTTAGAACGGCCGACCAACTTTAAGGTTGGCAAGGGTAAGCTTAGAGCTCTTTGAAAACATATGATTAATTTTCTTAACAAAACTTTTGTGATCTACTTGACATTTTTAGCAAACTTTGTTCAAATGAAAACAAAGGAAACCGAAATCTTTCAAAGGAAAAAGGGAAAGGAAAGAAACCATTCAAGAAGAAAGGAAAAGGAACCAAAAATGTAAGCAAGGAAAAGAAAGAAACACAAGCATGTATGGTCCAAGACCAAGTTGTTTCAAGCTTTAGAGGTTTCTCACAAGACAAAACAAGTCTTTATCTTGAAACCTCATCATCAAGCTAAAGTTTTTCTCAAGAAAGGCCTCTTGGCCGAAAAGGAAAAGGAAGGAAGAAAAAGTTTGAACCAAGAGAAACTAGAACTTTTCTTGAAGAAAACAAGCAAAACTTTGAAAACAAACCCCTACCTAAGGAAGTCTTTGAAGAAATGAAAGAAAGCTTGAGTTCTTAAAGAGTTGAGAAGACAAAATCTCCTCTTGGATGTGGTATGTGTTTCGGCCAAGAAGGGAACTCAAGGGGGATGATTTTTCCTTGAGTTTCTAAGCTTGGGAATGGAAAGTTTAAGTGTTTGAGAGATGGTTTAAGGTGAGGGAGTGGTGGTTTATGGTTGTTTGTGGTGGTTTGTGGTGGTGGAAAGGTTCTTTGAGGGAAGGAAAAGAAGAGCAAGATGAAGAGAAATTGAGAGCAAAAGGAAGAAAATGCAAGAAAGCTTGAACTTGGCAAAGCTTCTAAAGTGTAACCAAGTTCTTCCAAGCTTGGTATTTATAGAAAATTTGCAATATGAGGGCTGCCTTGGGAGTGAATGGCGACGGCCAAAGGAAGTGAGGAAAATATCTCTTTGATTGGCATGGGCAAGGCATGGCAAAACATGGTTGAAAGCATGGCTAGGTATGGTTCAAGGTATGGCCTTTGAGTGAAGAAAATTCAACATGTGACACTCCTTGGAAGGCCATGCATTCAGCCAGAATTTTACAGCCAAGGGGAGGTTAATTTGTTCATGTAATTGTGGTTTAGTGATGTGTTTAGGTGTTTCTTTGATTAAGGTTTTGGTTAGGAGTTGTAAGAAAGTGTTTAGGTGAGGTAATTGGCTAATTAAGGTTGTCAAGACTTGATTAGGAGGGTAATCTTACTAGATTAACAAATTAAATTCATTTTCTTAGTCAAATGAGGTATGGCACAATTCCTTAATTTAAGGAATTGGAGAGAGAAAACACTATTCAAGATTCCATGACTAGGAATCTTGAATTAAAGAATGCAATTAGAGTTTATCTAAGCAATCTTAGGTTTTAATTAACCTTAATAAATTATTTTGACTCTAGATTAATTATTGAAATAAATTAATCTTCGATTAGAGCCTAATATTGCTTAGGTTTGCTTAATTGCGTCATTAGGCTCACTGTACACTGTTCTAGGGGCAAAATGGTAATTTTGCACTAAAACTGCCTGACCTCAGGCAAACTAAACATCAAACATCACTTATAAACATCATTCTAAACTTCCTGGAAAAGTTCGCTCAAACGGCACCTTTTACCCGTGTAGAACAGCAAGGGTATTTTGGTCATTTTGAGCCGAAAGTTGGAAAACGAGATTTCACCTCGGATATCAAACATAACAAATATAATCCCCTTTAAACATTGAGTTGAACCATTCGAGGATCCGGTTCCTCGAATCCGGTAAAAATGACCTCAAAGGCATTTTGGTCATTTGTACTCACGGAGAAATCGGGCGTTCCAGGCTTGGACGATGACGATGGCATTATGATTATGTATTTTCGGGGATACCCATTGGGAATTTCAGAATTCTCACCCCTGCTATTTGTGTTTCTGTCTCTCCAGGTGGATTCCAGAGGATAGTGAAACAGCTACAAGAAAGACTAAATTGTAGTTTCTATAGTTTAGTTGTGGGAACTCATCTATTGTACATAGTTATACATATATGTATGTCTATAAATGTAGTAAACAACCTATGTGGATTAAAGCTCATAGAAGAGCTTCCTTTTGTACTTGACTTGTATTAAATAAATACATTATTTCTTGTAATACATTTTGATAGAACCACGAGTTAGTTAATACATTCAATGATTCTTGCTATAGATAATTAAGAAAGGTCCACAAATCTATAAGTAACAACTCTCGACTACGATGCCATGACTTAAGGATGAGGTCATACTTGGGAGGATGTTACAAGATGGATGCTACTACTCAGGAATTTGATTTGGATATTAAAGACAAAAGTGGAGCTGAAAACTTAGTAGCAGACATCTAAGCAGGCTTAGCATCTTAACCTGGACAATAGACCTCTCAATGATAATTTTCCTAATGAAATTGATATGAGTGCATCTTTGTTTGTGGTAGCTGACATTGTGAACTACTTGGTTGCTAGAGTGGGCCCCTCACATTTTTCACCAGCTCAATTTGCGAAGCTAAAAAGCGATGCAAAATACTATGTTTGGATTACCCTTATCTTTAGAAAATTTGTAGCGACCAAGTAGTCTGACGATGTGTACCCAAAGGAATTCAAGTCCATATTCCAATTTTGTCATACTTACGAGTGGAGGTCACTTTGGACCCCAACGCATTTAGAAAGGTATTGATTCGGGTTTCTACCTGACCTACTTTGTTTAGAGATGCTTACAATTTTTGCAAATCTTGTGAACAATGCCAAAGGACAAGGAATATCTCTTGGAGAAATGAAATGCCCCAACAACCCATTCAATTTTGTGAAGTTTTTTATGTTTGGGGCATTAATTTCATGGGTCCTTCCCTAGTTCCTTTGGCTATGTTTACATCCTTCTGCTGTGGATTATGTGTCCAAGTCGGTGGAGGCAATTGCCACCCGCACAAATGATTCTATTGTAGTTGTCTCTTTTGTCCGTTTCCACATTTTTTGCAGGTTTGGCATGCCTAGGGCCATTATAAGTGACCAGGGGACTCACTTCTGGGGAGCATGGAAGCTCTCCTCGGCAGATACGGGGTTGTTCATAAGGTATCCACTCCTTACCATCCCCAAACTAACAGCAAGCTGAAGTGTATAACCGAGAGATCAAGAGAATCCTAGAGAAGGGTTAAGCCCAATGGAAGGACTGGAGTGTAAGGTTGGATGATGCTGTGGGCTTATCGACACATACAAAACGCCCATTGGGATGAGTCCCTTTAGGCTTGTGCTTGAAAAGGCGTGTCATTTGCCTGGAGATGATGCATCGACCTTACTAGGCTGTAAAGCGTCCAACATGGATTTAGGAGAGGTAAAACCCGGAAGTTAACTGCAAGAGTTGGAGGAGTTAAGATTTGAGGCTTATGAGAACTCTCGCTTGTACAAGGAGAGACTAAGGTGTTTCATGATCGAAACACCTGAGGAAAGAGTTTCATGAGAGGCAACTGGTGCTCCTCTATAACTCCCTTGAAATTAATGCCTGGGAAGTTGAGGTCTTGGTGGGATAGACCCTTCAAGGTCACAAAAGTCCATCCCTTTGGTGCTGGAGATTGAGGACCCCAAGTCCAAGGTAATTTTTAAAGTCAATGGGTACTGACGAAGGTGTACCATGAAGTTTCTATGGACCTTGGGGGTGAAGTGGAAGTTAAGCTAGCTCAAGCTATTTACCCTATAAGGTAACGTCCAACTTAGGACGTTAAAGTAAGGTGTTAAGTGAGAGACAACCCATAGTTGTTCATTTGGTGGTTCCTTTAATTATTTGTACCTATGTTATTTTATCTTGTTCTATATTTATTCTGCTTGGATAGTGTACAGGTGTTTAATGTCAGATAAACAAAAATCCCTTTGCCAAGAATTGGTGCACATTGGAGGTGCCAGGCGTCCAAGGCCTATAATGCCCCGATTTTTCCTTTTAGAGTACAAATGACCAAAATGCCTCTAAGGTCATTTTTACCTGAATTCGAGGGTAGCCGACCTGGCAGTCCTCGAATGGGTCAACTCAATGTTTGAAGGGGATTATAACTGTTATGTTTGATATTGATGTGAAAATCTTGTTTTTCGAATTTTTGACTCAAAATTCCCAAAATACCCATGCAGTGTTTTACGGGTAAAGGTGTCGTTTGAGCCAAACTTTCAAAAGTTTGGAATGATGTTTATGAGTGGTTTTTTATGTTTAAGCAGAAAGGTGAAGGGCAGTTTTAGTGCAAAATTACCATTCTGCCCCTAAACAGTGTACAGTGAGCCTAATGACGTAATTAAGCAAACCTAAGCAATATTAGGCTCTAATCGAAGATTAATTTATTTCAATAATTAATCTAGAGTCAAAATAATTTATTAAGGTTAATTAGAACCTAAGATTGCTTGGTTAAACTCTAATTGCATTCTTTGATTCAAGATTCCTAGTCATGAAATCTTGAATAGTGTTTTCTCTCTCCAATTCCTTAAATCAAGGAATTGTGTCATGACCTAATTTGACTAGAAAAGAGTTTTAATTCCTTAATCTAGTAAGAATACCCCCTAAATCAAGTCTTGACAACCTTAATTAGTCATTACCTCACCTAAACACTTTCTTACAAACTCCTAACCAAAACCTTAATCAAAGAAACACCTAAACACATCATTAAACCACAATTACATGAACAAATCATCCTTCCCCCTTGGCTGGAAATTCCTTGAATACCCCTCCCCATTTTTCATTACATGTTGATTTTATACCACTCCAAAGGCCATGCCTTAAGCCATACCTTGACCATACCTAGTCATGCTTTCAACCATGCTTGCCATGCCTAAGCCCATACCCATGTAAGAAATATTTTCCTCCCCCAAATGGCCAAAGAACCTTTGGCCTTCTCCTCCCAAATCAGCCCCAATGTTGAAAATTCTTCATAAATACCAAGCCTTGAAGAACTTGGTTGCACTTTAGAAGCTTTGCCAAGTTTAAGCTTTCTTGTATTTTCTCTTTTCTTCTAACTTTCTCTTCATCTTGTTCTTTTTCCTCCACCATCAAAGAAACCTTTCCACCACCACAAACAACCTTGGACCACCACTCCTTCACCTCAAGCCACCTCTCAAACACTCAAACTTTCCATTTCCAAGCTTGCTTTCTCAAGGAAAAATCATCTTCCTTGGTTTTTCCTCTTGGCCGAATCATCACTTTTATCAAAGAGAAGATTTTGTCTTCTAATTCTATCAAGAATCCAAGTTTCTTCTCATTTCTTTCAAGACTTCTTTAGGTAGGGGTTTTATCTTCAAAGTTTTACTTGATTTCTTTAAGAAAAGTTCTAGTTTTCTCTTGGTTTTCAAGTCTTTCCTTTCCTCCTTTCATTTCGGCCTTGGAGCCTCTTATGAGAAAAACTTTGGCTTGATGATGAGGTTTCAAGATAATGGTCTTGTGATGCCATGTGAGAAACCTCTAAAGCTTAAAAAACTTGGTCTTGGACCATATATGCTTTTGGTTTCTTTCCTTTTTCCTTGCTCGAAGTTTTCATTCTCTTTTCCTTTTTCCTTAATGGTTTCGGTTTCCACTTCCTTTATTTGAACAAAGTTTGATAAAAATGTTAAGTAGATCACTAAAAGTTTTGTTAAGAAAATTAATCATATGTTTTCAAAGAGCTCTAAGCTTACCCTTGCCAACCTTAAAGTTGGTCGGCCGTAAGAGTTTACTCTAGATTGAAGCCCATGAGCAATAAAATAAAGAATATGAGTAGTTCTTTTTATGTTTGATAAGTGTTGATGTTTTTGTCTTAGTCCATTTCCTTGAGCTTGATGATGAAGTTCAAAACCAAAGACTTCTTGAAGACTTGGTGCTAAGAACTCTAAAGCTCACTTTATGTTGTTAAGATACATATTGGGTTAAGGTTGTGATGTTCCTCTAAAGTCTTGCAAGAGCTCTAGTTAAGATAAAATGAACTTGCACTCATGTTTAAGTTTATGCCTTGCATATCATGTTTATTTTGATGCCATCACTAAGCTCTCAAGAATAAATAAATGAACTTGCATTATCATGTTTAAATTTCCAAGCTTGCATTTCATGTTTATATTTCAAGTCATCACTTAATCTTTAAAGATAATAATGAGATTGCATCTCATATTTATTTTATGCTCTCACTTTACTTTATAATGAAGAGTAAAATAAGTGCATAGCATGTTTATGTTTATGTCATCACCTAAATACTCTAGAGCTCAAAGACTTGCCCAAGTATCCTGCATAAAGTTTTAGAAAATGGAGCCATTTCAAGAATGCCATTTCGGTCTTGTGATGATGATGATGGACTTGAGATGAGTTCATCTAATCATAAGTGCCCATAGCCTATGTCTTGGAATTTTTCTAAGCTTAGGTGAACTTAAAAAACATTGTGAATGTAACACCCTAAAATTTATTTAAAAATTAATTTAAACTTTAGTAGTCATAATTTTAAAAATCTAACAGTTTAGCAACGAATGGTTGACCCAACAAACGTTTAAAAAGAAAATTTAGGCCGGGTAATAGTAACCTTCGGGCCACGGCCTGGGACAGTTAAAACCTAATTCTGGTCAGAAAGTGCTCGAAATTAGGAAAACATGGGAATAAGGTTAGAAATAGGTGGGAATGATAATTTTATACTTAAAATTAATTTTCGGGCAATATCGGCTCAATGGGTACGATGTTTACCCGTTCGGTAAAATTTCGGTGTGCGATTTTAACACGAAAGATATTTTTAGTCACCACAAATGGTCAAAGCTTATCCTTTTAGTACATGTGGAAGGCCAAGATTTAATCTTGGAATCCAAGATTTAATCTTAGCCATCCATTTTGCTTTAACACATAAATGATGATTTACTTTACATAATATCTTCAAAGCATTAAATACAAGAGCCAAGTCACATTTTCTTCTCCAAGACACCATCAAATTCGGCCAGCAACAAGGAGGAACAGAAACCTTCATTTCCATGAGCCAAACTTGCATTTCAACCCCAAAAACACTAGCCTAGACTTGTTAAAACCCAAAACTCCCTTCACAAAACTTGTTCTACACCCAAACCCCACAAATATAACCGATTAGAATTTTAATCCATCACTATTTCCCACTTTGAGCCATCATACATCACTGTCTAAGGGAGGTTTGTGACTTGATTTGGAGTCCTTGTAGTGAAGAGAAATCAATTAGAGCATCTTTTGGAGTTAGAACTCTTCAAGCATCACAAGTAGGGTTTCTGTTTTTTCTTGTCAAATTTTTCTGATCTATTTTGGCATGACCTAAGTCCAAAATTTCTGGTTGTTTTGGTTGATATTATGTTGATATTGATGTGTGATTTTTGGTGGTGTGTTTGGATGGTGTTAAAAAGGGTTTTTATCAAAATAAGTTTGGACTAGGTTGCTGGAATTTCTGTTGTCCTATGAGCAGTGGTTCACGAATTTTCTGGAATATTTTTGGGTGTTTTCATGAGCTATAAAAATTATATGTTGGAGTAAACATCTTAAAATAATTATCTGAATTTTCTTGGGTGTTAGTTTTAAGGTTTGATGCCTCAGAAAAATCAAAACCAAATGAGGCAGATGCTGTCCTGATTGTTAAACTAGGCAGAATTTATTACCATAGCAAAATGATTGAACTAGCTCTGAAATTTTTACACGAAGTTACTAATATATTGAAGTGTCACTGTGAATTTTATTGTGAATTAATTCAATCATTTGCTGGGTTAAAAATTAGGGGAACTGGTTCCTTTGGGAATTGGTGGCCCCTGACCACTAAATTTGTACATTTTACTGAGGTAGCTATAGAGCTCTGTTTGTCCTGAAATTTTACAGGTTATTCTAGACACATTGAAGTGTCATACAGAATTTTTATGACTCTTGAAATGGCTGTTTGGTATGATAATGAAATGTTGTGCTTAGGACAGTAACTTCTGCCATTGTGCCTGGGAATGGAACATTGCTTTGAATTGAGAATGTAATGGCACTTTGGCTTCTAGTATGACATGAGTATTTGATATTAAGTGTTTGGCCATGTGACTTATGACATGTAAATGCATGTTATGGATTTTAAAGATTGAAGTATGAGAAAAGAATGAGAATTTCATTGTGAATGATTGCCTATATGTGGCCTATGTATGCATTTGAGAAAAGAGAAAAGTTTATGATGCCATTATAAGGATGTATAAATTTAAATTGTGCATGTTCTGACATATGGACAAAATAGAAACAAGACTTAGATTGAATGAGGGGAAGGCAAAAGTAGTAACTTTCCAAAATTTATTTTGAGTCGGTAGACGTATCGCTAGGAATAGATCTGTGTGGGATTCGAAAATGGAAAAAAAAATGAAGTTCGATGACCACATATAGGAATGAGCTTAGCCCTGAAGGCGGTCTATTCCCTTGTGTGACGTGATCCACCATAAATACCCGTTGGGTATAAACGGATCTATTGTGGAATTGTCCACTAAAATTACCCGTTGGGTAAACTAAGTCTTTCCTATGTCAATGAAAAGAGAAAAATGCACTGATTTGATCTTTGTGGCCATAAGTGATACCATGTCACCTTGAGATAAATTCATTGCATGTATTATATGCTACTTATCTTTTTTTGAATTGTCTACCTTGTGTAACTTAGTAATTGTTGGAATGTGATGAGATATATGCTTGAAGTGACGAAATGCTAAAAGAAACCCACTTCGGAGGAATGGTTTTTGAACATTAAAAATGAATCTTTGATATATGTCTCATGCTCACATTTTCTTAATAAACCGAAGTGGCTTGGGCGATGACGATGACATTATGATTGTGAAATTGGGGAGTTGCCCTCCTAGAATTTAAAAATTCTCACCCCTATGTGTTTGTTTCCGATCGCCTCCAGGTTAAGGCAAATGATGATGATGCTACTATGCAAAGGAGTGTAGGATTGCTGTAGTGTAGTAGTTCCTGTTTTATTCTGATGTACTTAGTGAAATGAGTATGTATGTAAATATATTAGGAGACAGATATGTACTAAAGCTCATAGAGGAGCTTCCTTATGTATTTTAGCTGTATGTTTAATAAACTTGATGTTTACTTGTAATATGTTTTAATAGAATTATGCTTAGTTATCTCGTACGTAAATCGAGCTTGTTATAGATAATTAAGAGAGGTCCGCTAATTAACAAGTAACAACTCTTGAGTACGATATCATAGCTTAAGAAAGGGTTGTATTTGGGAGGATGTTACAAGTGAACAAGATTTTGTGTTTTAAATCTAATGCATTAATGAAATATTTTAGCTACTGACCTCACCCATATTTTTGTGATTTTAATGAGATAAATTGGTTTCTAAAAGAGTTTTGAATTCCTAAAATTGTTCCAAGAGAAATCTAGTAACTTATATGCATTTAAATCATGAATCTATGTGATTATATGGTGTTTACATTTTGGATTCTGCCTTGTGTACTTGGCCACCGTATAAATTCTGTTTTATGGTGGTAAAGTGTGTAATTTTATGTTTGAGTGAAGTAAGGAACGATTTAGGGAAGTTAGGAAAGAACAAGTAGCTAGAAAGGACTTAAAATGAGAATTCTAGATCACTTAGAAAAAAAATTATAAATTATGTTCCAGCATAATTAAACTTAAGGAAAATGGTTTATAATTAATGGATATGTGTAGGAATCCCTAATATTTTGTTTAGGAATTAAATATAGAGCCTTAGGCAAAGACGAAACTTAGATAGGGTCAAAGATGTAGATTTAGAACCCGTAATGAAACTTAACTATACCGCTTAGTTTATGCAATGCTGTTTGGATGTGTTAGTAAGCATAAAAATTAGAGGAAATTACAAGTAATGATCCCTTAGGTGTTATAAAGAACTATAATGGGTGTTAGGATGTCTAGAACACAAGTTTAGACCCTGAAGGTCAAAGCATAAGATATCTTAAGATAAGGGGGTGTGAGGTAAGAATGAGATCAAGTGAGTATTGCTTTGATATATATGAATGTTTTAAATACCGTGAGTATGAGAATGTATGGAGGTGTGGCATGTTGCTATGATGATGTGGTATGCTATGTTTACAATGCATGAGAATATGTGATATGAATAGAGGATATGTTATATAATGTTCTATGATTGTATGCTCATGCCATCCATACAAGATATGATAGTGAAGAAATATCCATTATGACTTCAGGAGTTAAGGGTTGTATGAGGTGATCCAAGAAGAGACATGACTCCCCTTTTTTCCCGCATGAATCTAGCGACGGCTAGTTAGATGAGCTCATTCCTAGGCGATAGGTGATTTGAAGTTTTGGTAGCCATGTGAAAAGTCGGGCGGCATGTTGGGTGGATTTTGGTGGCTACGATCAGGGTGGAAAAAGTTAAGAAAGGAACTCGAAGAGTTCAAATATGATATAGTAAAAGACGCACATGCATATGTTTCGTGGTTGTTCATTGGTGCTTATGATTAAGTGATATATGTTGAGGACGTGACTGTCAAGCTAAGCATTGCCATGCATACATAAAATATCTGCTGCATTCATACCATCAAGACTCATGCTAAAAGAAACCGACTTCTAGAGAATAGGATTTGAGAAATTAAAACTGAACCTATGCATGTACACCTCTTTCATAATGAACCCAGAAGTGGCTGGGGCGATGACGATGAAACTTGTGTTAAAGTTGGAGCATCTAGAATCTTGTATAAGTATTCTCACCCTTTTGTTTTCCTTCCGTGTCGTCTCCAGACGGGATTGATGCAAATGTTCGTGATCTTCCTTGAGGCGCGGGCGTAGGAATCACATCATTCTACTCAGTTAGAGCAAGCGGAAGCATGAAGACAAGTCTAGCTTTGTTAATATTCTATTTTGCATTAGTTAAAGTTGTTTGGTGTAATTGATACCAGCGGTGTCCTTATATTTATAAGGACATCGTTGTTATGTTCTGATTATAATATACTACTATAATTTATGTTGTGATTACTCTATGGTTTATTTATGATTGCTATGATGACGTATATTTGGTTGCTATGTCTTGTGTGTATTAATTGGTATCTATGTGCAAGCGAACTCACATTTAAGTTTTAAGTTCAAAAAAAGAAAAATAGGTCATATTTTCCTTACTCGTATTTTAAAATATAAGTCAAAATTGAAACAAAGACGTAACTAATAATTCACCGAAATGCGACTTTAAGCGTATGAGATTAAAAGTTAGGGTGTTACACCCAGGCAATCACAGGTAAAAGGGAGCAAAAAATGTGTTGCTCGAAGGGACGGTCAATTGCAAAAAAAAATAAAAATAAAATAAAAAGAAAAGGGAACCTTAGATGAAATACACCGTTTCACTAAAAAGGGATGGGGCCCAGGCACAGGAGGGGCCCAGGCGGTCTTCCGCAAATCAGAATTGCTATTTCAGCGTAAACACGCGTGCGCCTCACCTTTTCTCACACTCGTACACAGTTCTCTCTCCCCCCATTCACGGTTTCAATCCTCTATCTTCCCAATCTCACATTTTCATTCAATTTTCTCCTAGGTTTGTGATTCCCTCATCTCCTCCTATTACTCTCGCCTGTTTCTGATTTCTTTTGAGTAGTTTCAATATGCATTGTAGTGTTTATATGGGTGGGTAAGGTTGTGCCTGCCAATTGTTTGATGAAATGCCTCATTGAGCTGAACCCTGTGAGGCTAAACCATACAACAATGCATGCCGATCGCTTTACATATAAGATAACGGGACTCTATGAAACAAATCATGAGCAGTACACCAAAGGAAGCCAAGAAAATAGCCCTATCCCATGAAGTCTACCGTTGGAAAGGAATTATGAAAAGTTCTGGCATTCATTTTCAACCAAATACACGTAATCACAGTATAAACCGAAGACTGCCACCAGATATTTGCATCTTTACGAGAGCTGAAACCTCTGAATTTGGTGAGGGGAAATGATGCAAATCCATTAGACAAGCTCATGATTCTTCCTAAATGTTGAAAGGACTATTCCAAACTGACCTTGCTGTAGGACAATGTAGAAAAAGATTACACATAATACACACGTGTCGGGACAGAGCGGTGAGAGCCCTTGTCTCTCTAGTCATTAGTTCCACTTCTTCATAGCAACTGTGATTGGGAAGTAATCTATTTAACTATATATTTGCATCTGAAATGTAAGGAGACCAACGTTGCTTGGGTTGATGTTATGGTAATTTGAACTTGAACTATTTATGTCACAATCATCTGTATTTTCAAACTGTAGTCATTCCGTTATTTGCTGAAAATAGAGATGCAAAGTCACAATAGGATCAGAAATCAAATTTATTTTAGCAAACACATATATTTTATTATATTTATTTTTGTGCATAAGTAAAAGGTTCACTGCTATCCTAGTAACATTTTGCGAACAATTGCGTACATACATGAATTAGGTTGTAAATGTTCGAGTAAGCATTATGCTAAAATTATGATAAACTGAAAACATGGGTCCAATGTTGATAAGGAAAACTATGCATGTTCCAAGATGTTTCATTTTCATTTGCATACCTTCTTATTCAAATATTTGATAGCGATGTATATGATCTAATGGTGATTTATAGCATCCATATTGCTTGTTTTGTAGGAGAACAGAAAAACCAGACAACCACAACTGCTTTACGAGGCCAAGTTTTATAATACTCTTCATGGAGGAAGTGAGTTATAACAGAAGCATTTATATATGCTGAATCTTAATGCTCTCATTACTTTTTCCATGGATTTAGTTATGGGTTCTGATTCTCATACTCTTGTATTTTAGGTGGTATTCCAAGTATGAAATGGTGTGGTACTGATGGAGACAATAATGTATTAGTTCTTGAACTTCTGGAACAAGTCTGGAGGACCTTTTTTACTACTGCGGGAAGAAATTTCCTCTGAAAACAGTTTTGATGCTGACTGATCAGATGGTAATAATTTTTCATTTCGGGACTGGTTGGTTAGGTTACTAGGGAGGCAGCTTTTCCATTCTGTTTTAAAATTTAGCCTCTGGATATGGCCGTGTTTCCTGCATGTTGTTGTAGCAGCTTTGTCTCTAAACATTCCCTCTTTTTAATTAATGCTTCACTTTGGAGTTGTCAAGTTAAAAGCATCCATAGAAAATAGAGTCTGTTTTATTTTCTTGTTACAGCTTACAAGGATAGAGCATTTGCATTCCAAGGGAATTTTGCATTGAGACATCAAACCAGATGACTTCCTTATGGGTCTTGGGAGGAAAGCAAACCAGGTTGCTTCATTAGCTTTCATTCTCTTTAATGGCCAATCGTTAACTTTTGTTGATAGGTTTTCTATTTGGTAATTTCTCTATGCTTTCAATTTCTTATATGTGATTTCAGCAATTTGTTATGCTCACAGGTTTGCATGATTGATTTTGGACTTGCAAAAAGATATAGGGACCCTGGCACAAACAAGCATATTCCATGCAGGTAGAGTAGAAGTATTTTTATCTGGAACTGGTTTTAGTATTTTTATTTGATTTCATCTCGCTATGGATTATTTTACTATGTGTAGTCTACGTATTGGTTGTCCACTCACTCAAATCTAATATACTACTTTTCCATCTTATAAGAAGCTTTCTTTTAATTTATGATGATAATCAAATGGCGAGAATATTCGTGCTGCAGAGTAGTTTTCCTAAATAAAACACACATTCATTTACATGATTAGATGCTTAGGAAGTGGACTGGTTTCTTCTCATTTCTTTATTTGCTTACACTGTAGTTTCGGGGAATGACATTAACAAATTTCAATGCAATGGTAGGCATAATATGTAGTAAACACGATAAACAGAAGATAATTGGTAGTGAAAAATGTATGTTTTCTCTTGTATAGAGTGGCCATTAATTTTAGAACTTCCACATTCTGTTCAACATGGATACTAGAAGTAGCATTAAAAAAAGTCAAACAGCACTATTAGTTCTTATTGTTCTACTGAATTTGTACTCTGGTCCGTATTTTTAGTTTTTGGATTTAGGTCCTTATAATTTCATCAATTTGGATTTGGGACCTCTACTTGAATAATTAGGGATAATACTTGTAAACCATGGGGAGTAAAACTTGGAGTTAATAATATAGGGATCTTGACCATAATGACTAGGATGAAAGTCCCAAAATGTTGAAACAGGAACATATACAACAACAATAACCAAGCCTTGCCCCACTAGTTAAGGTTGGCCATATGGATAAACGACTCTATAGTGTCGCATCTTATCCATGTCTATAGTCAAACCATTAAAATCTAAACATTTTGTAATGGTCTTGTTTGTAGTTTTTTTGTCTCTCTTTACTTTAGCTTTTGTGTTACCTTTTATTTGACTTGTTATCCTTAGTGGAACTTTTGGAGGCCATGTCCACCTATGTCAAACCACCTTAGGCAAATTCTAGTAGGTGCTAAACTTACTTTCTCAAAAGTGGAGATATAAACCATACAATTCAAACGGGGTGGTCAAAGTAGAGGAGTGCTTCGCGTATTATTTGCACTAAAAAGTACCACTAAAGTCACCGCATAGCTATAAGATTGGCAATGTTGTGTAGGACTGAATGCTGTCAACAAGAAAAAGCACTAAATATTGTGGAGACAAGGGTGTTGCAATAAATGACTGGATGCACTAGACATGAGAGGATTATGAATGAGTGCATTAGAGAAAGAGAGAGTTGGGATAGTGATTATTGTAGAAAGGATGTTAAAATCTTGCCTAAGGTGGTTTGGATAAGTATGGAGGAGACCTCTAGGCCCTAATAATGTGATTGGATTAGATGAGGGTACGTAGTCTTGTAACTAGAGGTTGAGGAAGAAATAGAAAAATGTAGGTTAAAAATAGGATGGAAAGTTTAGAAACCATGGTTCAACTAAAAGAGCTCAGAAACAAATTTGGATCCCTAAGGAAAAGTCTAGCTATATTTTTGGCTCTTCATGTTTAGAGAAGTGAAAGACTTATCCTTCCTAGCCTTAGGAGTGAAAACTAGCTTCCTACTATAGACTCTCTCCTTTTGAACAAGGTCCTCTCAAGAGGTAAGTAAAGAGAAGTAGGAGTAGATGTTGATATTCTTTTGTTGGAAAGCTGATAGTTCAAAGTTAGAATATGACTTTATGGACTTCTTTGATGATGCTGAAGGTGATTCTCTTTTTGAAAAAGAAGATGGGCTTTTGATAGTCACCATAAGCAAAAGAACATAACTCTCATACACAATCAAAACTCTCAAGGATGAAGGTCTGGTAATTGCAACTCATTTGAAGATGATTCTCATTTAGGGGGAATGCCTTCACGCCCTTGTGGTTTAAAAGGCAATACTGTTGTTGGTCTTCATTTTGCAAGCAAGGTTTACCTTTGTAGGGAATGACTTTGCTATTATTCCTTTTGCATCCCCTTTTTCCTCTTCCTTTGTCCCTTCTTCTTTACCTATCTTATCTCCTTGTTTGTCCATTCCCCCTTTCAAGTGGATAAAGGTATTCTTCCCCAACTTGTCCATGGTCATCACACTATTGAAAAAGTTAAATGCTAATATCTTTTCTAAACCAAAGGAAAATACAGTAGCATCAATTGTCTTAGTGATGCAAAAGATAACAGGAACCTAACTCTGCTGGAAGGCCTCAGAGGTTAGGTTGGTGAACTCTAAGTTGGGTATACGGTCAATCGTTTAACTTGCCAACCCAATACGAATAAGGGAAAATTTTAAGCCAACGAAAGGGCGAACTTTTTGGTCCACCCGCCTGATCGCGGCCTAACGGCCTGGCCAACAATTGTGGACCAAGCTCACCAGACCGCATAGAAATTGCTCCTTTTTTAGTTGGAGTGATTCGATCCATGGCATGAAACATGTAAGCCTAAGCAACCCAAGGGACATTTAACCTTAGACTTTCAGTGGCCCAGCCCAAATAACTAGGGTTGCTAGTTTCTTCTTTTTAGTTTCCTTACTTTCCTAAATCCTAGCCCCAAGTCCCCAACGAA
>JAMLFY010000016.1:8967748-9132008 GCA_030441495.1 Dalbergia oliveri
ATCCTTGAAATGCCTCCATTTTCTAGAACTTTATGTATGTCTTTGGGCAAGTCTTTTTAAGCTCTTAGGATATTTAAGTGATGGCATAAACTTAAACATGATATGCACTTGTTTTTCTTCCTCATTAGAAAATAAAGTGAGAGCATAAAATAAATATGAGATGCAACCTTATTATTATCTTTAAAGATTAAGTGATGACTTGAAATATAGACATGAAATGCAAGCTTGGAATTTAAACATGATAATGCAAGTCCATTTAATTATTCTTAAGAGTTTAGTGATGACATCAAAATAAACATGCTATGCAAGGCATAAACATTAAACATGTGTGCAACCCATTTTATCTTAGCTAGAGCTCTGACAAGACTTTAAAGGAACTAACAACCTTAACCCATTATGCATCTTAACAACATAAAATGAGCTTTAGAGTTCTTGCCACCAAGACTTCAAGGAAGCCTTTGATTTTGAACTTCATCATCAAGCTCAAGAAAATAGACACAAAGCTCAACACTTTGTCTAAACAAAATACAAAGAACTAAGTCATATTCTTTATTTTATTGCTCATGGGCTTCAATCTAGAGTAAAACTCTTAGAACGGCCAACCAACTTTAAGGTTGGCAAGGGTAAACTTAGAGCTCTTTGAAAACTTGGGATTAATTTTCTTTATCAAAACTTTTGTGATCTACTTTACATATTTAGCAAACTTTGTTCAAGCAAAGGAAAAGGAAACCGAAATCATTCAAGAAAAAGGAAGAGAAAACTGAAACCTTCAAGGAAGAAAAGAAAGGAAATCGAAAGCATAGCAGAAAAAAAAAGAAGAAAAACACAAGCATGTATGGTCCAAGACCAAGTTGTTTCAAGCTTTAGAGGTTTCTCACAAGACATCAACAAGTCTTTATCTTGAAACCTTATCATCAAGCTAAAGTTTTTCTCAAGAATAGGCCTCATGGCTGAAAAGGAAAAAGGAAGAAAGAAAAGAGTTTGAATCCAAGAGGAAACTAGAACTTTTCTTGAAGAAAAACAAGTAAAACTTGAAAACAAACCCTACCTAAAGAAGTCTTGAAAGAAATGAAAGAAAGCTTGGATCCTTGATGAAATGAGAAGACAAAATCTTCTCTTGGATGGCAATAAGGGTTAGACCAAGGGAGAACACAAGGAAGATGGATTTTCCTTGAAAAAGTAAGTTTGGAAATGGAAAGGTTTAGTGTTTGAGAGGTGGTTTGAGGTGGGGGATTGGTGGTTCAAGGTTGTTTGTGGTGGTGGAAAGGTTTCTTTGATGGTGGAGGAAGAAGAACAAGATGAAGAGAAATTGAGAGAAAAAGAGAGAAAATGCAAGAAAGCTAAACTTGGCAAATGATCTAAAGTGTAACCAAGTTCTCTAAGGCTTGGTACATATAGAAAAATCAAACTTTGTGGCTGATTTAGGGAAGAAAGGCTCACGGTTTTCAAGGCCAAGGGAGGAGGAATCTTCTCTTGATTGGTATGGTTGTGAGTATGGGCAAGGCATGGTGAGGTATGGCTTCAAGTATGGTCCAAAGCATGGCTTAAGGCATGGTCTTTGGAGTGACAAAATCAACATGTGACATAAACCAAGGGCATGCATTTCGGCTAGATTTCAGCCCAAAGGGGGAGGAGAAGTTGGTCATGTAATTGTGGTTTCGTGATGTGTTTAGGTGTTTCTTTGATTAAGGTTTTTGGTTAGGAGTTTGTAAGAAAGTGTTTAGGTGAGGTAATTGGCTAATTAAGGTTGTCAAGACTTAATTAGGAGAGTGATCTTGCTAGATTAACAATTTAAAATTATTCTTTTGGTCAAATGAGGTATGGGCATAATTCCTTAATTTAAGAAATTGGAGAGAGAAATACTATTCAAGATTCCATGACTAGGAATCTTGAATTAAAGAATGTAATTAGAGTTTAACTAAGCAATCTTAGGTTCTAATTAATCTTAATAAATTATTTTGACTCTAGATTAATTAGAAATAAATTAACCTTCGATTAGAGCCTAATATTGCTTAGGTTTGCTTAATTACGTCATTAGGCTCACTGGACACTATTCTAGGGGCAAAATGGTAATTTTGCACTAAACTGCTGGGACTACCCGGGCTTAACCTATTGTTAAACTTCACTTAAAAACATCATTTAAAACCTTGTGGTAAAGTTGTACAGCTCAAGGACCGTGAATCGGTGAACATAGCCCCAGGGGCATTTTGGTAATTTCATGCGTTGGAACTCAAATGAGATTCTTCTTCTATATTACCACACATAACACATATAATCCCCTATCACATTAAATCATCCCTTTGAGGATATCCGGAACCAGCGATTCTCATTTTCCGGGTAAAATGACCTTATGGGCATTTCCGGTATTTGTACACAGGAAAAGTGTTGCGTATATTACTCCCTTCCTTAAAAAGAATTTCGCCCTTGAAATTCACTAACGTGTTACTACCATCTAGCGCACACTTACCTTGGGGGTGAGATCGGGAGGTATCTTTGGACATTCTCGCGAACACTCATACTTGATGTCGAGTTACGTTGCGCGTCAGATTGCGGGGACTTCACGTCAAGTCTCGAATCACGTGACCAGGTTTGCCACACCTAAAACACACTCTTTGAACCACCAGGCAAGGTCGGTTGCCATGGTTCTTCCCGCACCTTAGGCAACAAGACGGGTCCCATTGAGGTGTCTCTCCCTTGATACATTCCGATCCTTGTGGTGGTCGAACGGGTGGTTGGTTGGCGGCTTGAACTTCGGGGCTTGTGGTGCTAGCTTTTTGGTGAAACTCTCAGCCCTTGATGCTTAGCTTCTTATGCCCATCCTCGATGATGTGGCACTTGTTGATGAGGGTAAGAAAGTCCCAATCTCCAAGTGAGCCACCGCAACATTGACTTCGGCCTTCAATCCAAACTGATCTTGATGCACTTCCAATACTCATCCGTGTTCCCTTGGTACATCCTCGAGAACTCATGAGCTCTTCAAACTTGGCGGTGCCTAGACCGGCGTCATGCCTCCTTACGTCAACTTGCATGAACTCGATGTCCTTGGTATTTCTTACCACTCTGGAAGTACTTCTCGTAGAAGTAAGCCTTGAACAACTCCAGTTTCCTTACTCCATAACTCTAGAAGTCTCTAACTGGGTCCACAAAAACCAGCATCACCTTCTAGCATATAGGTGGCAAAAGTCACCTTCTATTCTTCAAGTGCACGAATTACCGTGAAGATCTTCTCCATGCTCTTGATCCACTTCATCGGCTTGTTGGTTTCAAGGTTCCTTTGAATGAAGGCGGGTTGGCCTTAGGAATTCCCAAAACGAGCGTGTTCGGGGACCTCGGGACCTTAACTTGCACTAGCTCGGCGATTCGATCCATCCTTCCATCATCATTCTCATAGCTCTTGCCACATCGCGAAGCGCCTCGCACCTCGTTGTCTTGGCTCGGGGCTCGGAGTCCTTATTCCTGTCGTTGTGGTGCCATTGGTCCCTAAACACACAAAGCAACAAACACTGAGGTGATCAGGACTCAATACTTCATGCGATGTGAGCTAGTTACTAAGGCACACCACACATACAGGTCATGTATCTATCCTCATAGCTTATCCTATCGATAAGCACTACGCATGACATAACTATCGCATCATGCTTTTAAAGAGCATGGTCAGTCCAATAAGGCTAGGCTGAGATCGAAACTTGCTCTGATACCAAAATGTAACACCCTAACTCTTAACCTTATACGCTCGTGTCGTATTCCGATTAGCCATTAGTTGTTACTCCTTTGTTTCAGATTTTGACTTACTTTTCTTTAAAATACGAATAATAAAATATGGCTAAATTTTTCTTTTTAAAACTTAAAACTAAAATGCGAGCCACGCATGCGCATAGATACCGACTATTAAATGTAAAAATATAACAACCAAATATACGTCACCACGAATAAACCATAGAATAATCACAACATAAATTATAGTAGTATATCATAATCATAACATATCAACGATGTCCTTATAAATGTAAGGACACCTAGGGGTACCAATTACATCAAACAACTTTAACTAACGCAAAACAAAATGTTAACGAGGCTAGACTATTCTTTCATGCTTCCGCTGCCCTTGAGTCTGACTATACGACGTGGTTCCTACGCCCACACCTCATGGAAGATCACGAACATCCACATCAATCCCGTCTAGAGACGCAGGAACATTGTTTCCTTGGTCATAGTTTAGCTTGAAGAGGCTGGTCAAAGACTACTCGATTTTAGTTTGAAGAGGCTAGTCAAAATTTTCGGTTTAGTTTGAAGAGGCTGTAAATAACTACTTGGTTTTTTACAGGAAGGGTTGTCTCCTTGGTCAGACTGAGCTTGGAAAGTTGTTGTAAAGATTATCCGATTTTTTCTTTTCTTGAGGTGAGAAAGGTTTTAGTGAATCTCAATGATGGTTAAATACTGAATGTAGGTAGGTTGGCCAAACCAGGATAAAATTTCTGTAGTATATTCTTCTTCCTTATCTCTTTTATTTTCACTATCTTGTGTTATTATTTAATATATGCTTTTAGCTATTATGTTACTGACGTTATACTTTAGAAAGTTATTTTCTGAAATATCTAACCTTGTTTCGCTGCTTTCAAGCTCAACGCTTGATAATATATTGTTTGAAGTTTTAGTTACTAAAAAGAAAAAAAGAAGCGAAGCACGATTCAACCCCTCCTTCGTATGCTTTTCTACCTATAGTGGCATCAAGGTTGGCCTTTAAGAGGTTAAGCAGTCTAACGATTATAGAGGACAAAGATCCAAGGGACAAATGGCACAATAATATCCACATAGCAAAAGTACACTCCATCAACAGAAACCCATTTCTCGATGGTGGGACTATGCCTATTGGAAGACGCATAAAGCCGTTCATAAAATACACAAGCCTTGACTTGTGGAATAATTCAAGAAGGTGACTATGTTTCAATTGAAGAGGTTCCCAAAACTCCGTTATGCACATTCAACATCAAGAGAAGTCACCAGGAGCGATGGATAAAGCACCACAAAGCCAAAGTTCCAGTTGAACTCTAAAGCTAAATACCGTTCACATATGCACTAAGCAAGAACTGAATATGATAAAATCATTACTTGTGAAGAGAAAAAAGGAGATATGGGATAGATTGCATATACTACATAAAGGTACTGATCAAGTTAAGGAGACCAAGATCAATATGTTGGTTCATCAATATGAGATGTTACAAATGACAGATCAAGAAAATATTAATGAAATGACCACAAGGTTTATGCACATCATAAACTATCTAAAGGGACTAGGCAAAAGATACTTTAAGCCTGAAATGATTAGAAAAATCTTTAGAAGCCTCCCTTGTGCCTAAGGTCATAGCCATTACCAAGGCTAAAGACCTTCAAACTCTCAGCTTGATGCACTCATTGGGTCATTTAAAACTCATAAGGTAATCCTCTTTGAAATGCATGGTGAATCTATCAGAAGCAAATTCATGGCCTTGAAGTCATCTTATCAGGAAGCTCAATAAAGCCAAGGCAATGAAAGTTGCTGAAACTAATGAAGAAGTCTAATGATGAGACAAAAGAAGAAGATGGGGACGAGCTCTCATGTTGGTGAAGAAGATGTCCAAAGCCTATAGAGGCAAACCAAAAGAATAAGGGACATCAACCTAGGAAAGGACAGAAAAGGGAAGGTAAAGCTTGGAAAATATAACCTGCTACAACTAGGGAGAAAGTACACTTCAAACTAGAATGTCCTAAACTCAAGGGTCCAGCGAAGAAATTTGTGCCCAAGAAGAAAGGCATATTGGCCACCTAGAGTGAATCAGAAGAAGAGAAAGAAGCATTAGAAGATTAGGAAAAGTTAGATTTTGTAAACTTAGGCTTCATGGTAGGCTATTCATCATAAAGTGAACCTGGGCTAAATAACTCTAAATTCTTGATCTTTCTTATAATGAACTTTTAGCTCTATATAAGAGTTGCTTGAGGACTCTCAAACTTTTTCCTCTCACTATCTCAACCTAAAAAGGATACATCAAAAAACTATTTTAGAACTTGAAATGGGCAAAAGAGAAGCTGAAAGTCTAAGGCTTGAAAAGGAAGAAAGAAAAGAAGTTTAAAGGTAAAATTCAATGCCTTAGAATATGAAGTCTCAAATAAATGTAAAAACACTAAGATAATCATTTTTTGATACAATTCTTTACTCTTAGACAAGATAATCACTTTCTGATAGTTCAAATATATGTAGATAACTAATCATTCCTTTTTGAAGAGTTTTCTAAATTAATATAGAGTAAATTTGAGATGAGTATGACGGGTGAACTCAAGTTTTTTCTTGGTTTGCAAATAAAGCAATAAAAAGAAAGAACCTTAATCTATCAAGAAATACATAGAAACTTCTGAAGAAGTTTAATATGGATCAAACCAAACCCATGAGTATCCCTATGCATCCATCTCAAATCATTGATGCTAATGAGAATGACGAAAAGGTATCAGAAATAATTATAAAGGAATGATTGGTTCACTTCTATATCTTAACATAGTGACCAGACATTCAATTAAGTGTGAAAATTTGTGCTAGATTTCAATCTAACCTAAAGCAATCATACTAAATGCGTTAAAAGAATTTTCATATATCTATCTTGTACTACTAATCTTGGCTTATAGTACGAGAAAGGTACATCTTATAAGATTGTAGGTTCCTATGATGCAGTTCGTTGGAGATAGAGTAGAGAGAAAGAACACCTGGTTGTTGTTTCTTTCTAAAAGCTTGATCACTTGGTCATGCAAAAAGCATAATAATATTACACTCTCTACTACCAAAGTTGAATATGTAGCTATTGTAAGTTGTTATCTCCCAGACGTTGTGGATAAGAAATCAGCTAGAAAATTATCACCTGAGGTATTCCAAAATCCCTATCTTCTATGATAATACTACTGTTATTAATCTTGCTAAGAATCTTATCTAGCACTCTAAATCCAAGCACATCGATGTTAAACATCATTTTATTTGGGATCATGTTCATAAAGGAGATGTTGAGTTAATGTTTGTGAATACTAAAGACTAATTAAGTGTCAAATATATTCACAAAACCATAAGATGAAGTATCGCTTTTGTATTTTGAAAAAGCTTTTAAACTAGTTTTTAAATTGCATAAGCATTCATACACAAACATCTCTTGGCATTCTCTCCTTATAACTCCGAACTAAAGCCCAAATGAATATATCATTTACAAGACACCATATTAGATTGAAAATTAGAATGTCAATTTGCAAGCTCAAAAATAAGAAGGGATAATTAGAAATAGAGTTAAGGATAGAATGGGAAATTTATGGTCTCATGGAATTCAGAATATGAAGATGAGGTTATAGTGAAAATATGGTGAGACTCTAATGGGTTAAAAGTGAAAAGCGATGCTCAGAGTAACATCTTTAGAAAGTGATCTCAAGAGTCAGAAACACTATTTCTAAAGAAGATGAAAGGCGAGATAATTCCCACTCATTGAGTTTCTCTCTCATGTCGGTTTAACTTCGGTCGTCACGTCCCATCACTTAAATAGCTTCCCACTCCATACATGTCACACCTTTGCTTTCATCTTCTACGCATGCTTCCTGAAACCATTTCGGATTCTCTTCCTCAAAAACCCACACCTCCTGCACCTAAACTACTCTCCATTTCCTCAATCTTCATCTCAAAATCCTTTGAAGTTTCAACCATGTTTCTCAAACACAAATCAAAATGGTTAAAGGGAAAAGATTCTATGGAACATTGCTGATATAAGAACTCTCTAGATGTACAATGAATTATTTCATTAGCAGTATTATGCTGACAGTTTCTCAGCGAGCTTGATAGCTCCTGAAAAAGGCTAAACAAGAATTGATGACTTAAGTCATCATTCTAGATGGAAGTCATTTCCTTCCAAGGATGGAAGGGTTCTTCACCATCTTAGATCATGTCTTTGCTAGAATGGTGACGGCCTTTTACTCCAATGATACAAGTGTCTAAATCTATTATCTCAACCTATATGGAGGCATAGATTTAGAACTAAGCACTATGGACCTCTCCAAGATCATCCATGCACCAATGAGGGACTTAGATACTCTTTTGACAAAGATTAGCATACTACTCTTGGAGTCTCTACTCAGGGAAGTGTCACTGCTCCACGAACTCTCTTAGACACCAACCTAGTGAGATAATTATCGTTTTGTTGAACTCTAAGGCTCGCTAGGTTTTTAGCCTTATCCATTTCTCCCTTCTTCCAAGATTAGGAAGCATGCACCTCTTCTGCCCTTGACAAGAGAGGAAGGCTAATTTGCCCAAACTCATTTTCAACAATATGCTTAATGCCACCACCATAGAAGATGAAAAATTCGCCTTCGTTCCATATGGAATCCTACTAACCAAAGTGTTTGACCACCTAAAGTATCCTTTGGCAAACGAATGGTATAAGTATATACTTAGAATGAATATACCATATCCTCATTCAAGGCTCAAAGAACACCTACCAATGGCTCTTCTACTAGTCTCAAAATAAGGAGAAATGTTAGTCTTGAAAAAACTACAAAAGATGACACTATGTAAAAAAGAGAATAATCATCCTATATGATAGCTATAATGAATCTAAAATCCCTCATGTAATCATCAGTTAGATATGGAGGGTCAGCCACTTCCTTATCCACACCCTCAGAACTTTGAGGAAGAATTTTGTCCATAATCCTCGATTCTGTGGAGCCTATCATTGAGAAACCAGTTGAGGAAACCCTTACGAACAGAGTCTGCTATAATTCCTGATAGTGCCTCAACCTCCTTCTTCCATCCATATAACTTCTATGAAAGAGAAAGAGGACAAGACATCAAAGCTGGTTCTCCTCTTACTAAAGAAGTTGTGGCTTCTGCCTTGGTTCCTGAATTCCGCTCATGTTGCTACTCCGACGTTTTCGATCCCCACCACCCAACTATACCCTCTGATGCTTAAGGCTGAATCGCCTAATTTTTGGGACACCGTACCCCTTGACATACCTGAACCCTCTCCAATCAAACATATCAATTTGCCTCATCCGTCCTCAATTGAACATCCAACAAGCTCTCAATTCAATCATCTTATCTTGCGACATCCAAGAAGATTGCTTCCATGTAAGATAAGCGTAAAACGACAAACATAGAGCATGACATCCAACTCAGACATCATGAAGAATTACAGCTTAGATTCTTCCACACATAAGATCTTCTTCAAGAACAAGGCACTTGGGTCGATGATGGTGTTACCTAGCTTCCAACTGACCTTCTTTTGCTGAATATCCAAAGAGGAAGAAAAGAGAAGAAAATCTTGTGTTGAGAAAGACAAGGGGAGCATATTAAGGGGAGCTGGTCAGAGTTTTTTTTTTTTTTTTTGCATCTTGCATTTTATTGTTATTATGTTCATACAGTTTTTTTCTTTTACTCTAATATGTTTTTTTATTTATCTCAATTTCTTGATACATTTTTTCTTATCTTTACTCTTAGACACTGTCTATGGGTATACATTTTATTATTATTATTTTTTGTCTTAGCTCTGTTACATTTATTCTTTGCTCATATTATCTTCTTACCCGGATTTATATATATATATATAAGGCATACTGTGTTGATGGATGAGTATTCTTTTGTTTGCTTGATTTGATATATCAATGCATCTATCCCGTCTCTGGATGCTTAAGCTCTAGAACATATTGTGCTTTAAATGCTCTGATACAAGCTGTGTTATGTTCGATACATATATATTTATTTTCCTGTGAGCTTTTATGAAAGTCATGTCATATGTTTCTAAGCTTTGCTTTTACAAAAATGCATGCTCGGTACTCGATGTGAAAAGTTTCTTAGCTCATTTCTTTCGCTTTGCTCTGATACAATTGGGATTGATCCCGTTGAGCTTAGAAACCTCGTACAACATATGCTAATAAAATTAAATTAGGGTTTCTTTGAGTGTCAAAAACTACATCTTGGATTAGTTTTTTAGACATGTTCTAATATGCTTTTCATACAAACTTGTGCCTTCTTTTCAAAAATAAGTTTGGATAAAAATGTGCTAAAAAAGGAAACTAATCAAGAGTAAATATTACATATATTACTCTCTTTATTTAAAACAAGTGTTCTTTTCAAAAAGGTTCACAAGACTAAAACTCAAGCCATAACCAGAAAGCTAAAGCGAGCACAACCGTTTCTATGGTTTTTCTCTTTTCTTTGATACCTATCAAGAAAATTCTAAGTAACGTCAAAAACCTTAAAAGAAATTAAAAAAAAAAAAAAAACTTTGATTCTGGTGTCACATGAGGCGATAAAATGCTTTTTAAACTCTTTGCCTCA
Source organism: Dalbergia oliveri (assembly GCA_030441495.1). Lineage (NCBI taxonomy): Eukaryota > Viridiplantae > Streptophyta > Magnoliopsida > Fabales > Fabaceae > Dalbergia > Dalbergia oliveri. Next base: position 8,978,079 of record JAMLFY010000016.1, read on the forward strand.
CCCCATAAAATGAACCTTCTAAAAATCACATCTTATGATGTTTTGAAAGAAATGTGTTTCATATGTATTCTACATTATATTTTTTTCAAAATGTCTTCAAATGATTTTCTTCAAATTTAATTTTTCATTATCAAAAAAGGGAGATTGTTAGCTCAGAACCTTTAGAAATGCCTGGGACATGTTTTGAGTGATGACATAACAAATTTTAAGAAAATACTATGAAGAACAACTAATATTTTCCCTTGAGTTTCTTAAAATAGCAAGAGTTTTTTTGATTGCATAACACACTTGAATCAAGAATAATTTCACTTTACATGTGCAAACATAATGTATCTCGTCTAAAGAGATAGGAACCTAATAGAAGTGAACATTATATCGTGCAAAGTACGTATACATGCTTTACGGATTAAAGAAAATCAAATCTTGAAGAAGAAACCAAGACTGAGATCTTTGAAATTAGAACGTGACTTAATAAAGTACTCATAAAATGAAGATATCCCACCATCTATGAAGAAAGGATGTTCTACAACCTTCAATCATTATCATCGCAATCAATTAATCATTACATGTTCTGATTGAAGATTGGAAGATCGTTTGTTCATCATGAAACTGATTACACACCTCAAAAAGTTCACGTGACTGAAACAATGCAATCTACAAGAAAAGGATGGAAATTGAAATTCAAATTTCGAAGCCAAACCCAGTTACAATAGGCGTGTCATGTCTTCTATCAACTTGGTCAACTACCCAGCTTCTAAAAGGAAGAGTTCAGAACCACGTTCAAAAAATAAAATGTAGTTTCTGAAGATACATAAGAAACCTCAACTTTACAACCTTTTACAATAGATCTGACAACAGTCAACTACTCTTCACACTCATTTCCAAGACATAAACAGATGATCAACACGTGTCATTTAGAGAACTGATCAAGGGCAACGGTCACAAATGAAGACCTCTATAAATAGAGATTATGTGCTTTCAAAAAACAAGACTTTTGCGCTACACAAGTGCTGAAACTATTAAAATTTCTCCTCATCTCTTGTGAAGTTCATTACAACTTGTAATCAATTTCTTTGTTTGTAAAATCTTCTTTTTACGTTCTTAAATAGATTAAATGTTCTTCCAGTCGTTAGAAAGAAGTCATTCAAGTTATCCCAAGTATTTCATTGTATATTTTAAGGAAACTTGAGTCTAGGTTAGTTTGAGTTGCAAACGCAAGCACAAACCTTTGTATCCTCAATCCAATAGTGATTGGTGTGAGTTAGATTGGAAATGCTAGTTAAAGACTACTTGTAATGCGATAGTAACATTGTTTTGCTGGTCATGGTTTAGCTTAGAGAGGTTGGAGAAAAACGACATTGTTTAGCTTGAAGAAGCTGGTGAAAGACTACTTGTTCGATTAGAAGGCTTGGTGAATAACTACTTGGTTTGTGATATTATTTTTTTGTTCTCGTGTTGAGAAAGATTTTAGTGAATCTCAATGGTAGTTGAAAATCATGAATAATCCATTTGAGCCATTATAAAAATCTCTGACCATATCTTCTTTTCCTTATCTCTTTTATTTTCACTATCTTGCGTTATTATTTAATATATACTTAAAGTTTATTTTTAGCTATTCGTTACTGAAGTTATACTTTAGAAAGTTACTTTCTGCAATATCTAACACTTTCTGGACTTCAACCTCAATGCTTGATAGTATATTGTTTGAAGTTTCAATACCTAAAAAGAAAAAGAGAAGCGAACACGATTCAACCCCCTTTTGTGCACTTTTCTACCTACAGTGTCCATACTTGGCCAATTTCCTGTCCTTATCAATTCTTTACAGCATCCTAGATCTTACAATCCTCTATTTTGTGCCCAAAGTTTCAATGAAAGTCACAGAATTCTGACTTATTGGTATTTATCCTTGGTTCAATTGGCCTCGGCCTTTTTAGAAGCTCCATGTTCTGTATTTCTTTGTAGATTTGCTCAAGGACACATTCAATAGAGTGTAGTCAATAAAACATCCCCATGTCCAAGCTTCTTTCCTCGAAGGTCATTCTCTCTCTGGGCTACCATTTTCTTCTCCCGCACTTTCCTTCCAACTTTGCCATAATTACTTCTTCCATCTAATGTACTTCTCTGCCTTCTTGTAATTCTTCTATGCTTTTGGGCTTCATTTTTGATAAAGACTAAGCAAACGGTTCCAACCTAAACCCTTGTATGAATGCCACTACGGCCATTTGTGGCTTCAAGGTAACTATTTCCAAGATAGCTTTGTTAAACCAGTCCATGTATTTTCGATGGGTTTTGCCAGCCTTTGCTTGAATCCTATAAGGCTTGTCACCGACTCCAGCTTCTAACGACCTAGAAAAATTGAGCCAGGAACTTCGACCAGGTTGGAAAATCTATGGATCGAGTGCGGTGAGAGCCAATCGTACCACTTTAATGACGCTTTTTCCAATGTAACAGGAAAGGCTATTCATCTTACGAGGTATGGGGTGCCATCTCAGTACATTCAGAGTGGAAGATGTCCAGGTGGTTTGAAGATCGTGGTCCCATCATGAAGTCAAATATCACTCTGGGCTTGAACCTGGAGGTATGACATACCCCATGATTTCCTAAGAGAACGGAGACCTCATGTCCTCTTCATATTCTTCTCCTTCCGTCCTCGTATGCATGTCTCTTCTGTTTCTAAAGTGCAATGACGAAAGCTAGAACTTCCTTCATTGCTTTAGCTTCATCTACTCATTTCCTTATGACGATCCTGATGGCTCGTGGCCCTTTCTCTCCGAATCACCATCTCGGTAGCACCTCCTTGGAGGCGATGATGTGTTATGACATAGGCCGCTGCTCAGGGAGGTTTATGAGGATTCTCGGCCTTCTCAAGGCCTTTAAGGCACTCCTCCAGCTTCTTGCCTACTTTTTCTCATGTCAGGCGTGCTTCCACTTCTTGAGCTGGGCTTGCTCCTATGAGAAACGAATCGTCATCCTGACCTTCTTCTTTCAAGATCATTTTCTAGTGCTTGTACATGACTGCCTGTCTTGCATTATATGAAAAATGTCCATCATTAAGGGATCAGAGGTCACCTGCCGATGCCCCTCACGCCTTGAGGTTCTTCGTTGTGTGCGTAAATTTCATGCTAGGGTTCCTCTAAGCTGGTGGTGGATGTAGCGCTCCTTGATCCGTATCCCCTACAATTATTGCACGATAGAGTGTACCCATTGATGGATTTTCAAGTCACGTCCATTGATCCCGGAATGCTGACTCCATTGATGTTGTCTCATCCGGGTGGGCCTCTGGGTTTTGAGAGCTATGCTGGGGGAATAGGTCTCCCTGGTCTTGTTTCTAGCCATGTTTCTCCTAAAATAAACACGAGAGAAAGGATGAAAAGCTATCGTGTCCCCAGGAACAGGCACCAATGTGATGAAGTAGTATGGCAAAAGGTTACCTGGGAGGTAAGGTATCTCCACTCACCAAGGGTTTCAGGAGCCGTTCTGGAGGTAGTAGTGTGTGAGTTCAAAAAGTATCCTTGTTTGCTTCCAAATACCCCTTAAATAGAAAACCCAAACGCCCGTACCACTACCCCCATATCTCGGATATGGTTAGTGAGCTCATGTATGGATCATGCAGCGAGATCGTGGGATATGTGGGCTTTATGTCAAACAAGATCAGAATGTGACCTTACACCATGCAAGGTTGGAACCCGTGGGCATGCATAGCATGCCAAGCTCTCGCCTTTTGGCTTTGGACCCTCGCTGATTCGCCATGCTTGATGTTATCTTGGGCCTTGATTGTGGGTTCCCAACATGGGCTCACCTCCTTAGGCTGGATCACATATATTGGGCCCATATGAATAGGTTGTAACTTGTAACTCATATCATTCATCTTTTTGCTTTTAGTTTATGGTTAGTTTCCAAACTTTTAACTGATTTATTTTTTTCCCAAACATATAGACAAATCAGCAAAATAATCCCCAGTATATTCTATTTAATTCACTGAACAAGATAATTGAACCAGCAAGAGGCGTTGCGTCACATTATTTGAATTTGTTGTATCTGCTGACTCAAACAAGTAATATATTCATTTAATTTTAAAACATGGCTTCCGGTAACGTAGAAAAGATATCATCATTATTATAATGCTTTAAGTTTCATAATACAAGGTGATGTTTTGCCCTGTAAAACAAAAAATATTCACAAATGTGTTCTTCAAGTAAGCTCTTTATGTAACCCGAAAAAAAAAACACTTTAGTATTTGGACGGACAATGAAATGAAACGAACGAAAAAATAATAATAAAGATTAAACGAATATTTTGATACTTGAAAAATATATTTTTATTTTCTGAAATTCTTGAGAGATACACATGACACTAGTTTAGTTTTGGAAAGGTTTTTAACATTATTTTAATCCTTAAAATATTTTAATATCGTATTAGTTTGTAAAAGATAAGATGCATATATAGTATCAAATAAATTTATAAAAAATATAGATTCAAATAAATATTACACGCCTCTTTTAAGAATAAATTGATGTATCTTTTAAGTTTTAAGAAGTGCAATGATATCAGAATATGTCATAAACTAAAATGATATTACATGTATTTTTATGAGTTCTAGATTGATGTGAAAAATCTTTACTGATATAATGTGTGTTTTTGAGAAATCAAATTGTTTGTAGAGTTAGAAAAATAAATAAATAAAAAGAAGAGAATGAAACGCAAAGTATAAAGTATAAATGCTACGTGGAGATTTGTCATGTCCACGTCATCAACCAACTTACAAGTAAAAACAGAACCCACAATTCCAAAACTGAGTCCCTAACACATAATCTATTCTCTTCTCGCTCCTCCTCTTTCTCTCATTCATGTACTCTCTTCCTAAACATATCGCTCACACAGCACAAGTTGCTTTTAGTTTTCTGTGTGCGAAGAAGCTGAATTGAAGCTAGCGCGAGTGGTGTGTGGTTGAGGATATGGGATGAGAGTTTAACCTCTACTGTATCGTTGTTAAAACAAATAATTGTAAGAAGAAATTGACTATGCTGATTGAAAATTGATGTATGATCGTGGAAAAGAGGGAGAAAAAAATTTTATGCAACAGTTTGGACTTAGGACAGGGGTTAAGTCAATGCTTTACCAGGATTTTGATCGCATTGTGATGCTGTCTCAAGTTTGGCCAATTTAAGTGACTTGTTTCTGGTGAAGGGTCATGATACATATAGCCTTGCTAAAAATTAAAAATGGAGCTGCTTGTTGCTGAAGTAAACACAGACTTAGAGGAGAGTGAGCAGCACATGAACACACCTGTGAGATTGTGCTGTGGGGAACTTTTTGGCAGCTTATCTCTGGTTCCCTACGGTCATTTTCTTTTGGTAGAAAAATAATTTATTATTAGAAGGGAAGGAAAGAGTACAAAAGAGGATGAGACATCATCACAAGTAAATAAAAATGACAATGCTGAACCCTGTGAGGCTAAACCATACGACAATGCATGCCGATCGCTTCACATATAAGATAACGGGACTCTATGAAACAAATCATGAGCAGTACACCAAAGGAAGCCAAGAAAATAGCCCTATCCCATATAAAGTCTACCGTTGGAAAGGAATTATGAAAAGTTGTGGCATTCCTTTTCAACCAAATACACGTAATCACAGTATAAACCGAAGACTGCCACCAGATATTTGCATCTTTACGAGAGCTGAAACCTCTGAATTTGGTGAGGAGGAAATGATGCAAATCCAATAGACAAGCTCATGATTCTCCCTAAATGTTGAAAGGACTATTCCAAACTGACCTTGCTGTAGGACAATGTAGAAAAAGATTACACATAATACACACGTGTGGGGACAGAGCGGTGAGAGCCCTTGTCTCTCTAGTCATTAATTCCACTTCTTCATAGCAACTGTGATTGGGAAGTAATCTATTTAACTATATATTTGCATCTGAAATGTAAGGAGACCAACGTTGCTTGGATTGATGTTATGGTAATTTGAACTTGAACTATTTATGTCACAATCATCTGTATTTTCAAACTGTAGTCATTCCGTTATTTGCTGAAAATAGAGATGCAAAGTCACAATAGGATCAGAAATCAAATTTATTTTAGCAAACACATATATTTTATTATATTTATTTTTTGTGCATAAGTAAAAGGTTCACTGCTATCCTAGTAACATTTTGCGAACAATTGCGTACATACATGAATTAGGTTGTAAATGTTCGAGTAAGCATTATGCTCAAAATTATGATAAACTGAAAACATGGGTCCAATGTTGATAAGGAAAACTATGCATGTTCCAAGATGTTTCATTTTCATTTGCATACCTTCTTATTCAAATATTTGATAGCGATGTATATGATCTAATGGTGATTTATAACATCCATATTGCTTGTTTTGTAGGAGAACAGAAAAACCAGACAACCACAACTGCTTTACGAGGCCAAGTTTTATAATACTCTTCATGGAGGAAGTGAGTTATAACAGAAGCATTTATATATGCTGAATCTTAATGCTCTCATTACTTTTTCCATGGATTTAGTTATGGGTTCTGATTCTCATACTCTTGTATTTTAGGTGGTATTCCAAGTATGAAATGGTGTGGTACTGATGGAGACAATAATGTATTAGTTCTTGAACTTCTGGGACCAAGTCTGGAGGACCTTTTTTACTACTGGAAGAAATTTCCTCTGAAAACAGTTTTGATGCTGACTGATCAGATGGTAATAATTTATTCATTTCGGGACTGGTTGGTTAGGTTACTAGGGAGGCAGCTTTTCCATTCTGTTTTAAAATTTAGCCTCTGGATATGGCCGTGTTTCCTGCATGTTGTTGTAGCAGCTTTGTCTCTAAACATTCCCTCTTTTTAATTAATGCTTCACTTTGGAGTTGTCAAGTTAAAAACACCCATAGAAAATAGAGTATGTTTTATTTTCTTGTGTACAGCTTACAAGGATAGAGCATTTGCATTCCAGGGAATTTTGCATGAGACATCAAACCAGATAACTTCCTTATGGGTCTTGGGAGGAAAGCAAACCAGGTTGCTTCATTAGTTTTCATTCTCTTTAATGGCTAATCGCTAACTTTTGTTGATAGGTTTTCTATTTGATAATTTCTTTATGCTTCCAATTTCTTATATGTGATTTCAGCAATTTGTTATGCTCACAGGTTTACATGATTGATTTTGGACTTGCAAAAAGATATAGGGACCCTGGCACAAACAAGCATATTCCATGCAGGTAGAGTAGAAATATTTTTATCCGGAACTGGTTTTAGTATTTTTATTTGATTTCATCTTGCTATGGATTATTTTACTATGTGTAGTCTACGTATTGTAAGGTTGTCCTTTCACTCAAATCTAATATACTACTTTTCCATCTTATAAGAAGCTTTCTTTTAATTTATGATGATAATCAAATGGCGAGAAGTATTCGTGCTGCAGAGTAGTTTTCCTAAATAAAACACACATTCATTTACATGATTAGATGTTTAGGAAGTGGACTGGTTTCTTCTCATTCTTTATTTGCTTACACTGTAGTTTTGGGAATGATATAACAAATTTCAATGCAATGGTAGGCATGATATGTAGTAAAACACGGTAAACAGAAGATAATTGGTAGTGAAAAATGTATGTTTTCTCTTGGATAGAGTGGCCATTAATTTTAGAACTTCCACATTCTGTTCAACATGGATACTAGAAGTAGCATTAAAAAGTCAAACAGCACTATTAGTTCTTATTGTTTTACTGAATTTGTACTCTGTTCCGTATTTTTAGTTTTTGGATTTAGGTCCTTATAATTTCATCAATTTGGATTTTGGACCTATACTTGAATAATTAGGGATAATACTTTAAACCATGGGGAGTAAAACTCAAGTTAATAATATAGGGATCTTGACCATAATGACTAGGATGAAAGTCCCAAATGTTGAAACAGAAACATATACAATAACAATAACCAAGCCTTGCCCCACTAGTTAAGGTTGGCCATATGGAATAGACGACTCTATAGTGTCACATCTTATCCATGTCTATAGTCAAACCATTAAAATCTAAACATTTTGTAATGGTCTTGTTTGTAGTTTTTCTGTCTCTTTACTTTAGCTTTTGTGTTACCTTTTATTTGACTTGTTATCCTTAGTGGAACTTTTGGAGGCCATGTCCACCTACGTCTAAACCACCTTAGGCAAATTCTAGTAGGTGCTAAACTTACTTTCCAAAAGTGGAGATGTAAACCATAAAATTCAAACGGGGTGGTCAAAGTAGAAGAGTGCTTCGGTATTATTTACACTAAAAAGTACCACTAAAGTCACCGTATAGCTATAAGATTGGCAATGTTGTGTAGGACTGAATGCTAGGCAAAAAAAGGTCAACAAGAAAAAGCGCTAAATATTGTGGAGACGAGAGGGTGTTGCAATAAATGAGTGGATGCACTAGACATGAGAGGATTATGAATGAGTGCATTAGAGAAAGAGAAAGTTGGGATAGTGATTATTGTAGAAAGGATGTTAAAATCTTGCCTAAGATGGTTTGGACAAGTATGGAGGAACCTCTAGGCCCTAATAATGTGATTGGATTAGATGAGGGTACGTAGTCCTGAACTAGAGGTTGAGGAAGATATAGAAAAATGTAGGTTAAAAATTGGGGATGGAAAGTTTAGAAACCATGGTTCAACTAAAGAGCTCAGAAACAAATTTGGATCCCTAAGGAAAAGTCTAGCTATATTTCTAGCTCTTCATGTTTAGAGACTTATCCTTCCTAGCTCTAGGAGTGAAAACCAGCTTCCTACTATAGACTCTTCTCCTTTTGAACCAGGCTCCTCTCAAGGAGGTAAGCAAAGAGAAGTAGGAGTAGATGTTGATATCCTTTTGTTGGAAAGCTCTGATAGTTCAAAGTCAGAATATGACTTTATGGACTTCTTGGATGATGCTAAAGGTGATTCTCTTTTGAAAAGAAGATGGGCTTTTGATAGGTCACCATAAGCAAAAGAACATGACTCTCATACACAATCAAAAGCTCTCAAGGATGAAGGTTGGTAATTGCAACTCATTTGAAGATGATTCATTTAGGGGGAATGCCTTCACTCCCTTGTGGTTTAGAAGGCAATACTATTGTTGGTCTTCATTTTGCAAGCAAGGTTTACCTTTTGTAGGGAATGACTTTGCCCTTATTCCTTCTGGATCCCCTTTTCCTCTTCTTTTGTCCCTTCTTTCTTTACCTATCTTATCTCCTTATTTGTCCATTCCCCCTTTTCAAGTGGATAAAGGTAATTCTTCCCCAACTTGTCCATGGCCATCACACTATTGAAAAATTTAAATGCTCATCTTTTTCTAAACCAAAGGAAAATACCGTAGCATCGATTGTCTTGGTGATGCAAAAGATAAATAGAAACCTAACTCTGTATCTGAAGGCTTTAGAGGTTAGGTTGGTGAACTAAGCTGGGTATATGAGTCACAATCCACAAACAAACCCGTTTAACTCACAACCCACACGAAAATAGACCAAAATTTTAACTAGCAAACCCGCGGACTTTTTTGGTCCACCCGCCTAAATCACGGGCTGGCGATGCCCGGCCAGGAGATTTTGTAGACCAGACGCTAGCCCGCATAGAAATTGCTCCTTTTTTTTTTAGTCAGTGATTCAGTCCATGGCATGAAACATGTAAACCTAAGCAACCCAAGGGACGTTCAACCTTAGACCATGGCCCAGCCCACAAAACTAGGGTTGCTAGTTTTTTCTTTTTAGTTTCCTTACTTTCCTAAATCCTAGCCCCAAGTCCCCAATGAAACGCAGCGGCCTCTCTCTTTCTCTCAAGTCTCTACTCTCAACTCTCAATTCACCCTATCACCCATGTGGCCATGCCCACGCGACCTCTCTCTCATCTCTCAACTCTAGAGTCGAGTCAAGTCTCATGTCATCTCTCAACTCTCTATCTCCTCAGGCACAGGAAGACTCCACTTTCTGCTCTCCTCAGGCCTCAGGAGACTCAGAGTCAAGTCGAGTCTCCAGCGCTTGCCTCCATTGCTGCGCCATACTATCCATGTCGAGGCTCTCTTCTCTGCCATGCTGCCATCATGCCTCCGCCTCTCTCCATTGTTGCCATTCATGCCTCCCCTACCGTCCATCTGCCATTCGCACCACCGCGCTAAGAGAAAGACAACAACTTCGCGTCGAGACTCACTCCTGAGTATGAGTATTGTTATTTTCTAATGTTTTTTTTTTTTAAGTATGCTTTGTTTAGTTGAATTGAGAATCAGTTTTGGATTGTTCATTTGATTGTAAAACTGGTAGCTTGAAATTTAAAAATTTTTTATTGTGGTTGTCTGGTGTGATTTATATTGAAAATTAATATGAATGTGTCAAAGTCAAATGAGGGTTCTTCCACTACTGAAGCAAGTCACACTAATTATAATCAACATGTGATGTTGGCATTAGTAGTGGTAGTAGTAAGGTGATGATAGTCAAGCTTTGCTCCCTGTTGAATCTGAAGCATCCATTCCAAATAAGAGGACTACAAGTCTTTCATCTAGTATTTGGCAACATTTTGATAAAATTGGGGTTGGTGAGGATGGGAAGAGAAAGCACAATGCAAAGCTTGTGGGAATGCATAAGTTAGCAATGGTATTGGGTATGGAACTTCAACATTGTTGTGTCATTTGAATAAATGTGAGAAAATGCCTAGGTTTCCAGAATAGTGAGGTTGGAAAATTAATACCTGATCAACCTGGAAAACTAAGATCTAGAAAGGTTGATAACAAACTTGTGCATGACATGGTTGCTATGTGTATCATAGAGCATGACCTTCCATTTAATTTTGCTAAATATAGGTGGGTTAAGGAGTTTTTGAATTATCTAAATCCTTAAGCCAAGGTTTACTCTAGGTGTATGGTAACTTTGGATGTGATTAATAAGTATAAGAATGAGAAGAAAAAGTTGAAAGAAGTGTTGTCTCACATTCCAGTAGAGTATGCTTGACTTATTGTAACGCCCCAATTTTTACTGGAATTTTTACTATCATTAGGAATTACCGAATTACCGTAGGTAAATATTATATAAAATTTGAGACCAAACAATCCTTAATAAAGGAATATAACGTTAGAAGAGAAGTTAGGAGCAATTCGTGCAAGTATTGCAAACCCCAATTTTCTGTACGTGTAAAATGACCAAAATGCCCTGAGGTTATTTTACTCAGAAAATGAATCGTGGGCCCCACCCATCCTCAAGGGGATGTTTTGATGTTAATAAGGGATTGTTTGTGTTATGTGTGTTAATAGAGGAGAAAAATCCTAATTTTGAGCTTCGACGCGAAATGACCAAAACGCCCTTATTTTAACTCCGATTTGCGTGCCGACTTAGCCGAACCTCACTAAAATGTGTTAAAAGGTGTTTTTAAGCCATGATTAACCATTGGTTAAGCTCGGGTGGTCTCGGGCAATTTTTAAGTAAAATGACCGTTTTGCCCCCTCTCTTTGTAGTTTTACAAATTTTGAGATTTTTGATTTGCTAACGAAACCTAAGCAATATTAGGCTCAAATTAAAGCTTATTAAATTCTAATTACTAATCTAGAGTCAAAATTATTTATTTAGATTGATTAGAACCTAAAATTGCTTAAAACACCCAAATTGCTTAGTAATTCACTTAAACCCTTAACCGTAAATTCTCTAAATTGCATGAATACCTTGCCTACACCTAAAAAATACATGGAACACACAAAATCCTCTTCCACAAGGCTGTAATGCACGAAATTATTGAGTAATAAGTCAGAAAATTATTACACAAAAATCCAAAGAATGAAAACAAAGAATCATGAAAACATGGAAACATGATTCCATGTTTTAAGCCACCAAACAAAATGATTTTTCTTCCTTATTTTTTTCTCTAATTTTTGGTCAGATTTCTTTCCTTCCTTTGTCCATTTATGAGCTGCAAAATCTCTATAAATAGGCATGCTTGAAGATAGTTTAGATGCTTAGTTCATAACTTACACAAATTCTAGTTTTAGGAGCACCAAAAGCTCTCATTTCCTCCTCCTCTTGGCTGAATTCTTTCTTCAAGTTTTCAAGAATATTTTCTTTCATTTCACTCAAGGAAACCAAGTTCTCTTCCTTTCCTTCAAATCAGATTAGGTAGGGAGTTGTTTTTAAGTTTATTTCTATGCTTTGCTAAGTGTTGTTCTTGGTTCAAAATGATGATTTCATGGATTTTCTCTAGTTTTTCCATTTGGTTTTCTTCTTCCTTTCTTTGAACAATTCAGCCATATGGCCTAGGTGGGACTAAGATGATGGCTTGATGATGAGGACCTTGAGGGTGGGTTGTGAATCCATCACAAGTTAGGCCTCTAAAGCTTGAAAGTTCCACTTGATGCAAAACTTTAAAGAATAATATTTTTATGATGTTTTTATGATCTTGAGTTTAGAACTTGAAAGATGTATTTTTCACTTTGTCTTGCTAAGATATATTGGGTTGAATTTATATTTCTCTAAAGTCTTGGAGGAGCTCTAGTAAAGAAATAAAATGAACTTGCATCCATGTTTAAGTTTATGCCTTGCATAACCATGTTTACTTTCTATGTCATCACTAAATTCTCAAGAATGAATAAATGAACTTGCATATTCATGTTTAAATTTCCAAGCTTGCATTTCATGTTTAAATTTCAAGTTGTCACTTAATCTCTAAAGATAATAAAGAAGTTGCATCTCATGTTTATTTTATGCTCTCACTTTATTTTATAATGGCTAAAAGAGTCAATGCATGGCATGTTTATTTTATGTCATCACCTAAAAATCCTAGAGCTCAAAGACTTGCTTATGAATCATAAGCAAAGAAATGAGATAATTGGAGTTAAAGAATTTATTCTTTAAGAAGTCTTGAGAATTGGAGCTTAAAAAAATGTAATTCTCATCCCCCTCACCGGTCCTGTGCGGACTACCGCCGCTCGGTTGCTTAAGATTCTCTTCTCCCTCTACGGTCCTGCGGATTCCGCCGCTCAAGTTTCTTGCATCATGTTTATATTACAAGTTCTTGCATCATGTTTAATTTTTAAGTTATCACCTTAAATCTTAAAGATAAAGAAATAGAATTGCATATCATGTTTATAATTCCAAGCTATCACCTTATAAAGATAAGATTAAAATAAGGTTGCATAGCATGGTAATAATTCAAAGATGTCACCTAAATCTCTAAAGCTCAAGACTTGCTCCTTTTATCTTAAGTGAAAGATTTAATTATGAACATTCTTTCAAGTTATAAATCGGTCCCATGGTTAATTTAGGCCTAAAGTCCTATGACTTCTTTCAAGTTTAACAAAAGGAATTAGTTCTAAAGGAGTTTTAAAACTTTGTAAAAATTTTATGGGAAGCTAGTAATTTATGTGTACTTAAAATGTGATTTGATGCTTATTAAGAATTTGGTGTCATTGATTGATTCCCTGGTTTGTATGTTATAGTTGTTGTTGCAAACAATGAAAACTTATGCATGAAATAAAGACATATTCTTTACCTGGAAGAAGTGTATTACTGTAAGAGTGCAATTTGGAAAGATTCTGACTAAGGAAAGATTTGGTATTTAAGCGTGTCCATTGTGACCCACCTCTCTTTCCTGGAATCTCCAGATGCATGAATAGTTGGTATATATTATTTCGGCATAAGACTATAAATGAGAAAATGTTATGATGATTATGAATGAAGAATTGTATTATGATATAACATGCAAAGACTTAAAGGTGACTCAAAATATATGAGAAAATGATCCTTTGGACCCATCAAACTATAGGCGGTGAAAAGGTGATTCTTGCCCCTAGTCGTTCTCTCAAAAGGGTAGAGACGGAATTTTTACTTATCAAAGGGATAAGTATGTGCTGGTGACGACTAGCAAGGTATGAGCTCATAACCTAGATTACTCCCAAAAGGGTGGAGTATAGGGTGGCCCAGGAAAATGATGATGAAAGTAACTTTAAGTCACCTAAGAAACTAAGTAAATGCATTATGTGAATATGATGTTCTGCTATGCATAGTATTTATGAGATGATGATGAGAAATATGATATTCTGCTATGCATAGTATTATGAAATGATGATGAGGAATATGATGTGATTTTATGCATAACTATGTTATTATATATGAAAGGAAAAGTTCATTATAAACATGACATGCTAAGTTTATGATGCATTATAAGACGCATGATTAAAACGACGAACCTCGGAAAGTATATTTTCGAACTTAATAAATCAATCTTAGCATGCTCACTATTTCATAATAACCCGAGGTTCCTGGGGACGATGATGATGACACAATGCATCATGAGGTGAGTACCCTACTGAGATTCTTTTATAAGTTTCTCACTCCCTCTATTTTTCTTTCCATCTCGTCTTCAAAAATAGAAGGAAGCGTTCGTGAATCACATTGAGGCTTCACGTAGTTGAACTTGAATCCCTGAGTTTCACTCGTATATTTCAGATATCTATCCCTATCCCTAGAGTGTTATTACTAGGTGCCATTAATGGATGTCCTTCCATCCATATATTATTTATGTTTTATTAGATTGCCTACACTTAGTCTTATTCTGTTGGTAGGCAAAATATCTATATGATATGTAATTATGGATGTGTATGATGGAGCCAATATATTATGATGTGATGTTTGTAAATTCCTATGTGTCTTTTAAATTTTGCTAAATCATTCACGTTAAACGCGGCTCACGTTTTCAATTATGTTTAAAAAAAAATGGCTCGTAATTTCACTAAGTATTTTCAAAGCATGATTAAGGAACTGAAGCAAAGAGTAAAGTCTAGTAATTAATCAGATCCTAGGTGTATTGGGTTAATTATTAGGGTGTTACACTTATGATGTTTGGACTTCTGTACAACTAAAGGCTATATCACATTGACTTATTTCATTGATGAGAATTGGAAGCTTAATAGCAAAATTCTTAATTTCTCTCATATGCCTCCTCCTCACACGGATGTGAATTATCTACGTTGTGTTAAATTTTTTGCAATAGTAGGGTATTGATGGAAAATATTTTTCATTAACTTTGGATAATGCTAGTTCTAATGACAATATGCAAGAAGTGTTGAAAGATAAGCTTCGTGATATGCCTAATGGTTGGTTATGTGGTGGTGAGTTTTCCCATATCTGATGTTGTGCTCATATTTTAAACTTAATTGTTCAAGAGGGTTTGAAAGCTACTAGTGTTGCTTTACACAAAATTAGAGAAGCATCCAGTTTGTCAAGGGATTAGAGGCAAGAATGAATGCTTCCAAAGAAATTGTGTAAAAATTAAATATGGTGGTGCTAGTGTTGGCTTGCGTATAGATGTATCTACTAGGTGAAACTCCACTTTTCTTATACTTGAAAGTGCGCTTCCATATTCATTCTTTTGGATAGATGCTTTGAATGAACGAAACTATAAGCATTGTCCTTCTAGGAAGAATGGATAAGAGCTAGAAAAATGTGTGAATTTTTGCATCCCTTTTATGTGATCACTAACTTGATATCTGATCATCCTATCCAACATCAAATCTGTATTTCAAACAAGTGTGGAGGATTAAATGTTTGTTGATTCAAAATGTGAGTAATGAGGATGTAGTCATTAGGGATATGGCTTCTAGGACGAAAGTGAAGTTTGACAAGTATTGGAGTGATTACAATATCGTGTTTGCACTTGGATCCGTCTGATCCTCGCATGAAGTTCACATTTTTGGAGTTTTGCTACTGAAGCTTGGTCTTGACCCAATAGCTTGTCAAGAAAAGTTGACTTCCGTGAAAGATAAATTGACTACTCTTTTTAATGTGCAAATATCTTCTGAGAGTTGAGTAATTCTCAACTTCAAAGTAGCCAGTCTCATGCTAATCAAGCAACGAGTGGAAATGTTGTTAGAGATCCATCAATTTCACCATGGGTTGATATGGATATAAGTTTCTATTTTCACTTGTTATGTTTTCATTTTTGTGTTTGCTTATTAGAATTCTATTTGTTGTTATAATTTGAAAATGATATAGGAGTATATTGAATATGAGAATCAAAATGTTACTGAAGTTGGAAAGTCACAATTGGATATTTATTTGGATGAGCAAAAGGTGGAGTTTCAATCTCATCAAAATCTTGATATATTGCATTATTGGAAGGACAATAGACATCGATTTCCAGATTTAGCATTGATGGCTTGTGATATTTTGAGCATTCCTATAAAAACTGTGGCATATGAACCTGCATTTAGTATTGGTTCTTGTGTCTCAACAAATATAGAAGTTCTCTTTTTTCCAAAAATGTGCAAGCTCTGAATATGTACCAGAAATTGGTTGCTTGGCTTTGATATGCAAGGTAAATAATATATTTTTAGTTCTTATTGTTTTCCTATTGTAATATTTTGAATAAATGTGATGATAATTGTTTTGTATTGTTTGTGTTGTGAATTGAAGAACAAGAAGGAGATTCAAGTTCAAGTTCAAATGAAGAAGACACTAATTCAAAAGCACCTAATAGTGCTTTGGGTGGTGTCATTGAATAAAGAATGACACTATATTTTTATTTATAGTTTTATGGATGGACTTTACTTATGTGCTTGATAGTGATGGATGGACTTTGTAATAATTTCAATTTGATGTGTTAAGACTTTTGTTTTGGTGAGTTGGTTTATTTTACTATTTCTAATATTTGTATTTGAAATTTGATTTGCTTATGTTTACCGTTTATTCTTTAGTAGTTCCAATATTTTTTATGATTAGAGGAGTTATGCATATTTGATTGATTTGTAATTTGTATGTTATTATTTTGAAAAAATTAACACTTGGATTTTAATATTTGGAGGAAGAAAATGTGTGTATATATTTTTTAGGTAAAATATATTGTATAAATATAAATATAAATATATAATATAAGGCATTAAAAAGGAAAAGATGAAAGAAAAAAAAAGCTGGTCTACGAGTCGATCACGATTTGGTACTTGGGCTCTTTGTTGGGCCAAAAATGTGGACGTCCTAGAACTTGCGAGCTTAGGCAAGGCGAACGTGGACTAAGCAAAAGATAAGTCCATTTATGAGGCGGACCTGGTCCCGTTAATATTAGTTCATCACAGACCGGACGGTCCACATACCCAGCTCTAGTGAACTCTAAAGGTGAAGAGGTTTCTCAGTCATTTAACCAAAGATAGCTGAGCGTATGAAGCAAAAGTTGAGTAAAGAGCTTCAAAGATTATCATCTACTGTTAACTATGAGGGTGTAAAGGGTAAGCGCGTGTCAAAATTAATTTTACAAAGATTCTTACCTGGAAGTTAGAAGGTTAGTGACCCTCGAAAATGGGTTAGGTTAAGGAAATCATTTTGAAGGCTAATCTTGATATTGTCATGCTTCAAGAAAGCAAACTTGAATCTTTTGAAGCATTGCATTTGAGAGATATATGGGAGATTCAAAATAAGGATTTTATCTTTCTTCCTTCAATAGGGACCTCGGGAGGTCATTTAGATTTTGTTAGCAAAGGTAACTTGGTGTTGTCCTCAGTTTATGGTCCAATAAGGTCGAGGCTTCTACTTCTCTTTTGGGAAGAATTAAGTTGTGTCTATGGCTTTTGTGGTCCTTGTTGGTGTGTAGGTGGTGACTTTAATGTTGTGAGATCGCCTGATGAGAAGTTAGATGGAGAGAAGTTAACCTCAAGTATGTGAGGTTTTGATGCTTTTATTTGAGATTATGGTCCAATGGACTCACCCCTTGTCAATGCTAACTTTACTTGGTTAGTTAATAGGGGCCTTACACTAGCTTCCCAATTGGATAGTTTTTTGTTCCTCAATGCCTAGGACTTATATGAAAGAACTTACCACTATGCAAAAAAGGAACAGCAGCTGCAGTCCCTAGCTTCGGGCAAAATACTTAATCGTTGAATAAATAATCAAATTGTGAGCTTTTCAACTAATGCTATTACTGGATTAATCAAGTTTTGAATCATCCTTCCCCAGGAGAAGTTATTGAATATTCTCTTTTCTTATTTGTAGATTTGTAGAAGTTTATGGTTTACTAACTGCATATCTCTCATTTTTTAGATACTTTGCAAGTCATATTGTAAGACCCTAATTTATTTTATTCTTAGTTCCTTTGATTTATGTATGTGAAATTAATTGATGTGTTAGAATAATATGCGGTCCAATATGGATAGTGTAGGAGTAATGGAATTTAGCCAGGATAAATATATATAGTATATATTAAGAGAATTTTTTTAAAGATAAGATATGATTAGATATATATATTTTTTAATTTAAAAAGATCCTATTGGAATTAGTAGGGAATGAAGGACCCCACTATCTTGTTCTTAAGAAGAAAAGTAATGTCCACTACCCACATTCTCTCACTTTCATTTTTTTTAACTCCCACTACTAAGTATATGGTTATACATCATTTTACCTCCATAAAAATTCTCTTCACTTTATCTCTTTGATCTTCTCTAAAATCTCTACTCACAAATCATCATCACTTTTGGAGGAACAAGATTCATCCTCAATTCTCCCTCTTGAAGCCATGGCACAAGTGTAGAGGGGGAGGATTTTTCCCTTTTCCACTTCAACAAGTCTTAGGAGTCTCTAATTCCAGTTAATCTTCAAATCAAGTAAAGGTTGTCGTGCCCAAAATTCAATCTATTGTTGTTTGGAATGTAAAATTGTCCGTTAAGATCGCCACATGATAATTCTTATAGAAACCAATGAAGTCATGAATCTAAAGCAAACTGAATCGATTTCTTCCTTGTAATGGGATCAAGATTATTTTCGGCCTTGTGAATTGATTTGTGTTGTGGTGTGTTGTTCGGCTGGTGAATTGATTTAATGACATAATTGCATAAATCTGATAGTCCTAATTGTACATATTTTGTTCCGCGATTGAACCAATTTCTTATGTTTCCGTTTAAATTAATTGATTGTTCTATAAACCATATATGTTCTTGTTTAGACTTGGGCACCACAATTGAATTATTCCAATTGATATTTTAAAAGCCAATCAGTCGTGTAAAAAGAAAGGGTGGCTTATTATTATCTTTTATAATTTATAATTGTCTTGATTATTATGTTAGGTGCAACCAGTACAATAAAATTTAGTCATGTCTTGAAATATGCATCATTATTGTACTTGCTACTATTTATTGATGCTTTTAAGATGTATGTTATGTGAATGTTATTAACAGTGCAATTAATTAATTGACTTGCATCTTGCATGGCATTATTTCATTTGAAGAATATGAAAGATTAATGGATATATTTTTCAATGGTAATAATTTGGATCCTCTACTAAAAAAGTTAATCCCCACTAATCATCCATTTTATCCCATTGATGTCTAGTGGTGATGGCTATTGATATGAACTCATTACCATATTGATTGGATAAAGTGGATGTATAAAGAAAAAGATGTATTAAAAAAAGATTAAAAAAGATTGGACTAATTATCTTATGTGATTGTACTTGAATTTCATGTATGTAAATATTAACTAGGTTATCATGCAAGCATGTAAATGTTAGGATTGCATCCATGATAAAAAGATCATATTAAAAGACATGTCTACCTTGGGTAAAGATTTTGGAATTTATTTATTGGATCTTAAAGTATGTTAATATTTTTCAAGAATAAACCAAGATGACAAGAAAAGATTTCGATGACACTTATTAATATGTGCATTTATCCTTACGGGTTTTTAGTTCTCACCCCTTTCTTTATGTGTTATCTCTAGATGTGGAGCGGGCTAATGAGACCTCTAGGAGGAGTACGTACCTGAAGAGTAGATAGGAATTAGTTTCACTTATGATATTTTAGTTGATTAGACCTCTTTAATTATTCAGTGTTTTGGTTTATTGGTGACTAGGCTATTGTTAGCCGAAGATTTATTATTGTTCATGCTACTTATATTATAGCGACTACATACTAGTTGAAGTTATTTATCTATTACTGCAATATATTATTTTTAACTTGTGATTGGATGAATGTATTTATTATTACTTAGTTAGTTTCACTATAAATTAGTATTACATATAATTATGTATGCACTAGGCTTCTAGTTTGATTTTGAAATAAAGACAAAATTATTATCGCTATTTTTCTGAGTATATTATATTTTAAAATTGAAAAATCATAACACCAAAGGTAACAATTTAATAATAAATTTCACTATAATTTAAGCATATGAGAATAATTATTAGGATTTAGCGTGATGCACAAGCTTAGCCTAATGTAATGGGTTCACATTGGGTTAGTTTTTTGGGTCTTTATGCGATACGAGTTTAGGCCCACCTTTGGGCGTATATACATGGGTCATAACAATATATATAAGTTTTTCTTTTAAAAAAATTGGAAGGGAGCATGGCTTTCCCTAGCTAAGCTCTACCCCAGCCTCAAAGATAAAGCTTGCAAATAGACAAGACAGAAGAAAGAAAGGGACTTCAATGATTAAGAATAGTGAGGTGTTGGAATGGTTTGAATTGAATTTGTTTATACGTTAGGTCTTATGTTTGTTTGGAATGATTGAACAAGATAGTGAATGATTGATTGAATTTAGAAATCAATTTTTATGTTTAAATTACAATAAATTGTGTTTGATATAATGATTTAATTTTAATATGTTAACTGTTTTAATAATATAATTTTACATTAGAAAATGATTAATTTTTACCCATATTACTTTAAAAGTTATTGCAAAATGAGAATTTGATTGGATTACCTTTCATTCTATTAGTGCATTCAAATTAAACGCTTAAAATAATTACGTTATTAATACATCAAAATTAAACTCTTAAAATAATTAAAAATAGGAATTAAATTAATTTGATTTGTGTTTAAATTTTAAAATCAGATTGATTCTACTTGAATTTTGTCAAATTTTATAGAATTTAAAAAATAGAGAAAAAAATCCCATAAATTTGAAAAATAAAATAATTTTTTATCTTTTTAAAAGATCCAAATACAAGATTTTATCATTCCAAATTTTTATCATTCTAGACACAACCAGTGATTATGTTTGGAGTGACTTTTGTTTTATTAATGAATGAAAAGAGTCTAAGACCCAAAACAAAAAGGAAACTACACCCTTACAATCCTACATGCCGTAACACCAAAGTACACAATGGTTTGCCAAGGCATCAACGTAACCACTAGCCTCCTTATAGATGTGCTTCTGTTGGATCAAAATTAAATCGGCTCACACTGATTTCTAATCCGATTTATGAACCACAATGATTACCAAAAAAATGGACTATTTAAACTTGAAATAGTACTCTATTTTTTAGCCTATAAATTTCTCAACTCACTCTATAAAAGTGTTTGAGCAAGATCAATTCAATGTAAATATCAAAGAACTAATGAAGATAAGCTTTTATTAGTTGAAGAACTAAAGCATAATGAGGAAAGTATAACAAACTATACTAAAAGCTTATATAGGCCGAAAGAAATCACAACACTCAAAACATAGTAAATATGGTGAAATTGTCTTATCTGTGTTTGCATCCCAAACTACAAAACTATAGAGCATCCGATTAACTAGGTGTCATGTACATAGTTGTCACAACTTCCTAAGGATGACAATGGTTATCAATGGCATGGACATATGTCCCCCGCCTCCTTTATCCATTTATAATTATACCCCATGTCCTATCCTCATCCATGTCTTGGGTCCTAGGTCCCCATTCCTTATTCCTCGCAGAAAATTGAATATTCATGGATATCCTATGAGTTTATAAAAAAATCCAAAAAATAGAAAAAGTAAAAAAATATATTGAAATTTGGCATATAGGTGTCCACAATAATAAACACTATTAATGCAACATAATCCAAATTTAAAATAGAAATAAATATATAATACAAATTCAATAAAGATAATTTAAAAGCGAAGGAATGCTAAGGTTTGTGTGTGTGTGTGTGTGAATATTTAAATAATTTATATAAATAGAATTAGGAATTATGAGGTGGAATCTCATTCTCCACCCCATTTAATAAATAGGAACTGAATGCCGCCTCCGTGGGAACTAAACTTGTCCCCGTCCTCCTCCCTATTACTGGTTATCTCCATGGATTTCCACTTTCGTGAGTTTTTTTGGCTTCCCTACAACTTTCTCTTGCCAAGCTAACCGCTACCCACGTTATTGCATGCTCCCTCCCTTCTAAGCTTGTTGCACTTGATTCAACTTATTAGGGCCTACGTGTATGTCTGCCAATGATTCAACTTTTATTGGGCTTTTCCAGCCCATTCTCAACCCAAACTTGAAATTCTTTTCCCTCATGATTTCAATTCGCAGTTGACGCATTAGCTAAGAGGTGGATCTGCTGAACTACACCCAATTTTGCATTTAGGTAGAGCCTGGTTTGTGGTATATGAACCCTTTGACCCCCTCCCAACAAAAAAAATCGCAGCCCCAATCTCCATTATTTATCCATTTGGGCTTATGCTAGTATCGCCCAAATTTTCCAGCCTTCAACAACTTCCATTTGACCTCCTCAAACCCTCTTACTGTTGAAATGAAGCTTGCCACCTAGTGCAACCCATCTAATCATCCAATTAAGATTAGGAAATTATTTAAATTGATTTGATTAATAATTTTTGTTTAGGTGGATTTGATTTATGAGTTACATCATGTATTTGGAATGATCAAATAAAATAGAAATTAAATCAATTTATAAATCAACTCTTATATTTAAAAGATAATAAATTTGTTGTTTGAATTAATTAAAATAAAATGGAATTGAATTGGTTTCTCTTTATGTTTTCGAATCAAATTATTTTGCACTCAAATTCTAACAATTTTTTTCCATGGAAATTCTAACAAATTTGCTACAATATAAAAACCAAATAAAACAAATTCGTTTTTTTTTTCCAACTCTAATATTATCCATTTTTCATTTTTGGTCATTTGTGTTTCAAATTAACCATTTTTTTTTTCAAATCTCACATCTTAGTATAAATTCCTTCTTGTGTCAATAAGCTAAGAGCAATTTCAACTTCCATCCCTTCATGTCTCAAAGAGTCTAAGAAAGATAGTAATTTCAACTCTTATCTCTTTATATTTCAATGATTTAAGAGAGATGATAATTTCACCTCTGTCTTATTTCCTACTGTTTTAATTAAGGGAAAAAATAATGCCTTTTAACTTTTATACTAAATACATTGATCTCTCTAAACAAAATCATCCAAAAAAATTCCTATCAATTTAAAATATCAGGCAATCAAATTAACATGACAAAAGTGAAATTGAGTTTTTCGTCCTTTCCTAGATAAATTTGTCCGAGCAAAATCTTGGGCACGAACTTGGAGTGTTGTCTGGCGATTGACCCATCCCACATAAACCCTTCCCTTCTCTTCTTCTCTTCACTTCATCCCACAACACACCCAACATCCTTTCTCACTTCCCACTGCAAATTCAAATTCCCCTTCACCCCAAGCCATAAACAGAGGAAAAAAAAGAAAAACCCAAGAGGAAACAATGAATCTGTTGATCCCCCAAAAACTCTCATTCTCCAAATCCCTCTCTATAGCCACTCCACCGCTCCACTTCCTCCTCCCCACCAACGCCCCACGGCTCAGGCCCGCCACCACCATCATCCGCATGGGCGGGGGCCCGAGGACATACCCGGGCGGGGTGTCCAAGTGGCAGTGGAAGCGCATGCAGGCCAAGAAGGCCAAGCAGCTCCTCAAAGCCCGACTCTGCCGCGAGCGCCAGATTTACGAGATGCGCAAGCGGGCCGAGCTCCGGGCCGCAGTCTCCGAGCTCGAGAGGCCCGGGAGCCCGTCGAGCAGGCCCCCACCTTGTTCTCCGTCCGGGCCGACGAGCAGGTCAAGGTCCTTGCCGACAGGTCAGTTTGCCAACTGCCTTCTCTCGATTGTGATGTGACTAAAGTTAGTTAGAGTTAGCTTCCTATGGTTGAGTTAGTTATGTTAATTGTGAGATAGGTTGTTATGCCACGTGTTAATTGTGATGTAATTGAAATTAGTTAGTTTTTTTGGTGAAAGTTAGTTAGTTAGAGTTAGTTGCATCGGCTGAATATAGTTATGTAAACTAAAATTGCTCTCAGCACCTGTGAAAGGATGTACTATCAGTGTGAAAATATTTCACATTATCATCTAATCGTGTGTTGCTATGTTGGCAAATATGGTTAACTCTCACGTTTACTACTCAAAAGATTTGATTGGATGAAATGGTGAGTACAACTAAATTAAACTCTCTTCCTCTCAATCACGCTAATACCAGAGCTGAAGTTTGTTGTAGCAAACTTATATAGTACATGATATTTAGTTATGTAGAGGTATACAACACACCACTAACTCATTGTGTGTAAAACCTCTTAATGAGTTCTAAATAGAAGAGTGAATAATTTTTCCATTTTTACAGAATTGTTACACTCTCCCTCTGTCTTGATGCAGGTTCCAGAAGCCTGGTGGGTTTGACCTCTGGAGTGAGAAGGATGGGCCCCAGTTGTTTGAGACCCCTGATGAGTTGCCCTCTGCAAGGTTCTTCCCCAAAGGAGTTGTTCATAGTGTCAGGCCTTATAGGAAGATTGGTGCCGATGAGTTGCTGGAAGATGGTGATGCGGATGGAGATGGAGAGGGTTCTTCTTCTGGTTCAAGGTTTTTGTCAGAGGGTGTTGGTGATGGGTTTGATGATGGAGAATCTTCTTCAGCTACTTTGAGTTCTTGGGGAAACAATGGGGTCAGTGTTGATGGTGGATTGAGGAAGAGTAGGAGGAACGGAAGTAGGTTTCTGCCAAAGAATGCTGATGATGATGGAGGGTTTTCTTCTTCTCCTTTAAATTACAGGAGGAATGGAGTGAATGCTAATAGTAGAATGAGGAAGAATGGGAATGGAAGAAGGATTTTGTCGAAGGGGGCTGGGGATGACTCTGATAATGAAGAGAGTTCTTCTCCTTCGAGTTATGGGAGGAATGGAGGGAATTATGATGGTAGAATGAGGAGTAGGAATGGAAGAAGGTCTTTATCAAAGGATGTTGATGATGGCTCTGATGATGGAGAGTGTTCCTCTCCTCCTTTAAGTTCGGAGAGGAATGGAGGGAAAGTTAATGGCAGAATGAGGAAGAATCAGAATGGAAGGAGGTTTATGTCAAAGGATGTAAATGGGTCTAATGGGTTATATTCAGGGAGAGTTGTTCCTGGCAGGAAACATGGAGGAAAATATGCTGGCACTGGCAGAAGCAGTGGAAAATATAGTGGTGGAACTTCGAGTCATGCTTCTGAAAAAGCTAGAGATGCAGGTTCTGAAGTTTATGATATGGATTTGCATCAGGATGGGAGATATGGGTTCCGCCAGAAGAGTGAGCAATCTGACTTTGAAAATTGGTAAAATTGTGGACACCATCAGGGCATTCTAGGTGATGAAAGAGTTCTGCTATTGGCAAAAGGGTTTCTTGAGGAAGGTGCCAGATGCCTATGAGAATATTTTGCCATTTTGGTATGCCTTTCTAGTCAGCATAATTTCTCAGATCTTATAGGTTCCAATGAAAACAAAAATGTTTGATCTGAATATGTGGCAAGTTGAATTTGGACAAGAACTTGTCAAATATAATTTATTTTGTATATATTACATTTGGATCTTGAAAGAAAACATTAAATTTCAAGTCAAATTCTTTTAATTATTTTATTTTTCTTTTAACAGAGGTGGGGAAGAAAATGCTCCTTGTTACTTTCAATTAGCTGTAGCCCATAGAACATTTATTTTTTCTTGACTGGTATATAGGATGTGCTTCCTGGGTGGTCTATTTTTATAAAACAAATTTTGTCTTGGATAGATGAAGAGGTGTGTGGGACTAAAATATTGTATTTGTATTCTAGAATCTAATCAAGCAGAACTGATGAAGAATGGGGCTTCTTGAATCATTTTTTCAGCATAGCTGTTGTAGAGACTTTAAATGTTATGAGTGTTAAGTGTTAGGTGTGACATATGGGTATTTGTATTTGATACAGGTATTAGATGTTAATCTGGTTGCTATGGTGTTTTTGGTGTTCATGTGGCATTCTAGGAAACAGAAATCAATTGCAAAATTGATGTAGAAAAGGTGAATAGCTTTGTTAGTATTTAGTAAGAACTCAAGTGGAGCTTATATCTAATAGTATGGTTCCTGTCTCTTGAAGACTGAGGTTCATCTGTCCTCAAGAGCTAGTACTTGCTGACAAATTGTATGTAGCCTCTACTTAGTTGATATATAGTGCTCTTTTATTTATTTTTTGGCCTTTTCTGTTTTTTTTTTTTCCTTTCAATTCTTTTATGAAAAAAATCGTATAGTTCTTCAAATCATAATTTATTTGAATAAAGTTGTCAGGCAGGGGGTTCATTGGTAATGATATTTTAGTTTTCAAATCTAATTTGTATTTTGTGATGCACCTATGAGCTGGTTTATGTTTATCTATTTACTTTTATATATTGATTCTATCTGTCATGTTTGCTTATCTACCTGAACAAACAATTTCCAGCAGTTTAGAATATGTCATTTACATCATCGATCTAGAGGTGATGAATGAGGACGATGCAGTTTTGGACCTGTTGGAGTAGCAAGCACAAGTCCTCAGTTGTACTTGATTCACGCTTCTGTTTTCTTTTTTAAAAGGTGTTATTCTAATTGATTGGGAGTGAATTCTGGCCCATTATCTGATCTGATTCTTTTAACAGAAACCTCAAAGTGTGTTTGAACCATAGCACAAAAAACTTAGACAAGAGCTTGGGCTTTAGCCTTTGTTTTCATGAGATATAACCAAGTAAATGTAGAATAGTCTTAACAACATTAAGAAAACATCTATATCCATGTAAAGATGTAACAGAAGAAGGTCCCCATATGTCCATATGAACCAAATCAAAAGCATTACCGGAGTGTGTGTCCCTAGATGGGAAAGATAGGTGTTTTTGTTTAGCAAAGTGCATCACAAGCTACAGGCATATCAGTAGACACAAAGGGAAATTGTTTATTTATTAGATTCAATCTTTCAAGGGAAGATGTCCTAATCTATTGTGCCAAAATGCTTCATTCTTGCTAGTGTTGCAGACTGCAGGTGATACAAAATGTTCCTAAATAGCAGGTCTAGGAGTTTCAGCAATGTTGAGAAAGATATAACCTTTTACTAATTTTGGCACTTCTAATCATCTTCGAGACACTGGAAGCATGAATTGTGCAACAATTTTTAGTGAATTGCAGTTGACAATCTAAATTAGTGGTGAGTTTAGAAACAGAAATTAAATTAAAGTGAAAGCCAGGACTGTAAAGAACATCAAAGAGAATTAGATATTATTGAGGTGTATGGTTCGTATATATTTTGAGATCACTTGATCACTATTAGGGAGATCAATAGAAATAGGTTTGTTAAATCTAAAGGAAGTAAACAAACTTAAGGAATTGCATATGTGGTCACTAGCTCCACTATCAATGATCCAGAAAATTGTTACCGTTGTGAAGAGTCATGTCAGAGATTTGATTGATAGCGGCAACATTGGCATGAGCTTGAGCATGACCCAAATAAGTAATGGATTGTTCGTTGCTAGATAAGGGCAACAAAGCAAGCAAACTCTAGTACTGTTCTGCAATAAATCCAAACTTTGTTCCAGGAGCAGATTGCTCAGTGAGTTGGTTGTAGGTTCAGTTTCTTGAGGTTCAGGCATAACAATGTTGGTGGTGCTACCATTCTTGAATTTGAACCCATTAGGAACACCGTGCTTCTTGTAACATATGTCCACAGTGTGATCATTTTTTGCCACAGTAAGTGCAATGTTTCTTTGGTCCTTGTTTGTATCCAGGTTTGAAATAATTTTCTTCTGCAGGTTTGCCATTGGTTGTCCTTCTTGTATCAAGTGCAGCCAAGTTGAGTGAGGCTCTTCCAACATCAGAGTTTTCAACAGAAAATTGTCTTTCTTGTTGAATTGTCATGCCAAAAACTTTGTTGAGATAATTGAAATCTAAAAAAATCAATTTTCAACAATTTTAAAGAAACTAACAACTTCTGAAAATATTAATTTCTAACTTTTTCAATTATATGTAAAATTTAAGTTTCATAATTCATTGTTTTTTTAAAATTCAAAACAAATGCATTCTTCACAATCGAACAAGGAAAAATGCTTGCCTTCCTCCCAATTTTCTCTTTTCCTATCCTTCCTTCCAATTTCCTTTCAGCCATTTGGTTTAAAATTTTGAGGTGTTACTTTTGATGAAAATAAAAGAAATAATATGTATTACTTTCTATAAAAATATCTTAAATATTTATTTTGGTTTACCAAAATGTAAAATAGCCTCAAATAAGGTATATCTAGTTAATTTGTCATTCGAATTCTCATTATACATTAGACGGCTTTTGTGGTCAGACTTACCTAAGAGCAACTACTGTGGCGTTGAGAGCACTGTCTCTCAAGCACTGTACATGTCAGAGGCGTCCTTCTTCAACCATTGGAAGGAAAATGTGGGACGTGGAGAGAGGAGAAGTCCCACTTCAGAGGGACGTCCCACCTTCTCCTTTTTCAACTTTTGGATGACTTAAAAAATGTTATATAATACAAATACTTATAATAAAGTATTGAAAAATTAAATTTTATATTTATATTAATCAAATATGTTAGTTTTATGTTAAAAATTTATGTGGAGTTAAAGCTGGGATCAAATTTGGTCCATTGCATTCGAGTTATGAGTGACAATTTTCCTTTTTTATGATCATTGATTATGCGGCAATGATGTGGCTAAAGTGGGGCCTTAAGTGGGATCTATTATGGGGACAACATTGAAGATGATCTAACATTTACTTTGACCAACAAGAAAAAAATTGTTACGTAGACATCAGAGAAAACTTGTTGGCCTTTGCAACTCGCAAGACTTGTTCCAAGTCAACAGAGATTGCAGCTGCCAGTGAGTCCCCGCAAAAGAATTACATTAAAAATACCTTGTTTTCGTGCTCTGGTGTTATCTGAAAGTTTTTCTAGTTTCAGAGAGTGATCCATGTGTCCACGATTAATTGATGGATAAATTATCCCGTAAGTCTCTGATTTTTTTTTTTTAAATTTAAATAAGTTTTTACATTACCATCAGTGGCGGAGGGAGAACCAAAGTCCAAAGACACTCAATTTAGCATTTTTTGATGGAAAAGTTCTGTATGGGCATAATTTTAAGTTTTTTTTCCTTAGATATACTCACATAAAAACTAATGAGACCCATAAATGAATGAATATATATTAAATAAAATTGATGAAACTCACTTTATTGTGAATATATCTGAAAATAATGTAGTGTGTATGTAAGAAAATCTCATTTTGATGGGTGATTGCAACACCCAAACCTAGGTTTGTAGCATCAGAATAGATTCTTTCTATTTGGTCATCATATTTGGTTTTGCATTGAAGGAAAATTCCACACTCACTTTTACCTCCAAACCTTGATTTAGCTTAAACTGAAACAATCTTGCTTCCCCGTTCAAAAAATCCCATCCATTGCAACCTCACATTGTTTATGCCTACTTTATCCTTATTTCCATTGCCTCTATTACCACGCTTGTAAGCTGGATTTGTTTGCCACTGCATATTGTTCGTTGCTATTCATAGACAAATAATAGTAACATAAATATTAGAGGAACAATCAGATTATATATTAAACAAAATTATTTCATTATTTATTGACTGTTAATGTTTCAGAGTAATTTATTATCTAATGAACAAAATATTATATTTAAATCATAAATTTGAAAAAGTAAAATAACTAAGAGCCCTGTTGCTTTACCAGTTTCAGTTTCATTTTTCAGTTTTTTATTTGTGAAAGAAAAAACTGAAAACTTGAAACTAAACCAAAATACCTTAATAAATTAAAATATCATACATGTATTTAAATTTTAGCTTACTAGTGTTTTGACCAGTGCAATACATGGGTGATAAGAAAAAAAAATTAAAACTAAGTACATAACAAATTATTGGATAGGGTTACTTTTTTTTGGTCGATTAATAAACAATAAAAGTAGATAATTAACAATAATGTTACAATGAATCCACAAATATCTCCACTTGATCATTGCAGAAAAAAAAAAGATTACAAAGGATTAATTACATAGGAATTTTGCTTCGTGTTTTGATCTTCATATACCACTCTGCATAATATAATAAAAAAAATTAGTAAATAAACATATAGAGACTTGATTACAAATGCATTGAATGTTTTGTTCAATAAAGTAAATAAAGAATATAAAACGCAGATCCAAACCTGAAATTCAAATTTTTTGAAACACCTCTGATAAACAACATTTTTAGTTATGTTATAAGGCTTCCCATTATCATCCAATATCAATATTTTCAAACCACTCCTCAACTTTACCCTAGAAATACCCACGTAAAGTTGTCAATGAGTGAAGACAGTTTGGGTAAAAACAACCCAACAAATGACAAAGATTGACCTTGGCTTTTGTTAATGGTCATAGCAAAGCAAAGAGTAATTGGGAACTATCTTCTTTGAAACTTGAGAGGTGTGCCTGATCAGAAGGTATCAAATTCATCCGAGGTATGTAAACCTTTTCTCCAATTTTATTGCCAGTCACAACAATTGCTCCAATGACGTTGTTTCCCAATTCTTCAACAATCAACTTTGTTCCATTACATAATCCGAAGATTGATCAATGTTCCTTTAGCATAATTGGGACTCCCTTTTTCAAAACTAATTTATGATTTGAAATGTCAAAACACTTTATTTCATTTAAAAACTCGATAGTTATCCAGTCACCTCAATGCCGACATTTTCATCAGCTATGCAATATGAATCAGAGCTTAGATACTTTTTCCTCACCAGGAATTTGAGAAAGTACAAATTCATTAACCATTTCAACTACTTTAGGCACTAGCAGTGTCTTATCTTCAAAAAAGGCATAGTTTTTCAAATTATCCAATATATTTGGATAAGTGAAATCTACAATACTCCTTAGAGGTGAAGGTGATTCTAAAATCAAGAATTCTGCTGGAATTTCAACTTCTGCAATTTGTCATGGTCAATTCCTAGCTTTACATCTCCAATTGAACTATCCAATCAGCAAACAATCTCAATTCTGAACTATAGAGGAAGAACTTGTTGCTTTGAACCTCATATTTTTTGTCAGTTAAGAACCTTGCAATGCGGCCACAAATTTGATGAGTTTATGGTGGCATTTACAATTTCTTCTCTTGAAGCTCGTGGAATAACTGAAGTATCTGGTGAAAGTCTCCTCCAAGGACAACAATTTTTCCACCAAATGGTTCATCTTTAGACTTATTATTTGTGAACCTTAAAATATCTCTCATTGTATAATCCAAAGCCTCAAAAGCAAATCTATTTACCATGCATACTTCATCCCATATAATGAGACTTGTTTGTTGAAGTAGTTACGCTTTAGGACTTCCTTACTTGATAGTACACATTGACAACTCAGTAAGTGTCAATGGAATGGAAAATCTAGAATGAGTCCACCAGGTAAAAGCAATGAAGCAATGCCACTGGATGCAACATTCAAAACAATTTTGCCTTTGGATCTAACAGCGGATAATGTTCTCCAAATGAATGTTTTTCCGATTCCTCCATAACTGTATAAAAATAAAAACCTCCTTTGTCAGTGGTTATCGAGTCCATTATACTATCATAAATTATCTTCTGATCTTCATTCATTGAAGATAAGTAGCCTTCAAGATCAATAGACAATTGCTCTCTATTATAGTTTAGCTCTTCAGCTAAGAGATGGTTTTGAAATTGATTGAGCGGAGAATCATTTGGATATGACATGGACTGGAAGTCTTTCAAAGACCTTCCATTTGAATTAAGTAACTTTTTAATTTCAATCAAACAAATTCTTCAACTCTTAACTTGGGATAGAAAGACCTAGTAAAAGCAAGAGGTTCTTTAATGACAATATAAAACTCTCAACCTATTATACAAACCAGCAAATATTTGTCTTTAAAATTTGGAAGTATAATACTAAAATCGTTGAAAAAAGTTAAATGATAATTTAAAGCATACCTTGATTCCTTAATATTCGTCTCCGGTCATGTAAAATTCCATCTACTAAGAGTTCCCAAACATGCTCCCATACAAATTGCGGTCTACTCATTGTGTTTGTCACTAATAATGTAACAAAGAGTTTCCTTAGTTGATTTCCAGACGCTAATTTGAGCTTCTTTTATACCTTCAATAAATTCATTGTTCAATAAATGTATTAGAAAATACCGAAAATAACTCTAAGGACCATAAATATAATAATAATA
The DNA here is from genome assembly GCA_030441495.1 of Dalbergia oliveri. Lineage (NCBI taxonomy): Eukaryota > Viridiplantae > Streptophyta > Magnoliopsida > Fabales > Fabaceae > Dalbergia > Dalbergia oliveri. The sequence goes on from JAMLFY010000016.1 coordinate 9,010,263, forward strand.
ATAATAAATTACTGAAAAAAAAGAAAGCTAAAGTGAAAAATAACTAATAAAAATAGTAAAAGAATTATTATACCTTCAATGAATTCATTGTCATTCGCTAATAATCCCAATGCATGACATGCTTCTTCGAAAGATTGGTGTACTAAATTGCCTACTTTCCTTAAACTTTGGTAACTCGTACATCCTCTCTGAACAGTTAATAGCATCCTCAAGTAGTACAACTCACGGTTCAGGAGGTATATATTGAAGCCTGCCTATTGATTGTCCCCTTCCTAGGGAACCATTCTTGCCTTGCTTGGTTGTAAACGAAATGGCTTGGAAACTCAGCATAAGTAAAATCTCTTCCTTCTGGGTAAGAAATGTTTGCAACCATCCAAGCCTCAAACATTGTCTTTTTTTCCTTATTCTTTTGAACAACATCGTCAATTCGATCACTGTCTCTAAAAACAACCAATTGCTAATTTGGAAGATGAAAGCTTAATCTTTGAACAGGAGGCCACCTATGATGTATATCAAATGCAAAAATTCTGACAACTTCACATGTAGAAAGATAACGACAATCATAGTAATTTTTTATCTCGTCAACCACCCCTATTAATAGGATCTACTGTTGGTTGTGTCATTGCAACTGTAACTCTATCTAGTCCTTTATTGACATACTTGAAAAGATACTTAATCAAATTCAACTTGTTATAGTATTCATGTTGATATGAGCTTGATACTTCATCAACAATTTTGGATTGTAAGGAACAACAAATCTGTTGTCCAAGACAATGTCCTTTCTTATAGTGGTTACTCCCATATTTCTTTTTTGTATATAGGATAACCATCTTCATCAAATGATGTGCTTTCTGCAAACTTCTTTGGGAAAAATTTTGAGCATTTTCTTTCAATCATACATGGTGATTTTGGATCAGCCATGCCGCAAGGACCATGCATCATTAATTTAGTAACAACCTCAAATAGTCGAGGATATTTTCCTTTGTCTAGTAGCTCAGGATATCACACGATCAATAGATTCAGGTGTCTGTAGTTTATCATCTGGGTGCAACCATAATAGAATATGCACATGAGGCAACCCTCTCTTTTTAAACTCAATTGTATACATACTTGAACATAACAAAATCCACTTCGTCTTAATATAAACCATTGATGGAAATAATATTTATGTTTGATTATAATATTTAAAAAGTTGAAAATGACTTACAAATAATAAGCAATATTATTACCTGCTATAACTTTCCCAAAAATACATCCCTTTTTTAGGTCAATTAATATTTGATCCAACTTCATTTGAAATACTCTAGGCAATATTAGGTCGATCTTCTACTTTAATATCCCTATCTCTAACAAATCTTGTTATTTGTGCCCTGAGGATTGCAGGTAACTTAACAAATAAATCAGGATATTCATACCTCTTACAAACAGTCATTGCATCCTGACAATTGTTAAACATGTACCTCATCCCCAGGAAAAGAGGACGGTAGAATAATGCGCATTCCTTAGCTCATTGGATCTGTTTCACTTCTCGTAACAGCCTCCTCTAAGCCACTCAAAATGTCAAACCTAATCACATTTTGATTTAATCTCACCTACTGGATTCTCTGTGCTTCAATCATCATGTAGGCGTCAACCAAGAGCTATTGGAATAATCTTCTAGATAGTAAGATATTTCCATGCTCTACTTGTCTCTCTTGTATCTAGAATGCAATAAACTCCCTCAATGTTACTCTAACTCTTTTGAAACTATTATTGTTCATGATAGAATCCCTTAAAAGGATGTTCTCTTGGTATCCATCTTCTCCAAATGGAAATAATAGTGGGTATTGAGGAATGAAAGCAGGTGAGTCTCATGAATTCATTGCAAATGACCATCATCTTTTCTAACAATGATATCCCTCCCTTGATTGGAAGCATCAAAATCCCCAACTATTAGAACAACAACTTCATTAGCAGATGGGATATTATAATTTCTTGCATTTCGAGATCTACTTCGAAACAACCTCAAACAAACATTAGAAGTAGGTTCTGATTTATAAAATCTCGTACCCTTCTAAAAGTTTTTGCCAAAACATTGTGTTGATCAATCATGTCCCTTAAATCCTCTACTAAAGTCATGTCCAAATTTGAAGTTTGTCGTCCATTACTGAAAACATAATAAAATTTGATTAAATATGCTTGGTAGAAGTATAATGTATGAATTCATTTCAGAGAAGTTAATAGTTAAGGAAAAATTAAATATGTAAATAAAAGTGTACCTGAAATGAGTCATTCTATTGGATATCTCATTCTGAGTATCATATATATAAAGCTATGAAAATTTGGGTAGACGACCTTCAACTGGAAGCAAGGAGCCTATTTTGTGAAAATTCTGCCCATGTAGAATAAATTGTGGAGGTGCTCGATCATTGTTCAAAGCGGTTTCAACCTTGCCACCAATAGAAGTGAATGAAAACATACTATTGTATTGTCTAATATTTTCAAAAAAATGAGCACTTCTCCTATCAATGTCATTTAGCAAATTAAACAATAAATCTAGGGGTCTTTGCAAAAGTGGAAGCTGGATCTTTCCTTTCATACAACAAATTGAAAATTGTGGATCGTAGAGCTTCTGGACTTTTCTGATCTTTCCTCATACCATACAGAAGCGTAATAAAATTCACACTGTAATGAAAAGTCTCCAAAATCCAAGCATTCTATCAAGAAGAAAACTTTTATGGTTAATACTTTCAATATAACTACTTGATATATGGTACAAAAACTTTAGAAATTATTTCAAGTTACCTTCATTCTAGATTGTTCGAATAGAGGATTGTATAAAAACTCTGCCATGTTTTCATCGATGGATGGGTCAGATAGAGTAGCATCTATTCATATCGAAAAGAAATAACTAATAAATTAGACTTCATGCAAGATATAACATTCATAATTTTTTTACATACTATTGGAAGGGAAAGAATATAAACAAAAATTAGATTCCTACCTTCAAGCTCAAACCTGACATGTGATATAATAGATGAAATAATAGACCTCCTTTGAACTTTGTGCTTCTAATGTTCACTGAACCTGAAGAAGAGTTAATGTTTGGCCTCTTTGAAGAACTTGCAACTCGATGGGCATTTGTAAAGTGACACAATTGTCAGTACAAATCTAAATTTAAACACATCAAATTTTTAGGAAAAGGCTAATCTAAATGTTGATATTACTAAAAGTATAAAATTTTAGTTGCCATCTCTATCCTCAATTAACTGTCCATTTTTAAATATGTAGTGAATTAAGGAGATGATTGAAGGAATCTTAAAGGTAGTTTAAAAAAGTTCAAATGAATGACAACAAAATATTCCTTATAAAGTAGTTATTCTCACTTACCATATCTCTTCCACTCTTTTGTTTTCTCTTTTCCATTATCATTTCACTATTAATTTGATAATGGGGAGAAAGAAAAAGTAATACAGTCTAAAATTCCTAAATGGCACAGGTTTAATACTCTTATGGTAGCACGTAATATAAAACAGTATTGTGTATGATTTTAATAATAGATAAGTAAATAAATAATTGAACATTTAAAAAAACTAAATCCATCAAATCCTTTTGTTTAAGTGCATTCATTTAAAAATAAAATAAAAATAAGTCAAAAATGGAAAAAAAATAATTTTTGTGCATTCAATTCATTATGTTAATAGAGTATAAATGCATAATCAGTTTTGTGATTTGTAATAGATGCATTTGAACCAAATTTATATTATTTTCTTTATATAGAAAATGATAAAATCAAAGTAGATATAATTTGGATTTAAATTAAATTATATATACAATATAATATACAACACAAGAAATTACGCATAGAAGAAATAAAAGCAAACTAACTAAATTGGATGTGCAAACAAAATTAAAAAATATATATCTTTGTATAGAAAGTTTTACTATTTAAAATTAAAGGTACTATCCATGAGAATCTTAAAAAGACTTTATTTAGATTATTTAAATACAAATTGCGATACTTAATAAATGGATATGTATGACATTTATATAATAAGATACCAACAGAGCATCTATTTTTTTTCTCAATATGATCATCACTAAAATTATGAATTAATTTCTAGATTGAAACAAATACCATTTGTTAAATCTGATAATGGGCTTCTTGAATTTGACGATTCTATTGGCATGGATTGAGTCGATGTTAGCATCAAACCTTTGTTACCTGCATAATAATTTAATTTTCAATGTTAATATTCTAATAGCAATGAAAGGAGATTAAATAGACTATTTATAGAATAATGGTAGGCATATCAAATGTAGTAATAAATAATATCATTATTTTTTAGAATTACCTCTAACATTTCGATTAAAAGGGAGTGACGATGCTTGGTCTCCTTGTGATCTGGCTATAGTATGAGGATTTTCATTTCCACCTGTGTATATATATAAATCTTTTTATTGAATTGGCATATTCTTGGTCTTCAGATCATTAAATTAGTCTATATATAATAATAATAATAATAATGCCATCACTAATGACACAAAAATTATCACCAATAGAGTATGTGCTATTATGTCACAAATTAACACAATTATCTATTGATTATTGAAAAAATAAATGATACTTTGCATATTGTTAGTTATTTCCATATTAAAAAAACAATACGTATAATTAATATAAAAACATAATAAAAATGGAATAAAAATAATTTAAATGCATTCATTTCATTATGTTAATAGAGTATAAATGGGTAATCAGTTGTGATTCATAATAGATGAATTTGATCCAAATTTAAAATATCTACTTTATATAGAAAATTATCAAATTACCAATTTGGAAGGAAAATGCATCTACAGGAATATGCAAATAAAACTTGTGTTAATATATGATTTAAATAAATCACTAATAAAATAATATTCTAAGGAAAAGGAATCTCCAGGAATATGGATCTTAAACTTGTGTTAATATACGATTTAAATAAATCACTAATAAAATAATATACTAAAGAAAAAAGAATATCTCACATTGTTAATATATATATATAGACACACACACACATCAAATGCTGAACTCGCGTAACAATTACCTCTTGCTAAGGCTGACAAAAGGTTCTAGCATGTTTAAAGAGAAGTTTTTTTTTTTTGGAGAGCTTTGAATTTCCTTTATGTCATTTATATATGGTTTGTGGGGTAATTTTAGGGAGAAGTTCAATGTTTTCTAACGTGAAGTACTGAGAAAATATGTGTAAAGATATTTCTCAAGGTTAGTTTTCTTTTACATGTCTTATGATGTGGTTATGCTAACTTGTCATGATTGAATTCATGGAGGGTTACAATTACAAACATTTCATATAAGATATTTCTCCAAAAAAATTCCAGATTAGACTTGGACCATGTCTTGGGCGACAAACAATTGAGGGAAGAGGCAGAAAAGACAATGCAGGAGGTTACTGTATACTATTTTCAACATAAAGTAAATGTTTGTTACACCTGCATTTTTTGTGTCCCATTTTCCTTATATTTGTATCTTTCTTTGCAATTGAGCTTATTTTGGGTCATGAAAGAAATGATTCTGATTATTGTCCATCACATTCTAAGATTGAGAGTAAAGTTAAAATTGATGAATAATAAAATATTATAGTGAATGTCTCTATTATATAATGAGCATTTTCATCCCTTTAGTAATTCAAAATTGAATTTCAAATTGATTTGTTATAATTAATATATTTAATATAATTAATTATACGGTCATAAATGATATTGATCTATTTCCAATTATTTATGCCTATTTTATTTCATGTAATCAATTTAGATTCTCTTATTTAATTTGTCATCTATATTTGAATTAAATTAAATATAAAAAAATCTACCCTATATAGAATTGCATTATAGAATCAGATAACTAATAACCTTTATGATTAACGGCTTAAAGTGTCTGTAGAGACAAAATTTGTAACGAATTGTCTGTGAAATAAACCATCCTTTGTTAGTACTTGTACATTTCTTAGGAAAAAAAATCTGGGAATAAAATCACTAATATGGAATCTGGAATAAACCGTCCTTTTTCCTTACACATGCATATAAATGCTAATCTTATTTTTAAGTTCTAATTATATTTACATAAGTGAATGAAGGTGGCTAATAAAACTATTAAGACAACGAAGAGCAATGGTTCATGATTTGTTCTAGATTCTCTACAGGCCAGCAAGTCCCATTTTTGCTTCCTTGAAAAATGTTATTTTCTCATTTACATTCACAGAAATGTCAAGAACTGTATATTGCTTGCTGACCTCCATGGTTATTTACTTCAAAGTTGCCATTTCCTTTGTAACAGAGACATGGAGAGCAGAAACTTCAAAGTTGCCATTTCCTTTTTGTTACGTAAAGAAGGAATATTAGTCACGGAATGGAAGTGATCCCAAAAGTTAAGTCGGACTCAATCTTCTGTCTCATTTTCCTATGCCATTTTAGAAGGGGATAACTTTTGTTGACCAACATATTTTCATAATGATATTTGCAGGTTCACTTTGACCTATTAAGTCATAATGTTTAGTTGTTGAAAGCATGCTAGCACAATGCCGCATATATGTCTTATTTTTTGTGAAGTGAAAACTTTACTCATAGGTTGCAACATATAAACTTATCGAGCAAAATCTCTAATTCTCGCCTTCTATCGCATGTCTCCCCATGATCTGCTAAATTTCAAGATTCATGTGGAAGACCTGGAAGAGAAACTTTAGTCAGTTGCAAATGTGAAAGAAGAATGAAAGCGGATTTAGATCTCACATCTGGATCGTTGGTATATTTTGGCTTCCTGCTGAAGTGATGATATGCATGAGTGGAATTCTTACTCCCAAATGGTCTGACAAATCATGTCAAATCTAAGGACTATGCATCTTTTCCCTTGAATTTGATAATTTGGGATCAGAAAACTACTACTTTGTCCTGGAGCTGGACTGCCATGATCTTCGTGACTATGCTTCTAATTGGTGAGAGTGATCGGATCACCAAAGCAGCTTCTTCTAAAGAAGGTATCGCACTGTTGTCAATTTCTCTTCCCTTATTCAAGTATTTATAATGAGATATTATAGTAAAAAAATTAAGTATATTTAAGTCTCTATAAATTTTAAAAATTAAGCACTCAATAAAATACCTAACAGGGCAAGCCCATTCCCCTTATTGACCATTTCCTCCTTTGTACTGTATTATATTTTCATTTATTAATTTATAAATCAAATCATTTACAATTTTTTACCTATTCAAAGCATTAGAAAATAGGAAAAATGCACAACATAACATTAATATATAATACCATAACATTGTGGTCAAAAGACACTTATTATATAATAGTATCTCATTAACGCCAACGGCTAACGGAAACAACTTAGTGCAAAACAGAAATACTTCATAAGCGAAACCCAATTTAAACTAAATACTTATAAACTCGAATTAGACATGTCCTCTAGACGACAAATTTAAAATTTTAAAGGTGAAAAACAAATAATAGAAGATGAGCTGACAAAGAAGGAGAATTAGTCCTTCTCAACTTTAATGGCCTTCATCTTCATCTTCGTAGAGGACATGTCACCTTCCTCAGTCTTTTCTTCAGAACTCCTCTTTGCAAGTGTGAAGCCTGGAGGAATAATCTCAGACTCATCAACCTTTGAAGCAGAAGAAGGGCCAACATCATTGAACCTCATGCTCAATGAGTTTCGCCAGGTGAAAGTCCAACACTCATATCAGCCTATGAAAAAATAGAAGTTACCAGAAATTGTCACAACCAACTAAACAAAAAAACCAATTAAATAGCTAAATGAGCAAATCACTGGGTTATCACGTTTCATACATACTTGAATAGTAACCAAAACAGGATTCAGATCCTTGAACTTTGATATTATTGAGACATCATTGCAAGCGTCAATAACATCAAAAGATTCAAAACCAGCATCTACAACATTTCTCAACTCAACTTTGAACAACATTTGCTTTCCACTAAGCAACTCATCAAATTCTTTTGGATGAGATAGTGGTCCACCAATCTAAAGAATAAAACCAAAAAGTAACAATAATAAAATTAATACACATGTCAAAATTGCATGATAACAATTAAGAAGATATTGATATGTCATTTTCAATATACAAAAACAGAATGAGCAGAAATGGAAAAAAAGAAAAATACCTTTTCAATGGATTTTAACATATCAATGCATGACTTATTCAATATCTCATAAGCTTGACAATCCCTCAATACAAATGTGGCACTGTCACTTTGATAAAAAAAAAAAAAAACCTCAGTTTAATCCTATACCTAACCCATATTGGAAAGTCGAAAGGTTATTTCACAGCAAAGAAAATAATTTTACAATAGGTAACTATATTAATATGCTCAACAATTGTCCCAACCATATTTTACAGTAGAAAGGCTTATTTACAGGTCCTATTGGAATCTTGTTACCAAGAAAAGTTCAATTGTTCTACTTACAATAAGATTTGTTCAAAACCCCTAATAATATCCAAGTTTGGAGATCCTATAAATAAGCACTAACCTTGGGACAATATTCACCACATGGTGATCACAACTGGAATAGTAGTAGAGACCAAAATCAGGGGTCACTGTACTGCCACATCTGCAGGATGCAAACCACCAATCTGGACCATTGTTCACCCCTTTGAGAGAAGCCAACACAACATACAATCCATTCTTAAGAAAAAATCAAATATTTAATGAAATAAAGAAATAAAAATAGTTGATAAATATAATAGAAAGAATATTATGCACTACTAAAAAACTGAGATGGCTCACTTTTGTGCAATCTTTAAGCTGCTCAATTGACTTTGGAGGAGTGACCTTTAAGAAGTCATCTCCAGCAGTGCAATTACTTGACTCAACTTTATTCATAATCAACTTTTCAACAATAGATCGCCCTTTCTTCTCAATACTCAACTTTGCAACAGCAATAGGGTCTCCAAACTTGGAAATTATCCCAGCATCCGAAAAAATCTTGCAAACTTTGAATGTAGATTCAAGGTGACTACTCAGCAGCTTTCACCTCAATTTTAAAGAGGAAAGAGCGACCAATCAGCATCTCATCAAACTCTAAAGGATGGCCCACATCTCCTCTCTAATTAATGTTAAATTCAAATAACAAAAATAAATTACAGCAACATCATAATACAAAAAAGGTGAAAGCTCATAACAGAATTAGATATTAAGAATTTAAAACAAAACATAATGTTAGTGTTTGGGAAAAAGAACTTATTACATACATTTTGAGCTGTTTCTATCAAATATGAACATGATTTTTTCAGGATGGAGCATCCATCACGATCAAAAACAATAATGTTGCACTATTAGTATCATCCTGAACTATAAGCTTAAGCTTATACTTGCAAAATGAAATTGGATTTTTATTAAAAAAAAAGGCTCCCACAAGTTTTAAATGGCTTCACAGATTCTAATCAATATTGAAAACAAATGTTAAGAGCATTTGCAACTTAAACCTTGGGATAACATTAACAACGTGACAAAAGCATATCTCACAATAGTACATGTCAGAATCTGGTTTAACCGCCTTGTTGCACTTACAAGCCACATACCACCGGTCATTGCCATTAGCAATGGCAGCAACAGTGCCAAAAACAACAAAGGTTCCATCCTTACAAAGTTAAAACACAATATCAGAAGCTGTATTTAATTAAAAAAAATTAACAAATAATTATATATATATATATAAATTAGTTCATAGTGTAAAACTTCTTTGGGCTCCTTCAAATCTTTAATGACACATCTTGGAGGGAAAATAAGAAATCTTCCTCAAGAGAGTAAGATTGGGGCTCATAAAGTAGAGAAACGCTTTGGGATGATTCATCATTGACAGGTGGAAGGCTATAGAAAATATGATTTCAGTACATATACCATAGAAGAAAATATTGCAAATATTGAATTAAAGGGATCTTTTAAAGACAAAGAATATAATTTATTATAGTAGAAAACTACCTATTTTTGAAAGCCACAACCTCAGGTATTTCAGGATTAAACAATATACGGGTTCTATGCATGATATTTTGAAGCACAAGCTTTCCTATAGCATGTACATGAACACATAAGAGAGTAAAGACCAAATATGGGAGCATAAGAATCAATATAGAATAGATTATAATTCATCAAATTAGACAATAAACACAAAGTGACAAAAGAAGAAAGAACCTTTGAAAGTTTTAATCTTTGCAAATTGCAAAACCATTATTGGTTGTTGACCATCATTGTTTGCAATGAAGTTCTGAATCTGATCAACATATTGGCCAAACAAGGCTACTTCTAGTTTCACACTGAATATCAAACACAAAAAAAGAAAAAGGACAACATGATGAATTTCTGAACATTGAAATATAAAATATATTTGGCAATAACAAAATAGTGAACAAACAATTTACTAATAATCACCTTGCTGCCTCCAGCTGAATGACTATCATCCTCGTCTTCCTTCTATCTTTATCATACTCCTTTTCTGTGCTAACAACAGTCATAATCCCAATTGTATCTGCAATTATTTAAAAATGATCAATAACAAAACGTGACATGAAGTGTTCCTTTATGCTGTGCGAAAAATTATAAACAGATAATCGAAAAGAGAAATTACCAACTAAATATGGTGATTCAAAATCCGTCTGAAGAATTTCACCAAATGGAACCACTTTTAGTCCATAAAGTGGTACATTCACACCAGCAATAGGTTTCACAGAGGTTCTCAGCTGAAAATTCAATCAAAATTCGTGCTTTATTGTTCGAAAGAAGCCAGTGTTTTCGCCTACTCCAAAATAGGCAAACTGATAAACCTCCCCCTCAGACAACATCAGCTTGTATTTGTATACCAACATTTTCCTTACAGATGCATGTATGGTAGAACCCTTCAATAATTTTATAACACAAATAAAAACATGAGAAACCAAAAAAAAAAAGAGTTGCAGCAAAATAATATATGAAATATCGACAGGAGTAAGTAGAACATACAGATTCATCCGCAAATACCATCTCAATATTTTTCACAATGTTGGGGTCATTGAAACTTGGTAAGTACCACATTCGTGCAATACGAACCCTCAGCCTCTAACACTCTGTCACAGGAGAGATTTTGTCAATAGAATCAATTCGGGCCATGGCAAAACAAAGAAGAAGAACACACAATGGATAAGCAGAGTAGAGGACACAATAGAAAAGTAGAGCAGAGTGCACAAAGCTCTTCACTAATACTATTTATAAATACACAGGAGTAGTATATTTGATCTGTGTATCAATTTATGTATTAACTTTAGATTTAGTTTCAATCAGATATAGATTTGATCACATTATATCAAAGTATCCCTTATTTTATCAATTAGACTAGATTACCACAAATTAGGATTAGATCATCTATCAATTAGACTAGATTCCAGCTATATATCAAATTACAAATATAATAAATGCAAATCTTGTATCAATTTATCCAAAATAGTATCAATTTAGAATCAGTTTGTTTTCCTTTTTAATTGTTAGCATATCTTTCAACCTACATTGATTTGAAATGGTCTTTCCATTTGTTAACAACATTCCAACACATCAGCATTTAAAGCATCAAATCAAATCAAAATTGAAAAATCAAAATATTATATCAAATATCCCGAAATATTTATTTAGTTAAATTGAAAAATAAAAAATCAAATCAAAATATGATTAGATGTAGCATATCAATCTTAATCAGTTTTTAATTTTTGTTTCAATTAAAAAGGAAAACAAACAATGAAGATCAGAGTTAGGGATTAGGTTTTTGAAAGTTTCTACCTTTGGAAGAGATTAGATCTTTGAAAGTTTCTTCAGTTGTCCGCCTCCAAGATCAGAGTTAAGGATTAGATCTTTGAAAGTTTCTTCAAACATCTGCCTCCAAGAACATGGCTGGAATGCACAACAGCAGCCTCATCGGAAAGCCAGCTGTGCCTTCCTCATCATTCGGGAAGCTAGCCCCGCTTTCAGCAAAAACGAAGCCAGCTGTGAGCATGCAAGGTAGCCGCGACGCCACCTTCTGTCACACCAGAGCGCTGCCGCTGCATCCCTCTCCTTCTCCTTGTTATGTTACGATGAATTAGGTTTAGTGTAGTAGGTTACTCAATGTGTTTTGTTATGCCTTGCAATGTCCCTTTATTTAGGTCACATTGCCACATGGGTTAGACATTTGTTTTTCTTTCTTTCGGGCTAGGTAAGGCCCAATAGGGGCTTGTTTTTCTCATACGAGCCCAATGTTTATTTGCTTAACATATTTTTCATCAATAATAGATAAAAGATTTAAAGATATTTAATCAATGTAATGCAATCTCATAATTAAATATAAATGATTATTAATGATATGCTAATAATATGTAATAATTGCAGTTTAATTTTTTTCAAAAAAACTATTGGAAACCTTCTTTAAATATGTGGGTTATAAAACATTCTCAATGCAATACATGTAAAACTTTCCTCTAGATGACTCTAATATTAGTATTATAGATTTTAAACTTCTTTTTTGGCCTTTTTTTACAGAACATTAATTACTGTTCTATAATGAAAATAAAAATATATCATTTATGTAATAGCAGTCATATAATTTATTAAATTATATTTAGAATTAGTGAAGGGAAAAAAAAAGAACGACTAATCTTGTAACTTATTGTATTATATTTATGCTGTTTTTGGTAATTTTACATTTAAAGTGATTTTAATCCATACTATCCAAATAATATCAATATCAATTATGACAAAATCAATTCTTAAATTCAACTATCAAATATAAATTATTTTATTCCAAATCAATTTTAATCAAATCAATCCGATCTGAAATTAATTTTACAAATGCTGAACCAAACACACTATATCAATATGTAATGAACCCGAACAATCACAATCAATTGAAATGGTCTACCCCAATAGCTGGAAGATGCGCTTAGCAGGCAGGAACCTCCAGTGCATTTTCCTGAAGTATACTGTATACTAGTTTTTTTTATTTTTTGAAAAAGATTTTTATTTTTATATTTTTAAAATTAATAAATGTGTTTGGTTTATAAAAGTAGATTCTGTTTTCAAAAAGTGAAAATAATGAAAATATGTTTGGTTTGTCTATTTTCAAGCTATGTTTTTTCAAATCAAATTTAAGATAATAATATTATATTTGATATTAAATAATAATATATATATATATATGTATATATTATTTTCATTAGTTCATCTATTAAAATAATTTCTAAAAATAAAAAATAACTTCGTAAAATATTAAACATTGTAGTGAATATTATTTCATTAGTTATTCCAAAAAGAAATCAATTACAAGTAATAATTAACCTTAAAAACAAGAACTTCTCGAAAAAACCTGTTTGGTATATATTTGATTTTAGATAAATTGTAGTAGTAGTAATAATAATAAAAATAAATAAATAATAATTATTTAAAATGTACAAAAAAATAATAAAATGCAATCAAAGAAATAAAAATTTAAATATAACAATGCATCAAGTGTAATAGCTAGTTAGGTGGAATAGCGACAACTTTCGATGTAGTTGGTGGACTTAACCTATTTTTAATTTTTCTTTTGGTAAATAACGAAAAAGACAAAAGAGACTTGGGATCAATCCCTACCTAATTATTTGGGAATCTTTTTGTTATTTTGATTGAAATAGGAACAGATATGTTCGTCCATATGTGAATCTAGGAAGAAAAAAAATTTGAATAATGTACGTTAGTTTGAATAATGTACATTAGTGTTGTCTCACAAATTCAAGATTGGGGCTTGGAGGTGAAAAAGAAAAATTTTATTATATTTATTACAATGTCATCGCATTTTCAATGAAAAGTTTTCAGGATACAATAAAAAATATTGAAAACGTGAAATTAGCATTTCCAAATTCATGCCCTCTTAGAAAATGTTTTCACAAAAAACATTTCCTGAAAACCAAACTAAACATATTTTCTCACATGTTTTCTATTTTCTTTGAAAATGAAAATAGAAAATGGATTTTTTTTTTCTTTTTGTTCAAAAAAAGTATACTAGTCTTGGCAAGACCAATCCTATCCTCGGCTCGTCTTTTTCTATCATGTTCATTGTGGCCCCCATTTCCCTGTTTTTCCACACTAATTTCATCACCAAATGACTTTCATCTCACGAGCCTTTCCTCAACACTGTATAAAGGAATTTGCCGAGAGAAGATCGACTCCGCTTCCGTGTTGTAATTGGAGTGGAGAGAAAAGAAATTCATTCAGGATGGTTTCGCTGCTACATGTGTATGATGGCTTCTTCTTCCTCTTGCTCTTTATTTCATGCCTTATCATTGTGGCAGGTGTATCGGGCAGCAAGTGTCCACCACTACTTCCCTTCGGAGATACAGGCAACTTGAGTTTCCCTTTCACCACCACTTCCCACCCTAACTGCGGCATGTTGGTGATACATGGCTGTGACGATGAGCCAGGGTCCCAAAAAATCATCCAGAACAACAATAGATGGTTCGAAATCGTAAGGTGACGTAAACATGTATCACATGGGCCCAAATAGACCGTTTAGTAGAGTTTAATTTGGTTAACCGGTATCTATACTATGACAATAGAAAATCACTTCTATTTTTTTTTTTCCTCCAACTCTATTTAATTTTATTTTGAAGTTCATAAATTCAAATTTTTTCTAAATTTTCTCTTTTTTCATTCATTTTTTCTTTTGAAAAAGAAAACTACCTCACCTTAAACCATTTATAACTAAAAAAAATATTTAATAAATTATTCCCTTCTTATCTCTTAATTTCTTCTATTATCCTTACTAGTGAATTAAAAGACACTTATTGTATGCTTATCAATTCATATTTTTTTTATTTTTATAATTTTTTTTAGTTTTTTTAACTTATTTTATTTACTTTTATAACTTCCTCCAACTCTATGCAAAATTTTAGGAAATATGAATTTTGAACACTAAAAGACTATTCTCTTTTATATATAGTATAGATAATAGAAAATAGTCTGCCCCCAAATTTTTTTATTTTATATATATATTGTTCTTTTAAAAAATAATAATTACTGAAAGTTTAAGGAGTTAGTATGTCATGCTAGATGAAAGAGAAAAGATCTATCAACACATAAATAAGTTTAAGATTTTTATAATCCATTTTATTCATATATTAATATTTGAGTTTGATTTTTATGCAGAGACCTAATACTTAATTTTTTACACAAATATAAGAGAAAAGATTTGACCATTATCAATTTCTGTATTGTTTCAAGCTTGACAGACTGACTTTTCCTCACAATTACCATCAGGGATGATTTACTTGCCCCTTGCAAATAGGGATGGTAATGGGTGGGGCAAGTGTGGGGGTACTTCCCCATTCCCCATCCCGAACCCCATGAGTGTCCCCAACCGACCTCAACCCTAATCCCCGTGGGGGAGAAAATCACCACCATCCCCAATCCCCGTGGATCCTCACGTGATCCTCCATCCCGAAGAATCCATGGGGATGTGCAAAATTGAGGAAAAAAAGCCTGTCAACCAAATCTTCAATAAATAGCCCAAATTTAAGGAAAAAAAAAGACTAAAAATAGTTAATTTAACATTTCAATAACATAAATCTTAAAAACTTAGTCTTTACATCATTAAATTATCAACTTCAACTTACAAAATAAAAGCAAAATACAAGTTCATGCCAACATAAACAAATCATCATATCTAGAAAACTTAAATACATAATGTCCAACAGAACCAGTAGAAAATAATTTAAAAAAAATGAGTGATGCTTTGTTGCCCTACTAGTCTTCATAATCATCTTGCTTGAGTGATGCCTTACTACAAAAAAAAAAAACACACACACACACACACACACACACATTAATTCCAAGTCTCAGAAAATTAAAGCTACAAGAAATTTTATATAAGATTTCATTTCCATACCCTATTATCCACATCTTTGTCCTCAAGTACTGTGAGACATCTACTTTTGCCTTTCCTTTTGAAGCAACTAACAATTATAAGAAATTAAGAGGAACTATTAGAAATGTTAGTAAACACAAAAGATGGATAAAATATAACATAACATTACCTAGAATTGTAGTATACAACCAATCTTGAGTACATATCAATGCCCCAACTATATTTGCATTTAACCTACTACGTGAGGACTCAAAAATTGACCACTAATGCTAAGGCTGACTCAAGCAACTTGGATATCAAGATGGATAAAAAGTCTCTTGCAATTCTTTGCAAAGTTGGGTATTTAACACCAATATTGTTCCAATAACCCAATATTGTTCCAATAACCCAATATGTCAAAATTCTCTTAATTTGATTTATCAAGTAAGATAGGCTATTCCAAATAACAATCCAACTCAAACTTGACACTATCCTCTCCAGGAGTATCTTGAACATATTTTAAGTAATTACACTTCCATTTTTCTTCTTGAAAAAGAACTACCATCAGGAACCATTGAAGAACAAGTAGAATCACTAGATGTAAGAAGTTGCCTCCTAATACTATCTGGAGCTTGATATTCATTCACCAAATCTTCCATTAACCTTTTCACTTTTTCTATTTGTTTGTCACTTTCATTGTCATACATGATAGAAAAAGTAGTTCAACAACTTCATCTTATACCTAGGATTCAAAACAGCCCCTATAGCCATCACCTCATTAATCATTCCCCAATACTTATCAAACTTTGTAATCATATCTAATGCCAAAACTTGGATAGTGAAATTTTCAGAAAAAAAAACCATTCATTCAAAGACAATCTAATTTCACAAATTTTTGGAAAATAGAGATTGGATGTTGGATATTGAGTACCAGGAAAACAATTCAGTCACACTATAGAACACTTCCAATATCTCACAAATTTCTGATGCCATGGTTCAATCATCATCACTTGGCAAACACTTATAACTACTCTCACGGACTTTCAAACGTTTGAAAACTTCTTTATAAGGAAATGCAAATGCAAGCATTAGATATGTGGAGTTCCATCTAGTTCTACAATCAAGACTTAATTTTCTTGAATATGGAGTGTTCATTATCTACAAGCTTCAAATTTCTCTTCCTCTTTGGTGTTGCAACCCAGGATGTAACATTTTCCCTAATCTTGTGGATAGATTACTCTATGGTGGACAATCCCTCTTTTAAAATCAAGTTAAGTATATGGGCACAACAACGCATATGGAATAATGACCCACCCCTCACAAAAGAAGAAAATGGAATCTTTTCAAAGAAATGCTCAATCATGGCATCATTATGCTACAATTATCAATAGTCAAGGTTGAAATCTTCCTATCCAAATTCCAATCAAATAAACAATCAACCAAAACTTGACAGAGAACCTCAATAGTATGTGGTGCAGGCACATAAATGAACCTAATGTAAATCACTAAAACAGTAAATATCATAGACACATACAAATATCAATCATTACTAACCAATAAAGGAAATAGCAAGAATCAAGATTAATTAGTTACCTCACAAGTCGACTTTGAAAAGTCCAACTATCATCAATGAAATGAGCTGTGATAGACATGTAGCCTCTATTTTGGTTAGTTGCAATTCACATATTTATAGTTATTGCAATCCGACTTGGAATCTTTGAAAGCAACCTCATCATCTTCGTCCCTCATGGTCATATAATTTCATTATATCTGACTTTACAGTGTTCCGTGAATTGGCTTAAACAAAGGTTGCAGAGTACTACAAAACCTTCTAAAACCAATGTGATCAACCATTGTCAATGGATCCTCATGCAATACAATCATCTTTGCAAGTTCTGACCTTGAAAAATCTTGATTGAAATTGAAGGCTCCAAATACTACTCATTCAACCCCATCGTCAAATGAACTTGATGGTTGAGCCATAGCATTAATTTTTGCTTGCTTTGGACCCCTCACAATTTGAAGCTTGGAAGTCCTTATGTGATCATGCAAGTGTGTAGTACCCTTTTAGTGTCTCCTCCAAGAACTTTATCGCAATACTTGCAAATCACCTTCCACTTTTTCATCAATTTTCTGCCTTTTAAAGTAGTCCCAAGCTTCTGAAGTTAATCCTTTTTTATTAGGACTTCTACTTGCATTGCAATTGTGTGCAGTGACAGCTATGTTTCAGGATAAGAAGGAGATTGAGCTTCTTGGTCTTCTTCCATTAGATTTGAAGGTAGTGTGGGTGTAGCCTACTGGTTTATTGTGTGGTATAATCATTGCTCCCCACAAAGGCAGAAGAGGATTGACCAGGAGTACTCATCCTTGATCATATAGACAAATGTTGAAGAAATCAACACAGACAATTAGACAAAAAAGAAAAATCGTGACATAAATTCAAAGACTAGAATAGAGACCCAAAAAAATGAAAGACCCAAATAAATTGGGACAAAAAATGAAAGACCCAAAAAGATCAAAGACCCCAAAAAAATAGGGAGAGAAAATCAAAGAAAGGTTGAAGAACAGGACCATCATGAACTAAGCCTTCATAGATCGTAGGACTTGTCATCCTTTCTTTTGTCGCCGCGCCCGCAACTCGTCACCGGTTTGAAGCTTCGTGATCACGCAAGTCGTTCCTTCGCACCATCGTCCCTCATCGCGATGTTCGAACTTCTCTCAATTCAAGCTATGCTTTTTCATGATGTTTGCACTGCCGTCACCTCGTGATGTTCGTTGCACTCGTTGCCATTCGAGTTTATGTCTCGTTCTTGTAAGTTGTAAGGCAATGAGGTGTGGGCAATAAGGGTGTGGCCTTGTGTGTGTGTGTGTGTGTGTGTGTGTGTGTGAGTGAAAGTGAAAAGGGATGGGAGAGGGAGCTTAAAAGTAGGGTTAGGGGTAAGGAAGTTTAAAAATTTTTTTGACAAAAATTAATAAAAATAATAAAAGGTTTAATAAAATATAAAAATTAATAAAAACATAATATTTACTAAAAATTATAAGATTACCTCACAGAGTGGAGACCCCATCTGGGCAGGGATAACCTCGTCCCAAAATCACTGCGAAGACAGAGTTTCAACCTTGTCCCTACCCCGGGACCAAAATCCTTGAACGCTGGATTCCAGTCTTAGGGATCCCCATACCCACGCCTCCA
This sequence comes from Dalbergia oliveri, assembly GCA_030441495.1. Lineage (NCBI taxonomy): Eukaryota > Viridiplantae > Streptophyta > Magnoliopsida > Fabales > Fabaceae > Dalbergia > Dalbergia oliveri. The sequence continues at coordinate 9,029,328 of JAMLFY010000016.1, forward strand.
CCCCCCATTGCCACCCATACTTGCAATCGAGAAGGTGTGAGGTGCTACAGGACAATTCCACTTTGCAGTCACTCGCCTCTGGGTTTCTTCTCATTTGAGTTATTATGTGTACCTTCTTATGTAACCACCCCATCAATCCAGTGCCTCCTAATATTCTCTCTAACTAACAGTGTGTGGAAACAATACATTTTATCAAACAACAGAAGCCTTATTGGTACTAGGTGATTTGGGTTGAATGCTTAACTCCTACAAATGCTCAATCATTAAACTTCCACGGTGGCCCTTATCTCCAAAGACTTCAATGACCCTTTAATTATTCCTTGGCTACGATATCCCTATCAGATAACATTGTCACAAGATTGTTCTTCTTGTCACATGTTTATGGAGGCCATGTCTAATCGATCGACACTTCGGCAAGTTTTATTGTGACCAAGGTACGTGCCTATAATGGGGTGATTGATGCTTATTTGCTTGGAAACAAAACTTAAGAACTCTAATATATACAAGTGAAATATTTAAAAATACAAAAAATAAAAATTGAATTACACTAAGCTTAGTGCAATTACACCTAATAATAATATTATCCTTTTATTTAAAATTATTGTTAGAAGCCTTTGAAATTTGTTAAAATCACACCAATTTCCCTTGTTGTTATTGATCCATTAATTTAATTAACAAGAAAGGTACTATATGTGATATGCACATGATTATTAAGAAAAAAAATTATAATATTTTGAATAAACCCATAAATTAGTCCTTGATAATTTCATTGGACAAATTTGATCCTTGAAAAAAATTTTGTTGAGATCTCTTATAATTGTAAAAATAACACATCACATATCCATGGGTCACCTAAACCTATTATCGTAAAATTATAACATTTTATGATGACATGAACTTGAATTAATCATAGTGGAATTCATGACATCTTAAAACTAACCCTCTCTCACCCACAAGATTGTGTCCATTTTCATCTTCTTTTCTATTACTTTTTCCTCTTCTAAAGGACAATCTAGCTAGTTCAACACAAACTTCAACACAATTGGTGACTTCAACTGAATAAAGATCCTCTATTTTTGAGGATGGAAAATTGTTCATAAGTGGTATATTGGATCTAGGTTTACCCAGGATCAAAGAGGTCGAGGGAGCATGGAATTGTTGTTGATCCTCCTCCTTCATGCTCTAGCTCTAGCTCTATGCCCCAAAAGTGGTGGGGTACCTAGAAGGACTCTAATGCTCTAAATCAAGGAATTCAAGGATTAGCCATTGTCACATGCTTCAAGGCTTTAAATAGAGTTAGGAAAGCGTGAGTGGGCCTCAAAGCCATCATTCACCCAGTTTGCATCGGGTCCATATTATTAATTCATAATATGAACAAATCTTAGGATAAATTACATAAACCTTTATGTTATATCTCTATCAGCAAGATGAAAGTAGCAAGTTAGCAACATGACATGCACAATTTGGGAAGAACTTTTCCTTTTCCACCTCAACTCAACAATTATTGCTACCCAAGAAACCTAGCTCAAACATCACCTTCAAAATGTAGATCTACTCATTCAAGCCCTGATTGAGATTGAAATTGAACAATAGCTAGTTACTAGGATAGAGTGTGGAGAGGGCACACAGAAAATGAAGAGAAGGGGCTTTTGGGTGGGTTCGAGGGAAGTTGAGGAGGATGTTGAAAGGTGTAATATCCGGTATACACGTGTCAGGAGACAAGTTCTGACGGCCTCAGGGTCCCCTGGACCCACTATTGGTCCTGAACTTTACTAAGTCTTGATTTTACACCTCCTTAGAGGGCTATGTGTTAGAGTTACATTCTTGGGAATAAAGTCCCATAATTGTTTCTATAAGAAAAATAAGTTGAAGAGTGATTTTTAATGAATTTTATAAAACTTTCAAACGTTTCATTTTTAACCACAAGTTTAGAAAATCTTGAAAATTTCTTATTTGAACTAAGACCCAAAATTTAGATTTTGAATTGTTAGAATTTTGATTTTTTTTTATATATTTTATTTGGATCCAAATGGGGGTATTTCCTTATTTATATTTATGTTTTGAAGTTAATGGAGAGTAAAATAAATGAGGATAGGAAATAAGTGAGTATTAAGACAACCTTAATGCCAGAATGAGAGAAACCTACCGATGTTAGGGTTGCGTCACGCCATAATTCTGGAGGACCACTATCATGGTCATAAGGTTGGGTTGCACCAGTTTTGGTGGTATGAGGACGTATAGCGATTATAAGTGACATATTCCATGAGCGCATATGGCTGACCGCTATTGCAGTCCTCATAGGAGCGTGAACAGTGCCAAAATGGCATCGTTCACTCAGATTCCTCCCTTTTTTATAAAACCCTTCCTCCACTTCTTCCTTTCTCATTTTCGACCAGAAACCCCCTAACCACCATTCTCTCTTTCTCCCAATTTCACTCAAATCTAGCTCTCTCAAATCATCAAAGGTATGTTTATGTTGATAGAGTTTGGTCTCTTCTTCCGTTCTATCATGTTCTTAGTTTGGGTTGTGGTTTTCTCTCATTGTTGTCAAGTGGGGGTATTCCCCAATGTTATTAAAAGTTGTGTTAGGGTAATTTAGAGAAACGTATAGAGTATTCATGAGTTTAATGGTTGAAATGGCAGACATCGGTGCCATCCCTCCTCCCTGAGCTCTACCAGAGTTGTTCCCTCTTGTTCCCCCTCTCTAGGTGAGTAGGTTCGAATCTTAGCCTCTATGTGGATCACTATAGCTATTATCATTATATTGTAGCACTATTGCATGATTTTGGAAATGATTCTAAAGAGAATATAAATTATTATTGGTTTTGTTAATTTTATGAGATTATGATCATGATTATATTAGAGATTTATGAGTTTCTATGATGAATTCAAGAGTAGATATATATATATATATATATATATATATATATATATATATATATATATATGATTTAACAAGTTATTTTATTAAACATATTTCAAGTGTTTATGATATCTTTATGCTTCAAGAAATGAGATTTTAGAAATTTAGTTTTATGGTACTAAGAGGTACGAATTTAGGATGATTCGTAACAACCGTCATACATATTCCGTGGACTGAAATCGGAATGCTAATAAGCGGTATCCCTTGGGCATGATTTCAGCTAAGTTATGCTAAAGTCAGATTGTTAGAGTTATATGAGTTGAACTTTAAGAGTTCTAATAATTTAGGGACTTGCGTCGTGAGGATGGAGCACCCATCCTTCTAATTGTTGTTTTTGTTTATTTTCAGTTAAGTTATGTATGATGAAAAGTATTAGACAGTCATGGATGCAATATTAATAAACAGTCATGGAGGCAACCTTATTTGACAGCCATGGAGGCAAATCCAGGAAACAGCCATGGAGACAACATTATGAAACACCATGGTGGCAATTTTAGGAAATGAGACTTAGTTAGGTGCACACAACTTGTCCACAAGGGGCTATAGGAACAAGGAAATTTAGTGATAGCTATTATTATTATTATTATTATTATTATTATTATTATTATTATTATTATTATTATTATGTTCTTATTATTGTTGTTGTTATGATTTCGTACTTTTGGTTGTTATTGTCCCATGAAGGGGGTATAGGTAAAAATTCACTCACTAGTTTTAGATGAAACTCACCCTCTCCTTTCTCCCATTACAGGTATAGGTATAGGTCTTTCCCATCATCCTCTTCAGGAGGAGAGGTGTCAGTTATAAGCTTCACTTTGGAGTGAAGTGCCTTTTTGTTGTTCTTAGAGTGCTCATGTCATTGCGGGTAGGGTCCTGACCATAGGAATAGTTTTTGCATTTAGCATACCATAATAGTATATTCTAATTTGTAATTAATGATTTAACATCCATGGTTTATTTTGTAAATGAGCAACTCAGGATGATTCATTTTACAACTACAGTTTCAGATTTTATTTATGTAAAAAGAGTTATTCAGATTTATTATGGGTTTAATATGAGATTTGATTTACGATTTGAAATTTATTTTATGAATAAAATATACATAGAGTACAGCGTAGCGATCACGAGGCTTATGTGGGGAAAGAAATCCACACGTGTCAATCACGATCCAAGTTGGGTTGTAGAGGGAAGAGGATGTGTGAGTATGTTTCTTTTTTTTTTTGTTTTGTCAATTATGTGATGGAGCAGTAACTTCCTACCAAATCAAAACGGTTTGAAACATAAGAGACCAAATTGAAAAAAATAAATGTATAAGACCAACTAAAAATAAAGATAATAGACAAAAATACCCTATTTTCCCTTAAGTTTATTATGTCCAAGCAAAGATAGAAAAAAAAATTATGCTTTTTCTTCTCATTTTTCGTTTCTCTTTGGTCTTTTCTACTACTATTTGCATTTCACATCAAATGCAAAAGAATATCGGTTGAATAAATTATTGTTTTATGATTTTGTGATTTGTTCTTTATTTGCAGGGAAGACTAGCAGAAAGATGGTGCATATAGCAGGTAATAAACATAAATTACTTAAACATTTAATAAATTTATTTATTTTATTTTCTTTTAACAATTTGTTGACAATAATTAAAAATCAAATATCTAAATACAATGTGATTGAGTGTTAGATAAATTTTATATTGTAACTGATAATTTTTTAAAAAAGATTAATTCAGGTATAAAATCAATTTTAGTGTAAAATTAGTTCTATTATATCAAAATTTTTAGTAGAGCTTATCTAATTCATTATATATATATATATATACACACACACATAATGCTATATAAAAGTTATAGTAAAATAATATTTTATTATTTATTTAAATTTTAACTCAAAATAATATATTAGAACAAAATATTTATTTATCAATTATAATCCTTTTTGTTTTTATTATATGTAATCAAATTGATATTACATATTATTTTTTAAAAGTATTTATTAATACTTTAATTTTTATGTGACTATAAACCTGTTATACTATCAACCAATAGAATCTTGTTAATGACAAATCATGGTGAGCAATTGTAATAATGGATAGTTATTTTTTTACAATTTGTCATTTTAGTGAAATTTAATTGGTTAATGTTTAATGTTGTAAAGTTGTTTTACGCTCAAAGTATACAAATTAAATTTTTTATTTATTATGAAATAATTTTATTGAGAATTATATTTTTTTTGTATAATTTTTGCAAACTATTTCTATTTTGATAAAATATTAAAAAGTAAAAGTGGCATTATATATTAAAAAGCTAATAAGGCCCAGCTAATCTGGCCTCCCTAAGCTAGATGAAGATATATATTATTTTGACATATAAAAGGTTTATGATGGATAAAATCTATACAATACGTTGAATGTATCAAACAAAGAATAAAAGACATAACATGTAATATTAACTTATTTTATCATATCTAACTTCACATGTCAAACACACCCTAAATTTCACCACATAACATATATAGGATAAAATGAAAAGAGCACATATATATACTTAAATGTTACATAAAGTGATTAAGGATTTAATTTTTATACACTAATAATGTTAAAGATTTTTACACAATCATCCAATTATGTATTATCACATTAACCATAATAATTGACTTTCTTACCCACTACATGAAAAATCATATAATGGAAGATTTTAATTGGATGATATTGTAACTATATTTTACACTATTAGTGCATCAAAATTAGTTTATTAAATTAATATTTTAAAGATGTTTAACATCAATTTGACTTTTTTTATAATATAAAATAACCATCAATTTAAAAAATAAATTGATATTCATTTTTTCCCTCAAATGTTCATTTTAAGCATTAAGGAAATAGAGTAATGTCCCTTTTTTTTTGCAAAATTAACTTCATGCCTCGTGAACTTTTGGAGGACTACTCTATGTGTTTACTCCAAACACATAAATAGCAGAACAGTTGCTTCCATACACTCATACTGCAAGGCCTTTCTTTCATTGTCTTGTTTTAAAACTTTGACATGCGCTAAATGCTCTAGTTTTCAAACCACGTAACATGATTTTATCCACCAAGGAACTGCTTATAGTAGCACATGCTAAGTTGCTAACTATTTTTCTCAAGGTTCAATAGTTTCATTGAGACTGCCTTCTTTCAGTTGTTGAAGTGCAGACCTCTGGGAACAGGAAATTTCACCTTGTTATGTATAAATTTTTAACATTGATTAGATTTTTGTGGACCCAAATTAGGGCCCATCTTAATCAATGATGAAAATTATGATAAGGTGAGGTGAAATTTTCGATTGAAATAATTCATTTGAGTAAAAATTTATTTCAATCCTTAAAATTACATGCATATTTTACTTTAGTCATTGAAATCAATAAAATATTAATTAAGTCTCTAAAATTGCAAAAAAAATTCGTCTTAGTCCTTATGCTATTGTTTGCAAAGAATAATTTGAATTACCAAAAAAACTAATTTGAATAATTTTGTATCATTTCAGAAATTAAAATGATACTTTATTTATTTTATGGACTAAAATGAAACACATACAACTTTAGGAATTAAGGTGAACCTTTTACTCTAATTCATGCCCTTTCGAAAGGAGGTATTTGGATACAAGTTACCACATTCATGTCCTATTACCACACTAGAAGCTTAAAAACTCCAGTCATTGACAAACATTGAATCTGAAGGGTTATCAGTGAAATTAACCGAACTGTTATCTCAAACTTAAGCCATTCGTGAAGAGGAAAATCATAAGAAAATAAGGTAAATAATTAAGGATGATGGATTTCTTAGATATACAGGACCCACACATATTAGCACAAGAGATACATAATAAGCAATAGACAAAAAGTATTCATTGCACACCTGCAACAAAAACTAAGTTGCTATTGGCAAACATTATTCATCCCAGAATTCAACATTATTAATATATTGGCCACATATCACTTCCATGATTCCATCTTTAGCAGCCATGCTTAAACTTCCCATGATGCCTTCCAAATATGCCATGCTTAAACATTCCATGACCAAAGTGATGGCCATGACCATGATGGCCATGATGGCCATGATGGCCATGACTATGTTCATGATGGTCATGGCCATGTGCCAGATGATGAGCACTATATGCAGCAGCTGCAGCAGCATCGCACCCTGCCAACATAGCCCCGTGTCCTGTATAACAAGAATTCAGTACTACCATGTGCATTGAAATTAAATCATAAGCCTCTGCTTCGCAAGAGTATGAGCAGAATTATTCTAACTATGATCAGCAATTTAATCTCTGATACAGATGTTTCATCAAGTATGGTTTGAACATAACCCATGTCACAAAACATTTGGTGAAACTATTATAAAAAACCTTAATGTAAATGGTTTTAATGAGGTTGTTTGGCCTGGGCGAAAATAGAGGATTAAAATTTCATAAATAAGGATCATGTGTAAAATTATACATGCAGCTCACTCATGAAATATTCTCTCCCATTTTTTACCTTGTTCCAAACACACCCTCAAGTATGTTTGGTTGGGAGGTAAAAAACAAATTTTCATCCCATTTTTACCCCTATACCAAACATACCACGAACATGTAACTTTTGACATAACACAATAGCATCAAATGATTCAAGCAGCAACTCAACCTAGTGCGATAAAGCTCTGCTGTTGTTGTTATTGCAGATATGAGACAAAAGAGGATATCGAAAAGTAAGGGTCTGCTTGGTTTTTATTTTTATTTCTTGTTTTCAATTTTTATAACAAAATTTTGGAAGACATGAACCCGGCTGAGAACAAAAAATGAAAATTGGAATTGAATACAGAAACTTAACAGGCCCTAATAATTCGATTTCAAACATAATCATAATAATCTTCCTAAAGAATTGTGGTTGTTAAGTGCACCTGAATGAGATGGAGATGGACAGCCATGTGGAGAAGGATAAGGTGATGATGGATATCCTGAATGAGGAGGATAACCAGAAGGTGGATACCCCGAAGGAGGATAACCGGTGTTAGGATATCCTCCTGGAGGAGGATATGCAGGTGGTGGGTAGGTAGTTGGGGGATAGCCTGCTGGTGGTGGGTATGAACCAGGTGGAGGAGGATACGGTGGTGCCGATGGATATTGGCCAGCTAAATGTGGAAACAGGCCTCTCTCACCAGACCCATCATCATCCTTGTCTTTTTTGTAGCTCATCTTGATTTAACACAAGATTCATAAGTAATAAAAAAAAAAAAAGTCAATTTATAGACTGCAGTACATATGAAACAACATCAATTATCACACAAATACATAATCAAATGGAATCTGCTCCATGATTGTCCTGTAAGGTGAAGAAAAAAAGGTATAATAAAAGTTAACGGGAAATCCAAGAACTCAACTTCAAGTCATGATATCTCCAGAAAATAGAACAATGCAAAATGGAAGGAATGAAAGTGAGATCCATTAGATTTAATAAGGTACAAATTGCAGGAACTTTAAGAAATGACTTCCCTCACTAAATCAAGAAGCTACCAGAAAGAGAAAACTAAGTGCATACTATGCAATAATCCTTCAGCTCTGAAGCATAAGTACTTCTTTCAAAATGGCTGTAGTATCCATATCCGTATCTGATATGTACTTGATATTGATATTTATTAGATATTATAGGTACTTATTAATCAACTATTTTAATAAATAAATACTATTTAAATATAAATTAATTCTTATAAAATATTAAATTTTATAATTAAATGATTTAAATTATTATTTTATTTTTTTAAATCTCATATTTTTTAATATATTTTTATTTAAGTATCATAAAAAATTATTTATTTTATAATATAATTATTTTATTGATTATATTTTATATTTTTATATGATATATCTTTTCATATCCATACCTTAAATTTTAAAAAATTTTCATACCAGTACCCTTATCTGTACCCATATCTGTGCCCAGTACGGCTATCTCTACCCATGCAACATAGCCCTTCATAAACCCCTTTTCTCCTGCCACATCATTAATAGCTAAAGGATAAGACAAATTTATTTCTTAACAGAAAAACCCATCCCCAAAAACTAACAATAAAGAAACAAAAAAGGAGAGAGGGATACATATGATCAAATAAATCCATATCATGGAGAAAGCAATTGTTGTTAAATCAGTACTGATTGGTACTTTTTGTCCCTTCAGACAAAAAAAGGAATTGTGAGAATTTCGTGTTCATTCAAAACAGCAACAGGGGAACAATTTGAGCAAAAACAAAAAAACCAAGAACAGGATTGATGCAATCCAAAAACCAAGGAAAACCAAGTTGATTCATGGTTCCAAAGATATTGAATTGAATTTTACCTCAAAAAGAAATCAAGGAACAAAGAATTATATCCACTAAAGCCAAAAATGAAAACCAGGAAACATTGCAAGACACAAAAAAATACTCTAATCTTATATACTTATCGTTTAAAAAATCACGCGTTACTTCTACGCGTTTGCTGTCTATTGATGATATGGCCCCACCTAAAAACAGTATTTTTAAAAGTGGAAAACAGAAAAAAACACGTTTGGAAAGATGTTTTTTCACAGTAATTTTAAAAAATAGAAAACTGAATCCGTGTTTTAAAAATAGAAAATTGAAAGATGATTTCTGTGTTTTTGTTTTAGAAAACAAATGAAACTGCGGTGGCAATTTTGTAGATATATGATTTTATTGTCTTTGAACCCTCTTTTACTCTCACTCTCACCACAATGAGCAAAATAGGATTTGTTAAAGAGTAGTGTTATTTGTACTTATATAGGATACCATGTAGATTTATTTATCATTGGATAAAATATGAGTCTCAAACTAAATGAAATCCACACATTATCCAATGGTAGATAGACGTATGTCATGTCCACAAATGATGAGTATAAATAATATTTCTCTTTGTTAAAATGAACCCTCCTCCTCCTTCCTTCACCCTGAACCTCCCTTCACCCTGCAACCTCCCTCCATCTTTCTTATTTGCCTCACAATGACGACATGATGACGAAGGAGAGACCACAATGCGGTGGTGGGATGCGATGACAACGAACGTGACAATCGGAAAATTGATGGTCGAAGGTTTTGCAGACTAGGAGGTCTCCGCTCCTCAGGTGGCTCGAGAATGAAATGCAATGGGTACGATGGTGACCGCGTAGTTCACGAGTTCAAGTGATTCTCGCGGTGGGGCTATGATGGTCGTGGTGGCTCAGGTGTGTGGTGTGACGTAGAGGAGTAGCATAGTGGTGATTTGTTGGTGGATGGTGTTGCGACTATGCACTGGCTCAAGTGCTAACGTGAGCTTCGTGGTGATACGTGGTTGGTGCCGCGATGGAAAAGATTATGGTCGTGCTTGGGGTTGTGATTTGTGAAACTCTAATTTTGCTAATTATGTTCTAAATATATATTTCATTTTTTTCCTTTCTAGTGCTTTAACTGAGTTTGGCTCTTTTACTTGTGTTTATGATGCTAGGATAATTTTTATTATGTGGTTGTTTACATATCATGATATTGAATGGAATTTGGGGTCCCTCTAGGAACAGCTTAATTATATTGGCCGTTAGTGTGATTGGTGTTGATTTGTTAACAAGTTGTTCTTTCATAAGCTGAGATTGGGGAATCTAATGGCTTGCACAGCTTTTGCGAAGATGCCAAAATGGTTAGGAGAATCTTGCACATGTACAATGCTAGAGGACTTGTAGTTTGTGCCTCTATTTTTGGTTTTCTGATTTTGGTGTAGTGGGCTTGTTCTTTTGTGACTTTAGATTCTATTTTATGCACTAGCCTTAGCATGCCTGGCTCACTTCTTTCTTTCACTTATCAAGAAAAAATAAGGGATCATGTGTTCTGACATAGCGGAAGCTCTCTATGAGTGTGGTGATTTTGTTATAGGGTCATCCTTATGTGCTTTCTATGCTGGCCTTGATGACAAGGACCAAGGGGTCAACAAGGGAGGCTATCAATGGGCTCAAGACATGATCATGGTGTTTTGAGATTCCACTAAGATTTCAGAGGCAAATCAATAAGCTCTATATCAACATTTATTTATTTATTTTAACATATGTTGTATGTGTGAATTTTTCGTTCTTGTGCCTAGGTGGTAATGGATAATGGCATAGTCCAGGTCAACATATCAAATCTTGAAGGAATTGTCACAAGGATTCAATATAATAAGGTGGACAATTTGCTCGAAGTTCTCAACAAGGAATCAGAGGGTACATCAATTCAATTTCAAATATTAATTTTATACAAGTACTTTGGAAATGTCAATTCTTGCTCTTAATCTTTTTGTTGTGAGCAATGCGTGTAGGTATTGGGATATGGTCTGGGACGAGGGTGGAAAGAAAAGCACAAAAAGGGAACAAATTTACTGATATTGCTTGTTGTTACTTAGTGAGGGTGTGGTTGCTAATATTTTGCACCAAAACATGAAAAAGTATTGGAGTGAAGTTGAAGCATTGATGTGATGATGAATTTGAAGATGTGTGGTGATAAGGAGTAATGGAATAAAGGTGATGTAAAGGATTCAAATTCAAGATATGGATCGAGCATAACATAGTGAAGGAGATGGATGATCATCAGAAGCTATTAATGTTTTCTAGCTATATGTAATCAAATTGATATTATATATTATTTTTTAAAAGTATTTATTAAGATTTTAATTTCTATGTACTAAGAGTATAAAACTGTGTTATACCGTCAACCAATAGAATCTTGCTAAAATGACAAATCATGGTGGACAGTTGTGATAATGGATAGTTATTTTTTTTTTACAATTTGTCGCTTTGGTGAAATTTAATTGGTTAACAATGTAAAGTTGTTTTACACTCAATGTATAGAAATTAAATTTTTTATTTATTATGAAATAATTTTATTGAGAATTATTTTTTGTTTGTATAATTTTTATGAACTATTTTTATTTTGATAAAACATTAAAAAGTAAAAGTGGCATTATATGTTAAATAGTAATATTATTTCAACACCAACTTTTGAATGTCCAATCCAAACACCTATTTTATTACCATTGGATGAGATGGATGAGTGGGGATGAGTATAAATTACAATTTCATTCAGGAATAATAAAGTGAGTGTCTAGACGGATATCTAAAAGTGGGTGTTAAAATAATATTATTGTATATTAAAAAGCTAATGAGACCCAACTAATTGGCCTCCCTAAGCTGGATTAAGATATATATCATTTTGATATATAAAGGGTTTATGATAGATAAGGTCTATACAATGCGTTGAATGTACCAAACAAAGGATAAAAGACACAACATATAATATTAGATTATTCTATCATATCTAACATCACATGTCAAACACATCCTAAATTTCATCACCAAACATATATAGGATAAAATGAAAAGAGCACATATCTATAATTAAACGTTACATAAAATGATTAAGGATTTAATTTTTATGCACTAACAATGTTAAAGATTTTTACATAACTATCCAATTATATATGTTACATTAATCATAATAATTGACTTTTCTACCCACTACATAAAAAATCATACAACAGATGATTTAAATTGGATGATAATATAACTATATTTTACGCTATTAATGCATCAAAATTAGTCTCTTAAACTAGTATTTTAAAGACATTTAACATCAATTTGATTTTTTTTATAATGCGAAATAACCATCAATTTAAAAAATAAATTGATATACATTTTCCCCCTACAATGTTCATTTTAAACATTAAAGAAATAGAGTAATGTCCAATTTTTTTTTCAAAATTAACTTCATGCCTCGTGAACTTTTGGAGGACTATTCTGTTTGTGTACTCCAAACACAAAAATAGCAGAACAGTTGCTTCCATACACTCATACTGCAAGGCCTTTCTTTCATTTTCTTGCTTTAAAACTTTGACATGCACTAAATGCTTTAGTTTTCAAAACATAATATGATTTTATCCACTAAGAGACAGCTTATAGTAGCACATGCTAAGTTGCTAATTATTTTTCTCAAGGTTCAATAGTTTCATTGAGACTGCCTTCTTTCAGTTGTTGAAAGTGTAGACCTTTGGGAACAGAAAAATCATAGGAAGTCTTCAAAAGGCTGTGAAATGTACAAAATTTTAACATTGATTAGATATTTTTTGTACCCAAGTTAGGGCCCACCTTTATCAATGATGAAAATTATGACAAGATAAGAAGAAATTTTCACATTAGATAATTCATTCAAAAAAAGATTTATTTTGATCCTTAAAATTATATGTATATTTCACTTTAACCATTGAAATCAATAAAGAATTTAAAATTATAAAAAAATAATTTAACTTAGTCCCTACACTAATATGTGCAGAGACTAACTTAAACTACCAAAAATACCAATTTGAATAACTTTTTATCATGTTAGGAATTAAATTGATATTTTATTTATTTCATGAAATAAAATAAAATGCACACAACTTAAAGAATTACAGTGAACAATTACTCTGAATCATTCCGTTTCAAAAGGAGGTATTTGTATACAAGTTCCCACATACATGTCCTATTACCACACTAGAAGCTTAAAAACTCCCATCATTGACAAACATTGAATCTGAAGGGTTATCAGTGAAATTTACCGAACTGTTATCTCAAATTTTAAGCCATTCATGAAGAGGAAAATCATAAGAAAATAAGCTAAATAATTAAGGCTGATGGATTTCTTACATATACACGAGCCACACATATTAGCACAAGAGATACATAATAAGCAATAGACAAAAGGTATTCATTGCAGACCTGCAACAAAAACTAAGTTGCTATTAGCAAATATTATTCATCCCAAAATTCAACCTGGATGACCATACACATAACTACATTATGTAATATATTGGCCACATATCACTTCCATCTTTTCCAGCCATGCTTAAACTTGCCATGATGCCTTCCAAACATGCCATGCTTCCAACGCTTGCCAAATTTCCCATGCTTAAACTTTCCATGACCAAAGTAATGGCCATGACCATGTCCATAATTACCATGTGCCAGATGGTGAGCACCATATGCAGCAGCTGCAGCAGCAGCACCCCCTGCCAACAATCCCATACCAGCCCCTCCTATACCAGCCCCGTGTCCTGTATAACAAGAATTCCGTACCGCCATGTGCATTGAAATTAAAACCATAAGCCTCTGCTTCCCAAGAGTATGAGCAGAATTATTCTAACTATGATCAGCAATTTAATCTCTGATACAGATGTTTCATCACATCAAGTATGGTTTGAACATAACCCATGTCACAAAACATTTGGTGAAACCATTAGAAAAAACCTTGATGTAAATGGTTTTAATGAGTTTGTTTGGTATGGGGTGAAAATAGAGGATTAAAATTTCATGAATTAGTACCATATGTAAAATTACACATGAAATATTCTTCCCCATTTTTTTCCTTGCTCCAAACACACCCTCATATAAGTTTGGTTGGGAGGTAAAAAGGGGCAAATTTCCACCCCATTTTTACCCCTATACCAAACACACTATGAACATGTAATTTTTGACATAACAAAATAACATCAAATGATTCAAGCAGCAACTCAACCAAGTGTGATAAAGCTCTGCTGTTGTTATTGTAGATATGAGACAAAAAAGGATATCGAAAAGTAAGGGTCTGCTTGGTTTTTATTTTTATTTCTTGTTTTTACAATTTTTATCACAAAATTTTGGAAGACATGAACCCGGCCAGGAACAAAAAATGAAATTTGGAATTGAATACAGAAACTTAACAGGCCCTAACAATTCAATTTCAAACATAATCATAATAATCTTCCTAAAGAATTGTGATTGTTAAGTGTACCTGAATGATATGGAGATGGATAGCCATGTGGAGAAGGATAAGGTGATGATGGATATCCTGAATGAGGAGGATAACCAGAAGGTGGATATCCTGAAGGAGGAGGATAACCAGAAGGTGGATACCCTGAAGGAGGATAACCAGTGTGTGGATATCCTCCTGGAGGAGGATATGCAGGTGGTGGGTAGGCAGTTGAGGGATAGCCTCCTGGTGGTGGATACCCTGATGGTGGGTATGAACCAGGTGGAGGAGGATAGGGTGGTGCCGATGGATAATGGCCTGCTAAATGTGAAAACAGGCCTCTCTCACCAGACTCATCATCATGCTTGTCTTTTTTGTAGCTCATCTTGATTTAACCTAAGATTCACAAGTAATAAAAAAAAAAAAAAATCTCAATTTATAGACTGCAATACATATGAAACAACATCAATTATCACACAAATACGCAATCAAATGGAATCTGCTCCATAATTGTCTTGTTAGGTGAAAAAAAAAGGTATAATAAAAGTTAACGGGAAATCCAAGAACTCAACTTCAAGTCATGATATCTCCAGAAAATAGAACAATGCAAAATGGAAGGAATGAAAGTGAGATCCATTAGATTTAATAAGGTACAAATTGCGGGAACTTTAAGAAATGACTTATCCACTAAATCAAGAAGCTACCAGAAAGAGAAAACCAAGTGCATACTATGCAATAATCCTTCAGAAACCCCTTTTCTTCTGCCACACCAGTAATAGCTAGAGGATAAGACAAATTTATTTCTCAACAGAAAAACTCTTCCCCAAAAACTAACAAATAAAGAAACAAAAAAGAGGGGAAAAAACATAAACTCACAAATATAACATCAGCAAATACATATGATCAAGTAAATTCATATCATGGAGAACGCAATTGTTATTGAATGAGTACTGATTGGTACTTTTTGTCCCTTCAGACAAAAAAGGAATTGTGAGAATTTCATATTCATTCAAAACAGCAACAGGGGAACAATTTGAGGAAAAAAAAAAAAACCAAGAACATGATTGATGCAATCCAAAAACCATGGAAAACCAAGTTGATTCATGATTCCAAAGATATTGAATTGAAATTTACCTCAAAAAGAAAACAAGGAACAAAGAATTAAATCCTCTAAAGCCAAAAATGAAAACCAGGAAACATTGCAAGACACAAGATTATAATCACACGAGAAATAATTAACAATTGCTTGACGCTTACTCAATTGGAGAGGGTAACTGCTTTTGTCTCTAAAATCTTCCAAAGGTGATGAAAGAAAGAGAACGCTTGTTTAATTAAAAAATAAATAAAGAAAGAAAGAAAGAGAACGCTTGTGTTGCCAAAACAAAGATTTTTTTGGTTGTTAACCTACTCTTATCTTATATACTTACCGTTTCTTCTTTTCAAAAATCACGCGTTCCTTCTACGCGTTTGCTTTCTATTGATGATATGTGCTCCACCTGAAAAACACGGAATATATAGCTTTTTTTTTTGTGGCTGAAATTTTTTGTTTATTTTAGTCTCTGCAATTAATTAGTCTGTGTCTTTGATTTGGGTAAGAGAGAAAACTATGTTATCCAACTTTTCATGGTAGCAATTAAATATTACTATGTTAGTTTATTTTTAACTATTTTATAGAAAATCAATATAAATTTAATATATTAAAAATTCAATGTATCTGAATACAATAATTTTTATTAATTTTCTAAAAAATATTTAAAAATAGATAAAAATAGTATAATAAATTCAGAAAGAGAGAGAGAATGAAACACGTAAAAGTGTCAACATGATTGGTCTAGTAAAGTCAAATCTAATATCATTAGGATTTTATAGAACCGTTTGGTATACAATATTTTTTAAAATGAATTCATATTTCCATAGCATAAAAGAACAAGAGTCAAGAAGATAGAATATTTTGTTGGACGCTATATTTATTTTGTCTTAGAGATATAAACTTGTTATAAAGAAATATTTTTTCTATTTTTGAATAATTATCAAATTTAAAATACGTACTGAAATTAAGAAAATAATAGAAAAATATTAAAGTTAAAAAAATTTTAAAATAATTTATTAAATTATCTTTACTTTTTTTAATAATATAATTTTTTCTCCTCTCCTCTATTATATCTTTTTTCTCTTTCAATAGTATTTAAGAGAAATATTATTGAAAAGAAATTATTAATGTTATCTAAATTTTTTAAATGAATAATTATTTTTAAATAAAAATATTTTTAAAATAGACCATTATTAAGGATGGAGAGGAAGTAGTATATAGCTAACATGTCTCGAAATTTAAGGGGGTTGGAAAAGGAAAGTATTTGCTCTCCTTTCTGTCACCCATTCATAATTATTTATATAAGTGAACGTGAGTCACCTTTATTTCATAAATTATTAATAACGATAAAAGGTAATATATCATATAATTTAATTTTGAGATTTGACTACTCTAAAATAAAAAAGTTAGTACAATAGGCTAAACACTGGTGGAGATCAATTAAATGAAATTCAGATATAATGAAAGTTATTGATTTAATGATGATTAACACCTCAATTTTACACTTTAATAACTATCTCATAGGAGCCAAATTCTTAATGTTGATGCATTATCAATGTAAAATAAATATATATACTGCCATCAAATTAAATATTGCCCCATCAACAAAGATGATTAATTTTTACATTCACTATTTAAAAAATCATATAAATAAGATAATTTAATTAAATAATAATATAACAAAAATTTAAACTATTAACGGATAGAAATTAAACTCTATATTATAATATACTAATTATTTTATTTAAACTCAAAACTCGAAAACTTTTAATGGAACATTAATTTTGTCTATGTTTTATTCTCTATTAATTTTTGTGAAAAAAGAATTATCTTTAACATTTTTCCATAAAAATATTAAATTTACATTTCCACTAAAAAATAAGAAAATAGTGATTATACCTCAAATTCACTCCTTCAATGTTAACAATGACTTAAAAGCTAAATTTAATTCTTGATTTTACATGATTCTAGGAGTGATGATTTTCTAATTGGGGTTTTGATATTCAACAAATATTATATGAAAGACAAATAAGTTCAACAAATTTTTATTAACATAATAAAAATTTTGAATTCAACAAAATAAATTTTAATAATAACTTTTGAGTATAATTATTACAAAAAATTAAATTAAAATTGTCATCTAGGTATGATGTGTAACATAAGAACTTCACATGACATCATTCAGCATAGTATTTCTCATTGCTAGATTACAAACCCCATCATGAAAAATAGAAGAAACTAATAGAATTGGATCTTCTCAGTTTCCTTTTTGACATGATAAAATGTCATGTTACAATCCCCATCCTTAATCAAGTTAAAAGGAAACTTTATCTTCTAAAAATGCAACTTGAACAATGGTGAAAATTTAACATGACACCATCATGTCAAAATACAGATTGAGAGGATCCACACCCAAAAACTAATATCTAACCACAAGAGAGGGGAAAAAAATAGTTTACATCCTAAGAGCATGTGTACTTTTCTATGTGGTTGAGCACAAAGCACAAACACAGCAGACACCATACAGCTCAAAGTATCCTGTTAAGATTGGATACCAAGTGGCGTGCAATGTGTCTTGAGAGGATTGTACCATACATGCCTTGTATGGACAGGGTTCCTCTTGTGCTTTAACTAAAGATTAAGGTTGTGTTTATTTCAATTTTGTTTTTGACAAAAATAGTTTTTTTCATAGAAGTTATTCATCTCAACTTCTAATCAAAAGCTAAAAAATAATTTTAAATTTTTGGGTAGAAATTGCTATGAGTAGCTTTTGTAAAATAGTGATTCTTTTAGTCAAAAAATCAGTTTTGTTGGAAAAAGCTGAAACAAATGCACCCAATCATCGGCAAATTAGTCAAGCCTGAGAAATCACATCTGCTTCTGGTATAACCTTCGGTAGATTTTTGCACCTTCAAGTTCTGCATGAATCTCTCTCTCAGTCCTTATACCCATGGGGTTGCTTAACAACCACCCTTCACTGTCACACAACATATCCGTGTTCAAAGTATCCATTTGTTTAAGGGAATCAACTTCATCAAACTGATTTCTCATATCAAGCGCCATTTCAAGCACGTCAGAGTGTACAAACACCTACCATGACACAAACACAAACGTGAATTTCTTCCAAAAGCCAGAGATATAACCACAAACATGTCAATGTCCTATTCCCCTCTTCCCTCTCAAGTCTCAAGACCTCCTACTGCAACCAAAGAAAAAACTGGAACTTTAAGTAAAACGATAGTCATGAAACTGGTTCTTCCTAAATGCTATCATGATCTATATGCCAACACCAGCATGTTATGGTTCATCTTAGCTACAATAAAATGTGGTTAATGGCAGTAGAATGCATTACTATGACACTTGTCACACATGCTAGTGTAAGGATTTCTCATAGCAGCCTTTGGATAGTTGGATGTTTTCCAGGGACATTGCTCAGACTCTGGCATTCTTATTTCCTAACTTGCTTGAAGAAAATAAAATGACTACTTAAATATAAAGCATAAACCTGATATGAACATCAAAATATATAGTTGGAATAGATTATTTCAGTATCATTGTGGACATCAATATCAGTGAATGCACATTAAACCATGATGACCACTAATGTAAATTAGTCTATTGTTATCATGAAATTCATAAATTAGTTGATGTGCATCTGCTATGTTATGTAACAGATCCATACTCCATACCCATTCGCAACTTGTCTAAACTCTAAAGTATGCAACCTCTATGAGATCCAAAGCAGAAGATGAATTTTGAAAAAGATTCCAAACAGGGAGAATCTGTTAGATAAAGATTTGCTGATCCAATAAGAGTTTACAGAAGGAAAAGATATAGGGGCAGTTTAGGGAATGGGATGATAGCTGACTAGGCTAATGAGAGAATATCTTGTGAGACCTTTACTGAATCAGGTGCATAACGGTTTTAGGGGGTGGGGAGTGATGGGAGAATACGTAGCTTGTAATGGAGAAAGAGTATAATTCCCTAGAGTGGCAGAATAGTGAGGTAGGAATTCAGTTAGAATTGGCTAGGAGCTGTGAGCTGCAGTGCTCAAGGCCTCTCTCTCTCTCTGTTTGTTAATTGTTTCTATTCCATCTGTCTACCTTACTCAGTTTATTATACAGATTATCATACTGCTGCATTCTGTTATTCTTGTTTGCTTCTATTAGAATCCTGATGCCACAATTCTCTAACATAACTACAATGAAAATGACTAAATGAACCCTGTTGCATATGGATATTCCACGGTCAAAACAAGGTTCCAAGGAGCACAAGAGATGATATCACAACCTTAGAAAGAAGGTTGGGATGCCAAAAGAAATTCTCTTTCATATTGCACTGTACCAAATGAAGTCTTTCAAATAAAAAATTTGCTCTTATTTTGCTCCTAGCCTTTCAATACTTATATGTCAGGATAGTACTTTCGCTCATCTCAAGGAATCAGGAAGGAACAAACAATACTGGGTAGCAACTTAGCAAGTTAATTGCAGAGATAAATCCCAATGCTGCCTGGTTCCTAGCATCAATGCAAATCGTGTATGGGGGTACATTTGCATTGATAGAGTGATCAATGAATGAAGCAATTAGCACTTACCAATTGCAGGTTACTGTAGATGTAGAAAAATATCATTCTAAGTGCTACAACCCCAATATAAGTATAGAGCACAATGGAAAATCTCAAGCATCCTGTAGGTTGTCTTCCAACTGGATTGATCAATTTAGTATACTGATATGTCAATCAATGTGCCTATATTCACTCATGCTTAACTCTCAAAAATCCTGAAGCTGTTCTTCCCCTCTTTCTTTGTTCCCTCAATAGTCATCAACAGAGTGATTTATCTATTTCAACCATTTATGGATGTGCACAGTGTGTACCCTCATCACTCTTAATTATTTACTGGAAAGAGGAAGGAGAGATAGGATATGTAGCATGGTTTTAGTACAATAAAATATAATAAAATAATTTCCACACAGATTCATAAGAGATGGAAATAAAAGTAAATCCAGCAGGAAAGTATTCATCAAAACACTAGATGAACATATGTGACAATCACAATCAAGTAAAATTATATGAAGCATGCAGAAAATATACCTGCCCCTCCGGCATTAAATTATCTACAATAGAACCAACCGAAGGCTTCTGCAGAACTCTTCTCTTATGATGTCTTTTCTTGAAATGTGGGTCTGGACTCTGGACACTGCATGCATGGGGCAAAATCATATAATCAGAAAACTAAAAGGCCTTTTGACATAAAATCCTTAAGTAAAAGTAATGTATATGACAGCTTGCTGAAGGAAGGCACAAATGTATGATTTAGAGATTATCCGCAGAGCAAGGAGAAAAACTCACCAAAACTGAAACTAACAGCAAGGCCCAGGATATGATTCTACCAACTGCTTGAAAGAAATTGTGGCATTTGCAAACAAGAAATGTATGTGCTTCAGTGTAACAGTCATTTTTCCAGAGTTGATAAAGATAAACAAGTTTTCCAGAGTACATGTTATCAAGCGCCAGATCTTTTACCCATAACTCTGCACGCTTGACGAGCTGCACATGGAAGAGTTACATTATCATACAAGTAGATATCTTTATAACTGAAGCTGAAGGTGACACAGCAACAACAAAGAAAGCAGAATTGACAAAAAGGGAGCAATTTTCAAGGGCATTTGAAACCAAAAGTAACAGAAATAGAAAGGTCGTATTTCCAATCCCAAATAATTTCTGACTTTAAGATTGCTTTTAGCAAGCCACATAAGAAACCTGCCACTACCTGACATTGTTTACAATAACAGATAACAAGTATAATTAGATCCCTCAGGCAGTGAAATAATCACTTGACAACTTGAAAAGGATAAAACCATGGTTCAAGAGCTAATTCTGAATCCAGCCTGATGATAAGGGAATTTTTGATAAATTTCCTGGTAGATAGACTAAAGGTGGTCCAAAACGAAGAATAAACCAACCAATCCTTTACTAAATTCTACACTTTTCTTAACTAAGTTAGGGTCCTGTTTTGTGTGTGAAGTTACATCGGTCAGACTAATTGATATTGACCTTTAATCCCTTTGTCCCTTCGATCTCACTCGAGCTTAACACAGGAGGACTTATTGACCGGTCAAATTGATTGACCTTGACCTTTAGTCTCTTAGCCTCTTTGCTCTACACCGAATTTGAGATCGGAGGGCTTATGGACCGATGAGACCAACCGAACTTGACCTTTAGTTTCATAGCTACCACTCAAGCTTAAGGTTAAAGGGCTTGTGGACCAGTCAGACCGACTGCCCTTGAGCTTTAGTCTCAACCTCTTGGCTCTCATCCAAGGTCAAGGCTAGAGGACTTGTGGATCGGAGGACGGTTAGCCTAAACCTTTAAGCCCTAACGCCCTTTGGCTTGGACTTCTAGCACGGGTGCCCCTCCTACCTAACAATGCCTTAGTACACCCACGTATAGAATATCTCCTCTTAATTAACAAGGCCATAATTACTACCTCTTATCTCCTGATCAATGCTCATAATCGAGGCTTCCCCATTAACACCATAGCTATTTATAGCCCATGAAGAAAGGGAGCCATGTAATTTCACTTTGGAGCATATACATTAGCCCATTCTCTACTTCTAGTTTGACAACAGTATAAGACTTGAGAGTATAAAGTTACATTATATGATATATTATTATTCTCTTATTATTACAATAATTATAATCTTAAGTAAATATTTAACAAAAAATAAAATTACAATAAAATAATACATTTATTATTTGCTATTATTTTACTATAAATTTTTAAAAATTTAATAAAAATAAAATTTACAAATATATAAAACTATATAAAAGTTATAGTAAAATGATATTTTATTATTTATTTAAATTTTAACTTAAAATAATATAGTAGAACAAAACATTTATTTATCAATTATGATCATTTTTATTTTTATTATATGTAATCAAATTGATATAATATATTATTTTTTAGAAGCATATATTAAGATTTTAATTTTTATGCACTAATAGTATAAAGCTGTGTTATACTATCAACCAATAGAATCTCGCTAAAATGACAAATCATGGTGGGCAATTGTGATAATGGATAGTTATTTTTTTAATGATTTTTCACTTTAGTGAAATTTAATTGGTTAATAGTGTTAAATTTGTTTTACACTCAACGTATAGAAATTAAATTTTTTATTTAAAATGAAATAATTTTATTGAGAATTATTTTTTGTTTGTATAATTTTTGTGAACTATTTTTATTTTGATAAAATATTAAAAAGTAAAAGTGGCATTATATATTAAAAAGCTAATGAGGCCCAGCTAATTTGGCCTCCCTAAGCTTTATTAAGATATATATCATTTTGATATATAAATGGTTTATGATGCATAAGACTTATACAATACGTTGAATGTACCAAATAAAGAATAAAAGACATAACATGTAATATTAGTTTATTCTATCATACTTAACATCACATGTCAAACACACCCTAAATTTCATCACCTAAAATATCTATACTATATATAAAAGGAGTTCTTTCTTTTTTGTGTCCAAATTTTAAATTTCCCTAAATGCCCATAATATGGAAGTTAAGAGAAGTTATAATAATTGAAGAAAGTTATAAAAAAAAAAAAAAAGTAATAAATTTGAAAAAAAATAAAAAAATACGTTTTAATTTTTTTTGAAAATGTGAATTGGTAGGCACGAGTGCCTATCAATTCACTAGTATAGGATAAAATGAAAAAAGCACATATCTATAATTAAACATTTACATAAAGTGATTAAGTATTTAATTTTTAAGTAGTAACAATGTTAAAAAATTTTACATAATTATCTAAATATATATTATCACATTAGCCATAATAATTGACTTTCCTACCCACTACATAAAAAATTATACAATGAAAGATTTTAATTGGATAATAATAAAATTATATTTTATATTATTAGTGCATCAAAATTAATCTCTTAAGTTAATATTTTAAAGACGTTTAACATTAATTTGATTTTTTATAATAGAAAATAACCATCAATTTAAAAAATAAATTGATATTCATTTTTCCCCTAAAATGTTCATTTCAAACATTAAAGAGATAGAGTAATGTCCAATGTTTTTTCAAAATTAACTTCATGCCTCGTGAACTTTTGGAGGACTATTCTGTGTTTACTCCAAACACAAAAATAGCAGAACAGTTGCTTCCGTGCACTCATTGCAAGGCTTTTCTTTCATTGTCTTGTTTTAAAACTTTGACATGCCCTAAGATAGTGTTTAGTTAGGCCGCATTTGTTTTGTGTCTCTGGACACAAATACACGAACAATTTATTGCTGTATGATGTTTAGTGGTGGAGATGGGGTATGAGAATAAAAATTTTCTATCTAGAGACAAAAAATGTTTATATTTTTGTCTCTCCAAAAATAAAGATAGTGAGGACAAATACGAAGACAAAATTTAATTTTTTTTCCAATAATATCTCTTAGATAACAACCTCCAGGTGGTCAGGCGCCAGTCAACGCCTCTCAACGAAAATTCAATGCTGGTCAATAGTCAATAGTTGCCATCAATGACGATGGTTGTTCCTGTCAGCCAACGACCTTATGGTCAACGTTCAACAACTCAGGGGTGGTCAATGGTTGGTCAACAGTGGTCTGGGATACATATGTCTTATATCATATATTTATTATTGTCCCGTATTGTCAAACAGAGACGAACAGCCATCACGTCTTGACTCCACAACCAAATATGATACAAAGATAGTATTTTTATGTCTCCGTCTCCACTGCCCTCACTGTCCTTGTATTTCCTATCCCAAGACAGGAAACAAATGCTACCTTAGTGATATAGGGATAGAAATATGGAGACACTGAGATATAAACCTGTGGGATTGAAGGAACAAAAATAAAAAAATTTTCTATCTTCAGGATAGAAAAACACAATTTTGGACCTTCAAAAGTGAAGATAAGATATAGAGACAGAGATTTAATATTTTTTCTTCAATTAATATCCTATGCATATTTATTATTTATATTTTCATATTTGCTATCTTTATTGTCTATGTATTTTTGTCTCTGTTCTTCTATCAAATGCTATCTAAATGCTTTAGTTTTCAAACGACGTAATACGATTTTATCCAATATCCACTAACGAACTACTTATAGTTATAGTAGCACATGCTAAGTTGCCAACTATTTTCCTCAAGGTTCGATAGTTTCATTGAGACTGCATTCTTTCAGTTGTTGACGTGCAGACCTCTGGGAACAGAAAACTCATAGGAAGTCTTCAAAAAGGTTGTGAAAATTTCACATCACTTTGTGTATAAATTTTTAACATTGATTAGATTTTTTTGGGGACCTAAGTTAGAGCCCACCTTAATCAATGATGAAAATTATGACAAGGTGAAGTGAAATTTTCATATGAGATAATTCACTCAAGTAAAAATTTATTTTGATCCCTAAAATTGTATGCATATATTATTTTAGTCATTGAAATTCAACTTAGTACCTATGCTAATGTTTACGGAGACTAAATTGAATTACCAAAAAGATTAGTTTGGACTAATTTGAATAACTTTTTATTATTTTAGGAATTAAATTGATGCTTTATTTATTTTATGGACTAAAGTAAAACACATTTAATTTCATAAATTAAAGTGAAATTTTACTTTAATTCATTCCCTTTCAAAAGGAGGTATTTGGATACAAGTTACCACATATATGTCCTATTACTACACTAGAAGCTTAAAAACTCCCTTCATTGACAAACATTGAATCTGAAGGGTTATCAGTGAAATTTACTTAACTGTTATCTCAAACTTTAAGCCATTCATGAAGAGGAAAATCATAAGAAAATAAGCTACATAATTAAGGATGATGGATTTCTTATATGTACAGGAGCCACACACATTAGCACAAGAGATACATAATAAGCAATAGACAAAAAGTATTCATTGCACACCTGCAACAAAAACCAAGTTGCTATTAGCAAACATTATTCATCCTAGAATTCAACCTGCATGACCATACACATAACTACATTATGTAATATATTGGCCACATATCACTTCCATCTTTTCCAGCCATGCTAAAACTTGCCATGATGCATTCCAAACATGCCATGCTTCAAATGCTTGCAAAATTTCCCATGCTTAAAACTTTGCATGACCAAAGAAATGGCCATGACCATGTCCACAACAACCATGTGCCAGACGGTGAGCACCATATGCAGCAGCTGCAGCAGCAGCACCCCCTGCCAACAATCCTACACCAGCGCCTCCTATACCAGCCCCGTGTCCTGTATAACAAGAATTCAGTACCACCATGTGCATTGAAATTAAAATCATAAGCCTCTGCTTCCCAAGAGTATGAGCAGAATTATTCTAACTATGATCAGCAATTTAATCTCTGATACAGATGTTTCATCAAGTATGGTTTGAACATAACCCATGTCACAAAACATTGGGTGAAACCAATCGAAAAAACCTTGATGTAAGTGGTTTTAATGAGGTTGTTTGGTATAGGGTGAAAATAGAGGATTAAATTTCACGAATGAGTACTATGTGTAAAATTACACATGCAACTTACTCATAAAATATTCTATCCCATTTTTTGCCTTGTTCCAAACACACCCTCAGGTATGTTTGGTTGGGAGGTAAAATGGGGACAAATTTCCACCCCATTTTTACCCATATACCAAACACATCATGAACATGTAATTTTTGACATAACACAATAGCATCAAATGATTCAAGTAGCAACTCAACCTAGTGTGATAAAGCTCTGTTGTTGTTATTGTAGGTATGAGACAAAAGAGGATATCGAAAAGTAAGGGTCTCCTTGATTTTTATTTTTATTTCTTGTTTTCACAATTTTTATCACAAAATTTTGGAAGACATGAACCCGGCTGAGAACAAAAAATGAAAATTGGAATTGAATACAGAAACTTAACAGGCCCTAATAGTTCAATTTCAAACATAATCATAATCATCTTCCTAAAGAATTGTGATTGTTAAGTGTACCTGAATGACATGGAGATGGATAGCCAGGTGGAGAAGGATAAGGTGATGATGGATATCCTGAATGAGGAGGATAACCAGAAGGTGGATACACCGAAGGAGGATACCCGGTGTATGGATATCCTCCTAGAGGAGGATATGCAGGTGGCGGGTAGGCAGTTGGGGGATAGCCTCCTGGCGGTGGGTATGGACTAGGTGGAGGAGGATAGGGTGGTGCCGATGGATAATGGCCTGCTAAATGTGAAAACAGGCCTCTCTCACCAGACCCATCATCATGCTTGTCTTTTTTGCAGCTCATCTTGATTTAACCTCAGATTCATAAGTAATCCAAAAAAAAAAAAATCTCAATTTATAGACTGCAATACATATGAAACAACATCAATTATCACATAAATACATAATCAAATGGAATCTGCTCCATGATTGTCTTGTAAGGTGGAAAAAAAAAAGGTATAATAAAAGCTAACGGGAAATCCAAGAACTTAACTTCAAGTCATGATATCTCCGGAAAATAGAACAATGCAAAATGGAAGGAAGGAAAGTGAGATGCATTAGATCTATTAAGGTACAAATTGCAGGAACTTTAAGAAATGACTTCTTCACTAAATCAAGAAGCTACCTGAAAGAGAAAACTAAGTGCATACTATGGAATCATCCTTCAGAAACCCCTTTTCTTCTGCCACACCATTACTAGCTAAAGGACAAGACAAATTTATTTCTCAACAGAAAAACTCTCCCCAAAAACTAACAAATAAAGAGACAAAAAAGAGGGAAAAAAACATAAACTCACAAATATAACGTCAGCAAATACATATGATCAAGTAAATCCATATCATGGAGAAAGCAATTGTTATTAAATCAGTACTTTTTGTCCCTTCAGAAAAAAAGGAATTGTGAGAATTTCATATTCATTCAAAACAGCAACAGAGGAACAATTTGAGGAAAAACAAAAAAACCAAGAACATGATTGACGCAATCCAAAACCCATGGAAAACCAAGTTGATTCATGATTCCAAAGATATTGAATTGAATTTTACCTCAAAAAGAAATCAAGGAACAAAGAATTATATCCTCTAAAGCCAAAAGAGAAAACCAGGAAACATTGCAAGATACAAGATTATAATCACACGAGAATCAATTAATAATTGCTCGACGCTTACTCAATTGGAGAGTGTAACTGCTTTTGTCTCTAGAATCTTCCAAAGGTGATGAAAGAAAGAGAACGCTTGTTTAATCAAAAAGGAAAAAGGAAAAAGAACGCTTGAGTTGCCAAAACACAGTTTTTCTGGTAGTTAACCTACTCTTTATCTTATAGGCGCCGGATTCCTTGGTCCGCCCCAGGTTAGGGACCAAGGTTAATCCACCCCTAAAAATTAAAAATCAACCCCCGAATCTCTTTTAAATATTTGCAACGTAGAGCCTTTGTTTTTTTATTGGCAAAAAGAAATACTTTGTTGGGTCGCCTGTCAGAGCAATGGCGACACCGTCGCCACCGCCTCCCTATGCTGCCGATCCGGATCCTCACGTCGACAACTCTATGTCGGCCACCTGTGAAAATCTTTGGTTGTGCGCCTAGGAGATGCACAAGAAATTAGGCTGTGCGCGGAGATCGAGGACGACAAGAATTGCATGATGCTCTACATCTGTTTCCTCATGTCTCTATCACGGTTGAAAACCTGATTTTTTATTTATTTATTTTTCTTTTTAAGTTTTGATGCTTTATTTAGAGTTTGTGTATGTTCCATGGGTTTTTCTTAGCTTCTCTGGTTCGAAAATATTAATGAATAATGAATATTGTTTCTTTATAATTTGGTTGTTGAGTGAAGAAACCCATATGAAAAGTGGGTGAATGTTTAATCTGAGCTCGAGAGCAACAAGGTTGATATGGGTGATTCAATGCGTGTATTAGCTGAAGATGTGTGAAAATTAACAAAAAGAAGAAAGAAGAAAGATGAGTTTTATATGAATGAAGGTTGTGCTGCCTCTGAGAATCATTGCAGAAATGAATTGCTTTATTGAAAGTGCTCAGGATTATTTTACATTATTATGTGTGATTAATTAATAGACTAATTTTAATAAAAAAAAATTAAGATAATGGTTATTAATATCTTAAAAGTAAGTAAAATTAGTGTGAAAATTTTAAAATAATTTTTAAAATTTCCTCCCCTTCCTTTGAAAAATTGACAGTTACACCAAATAAAAATAAGAGGAAACCAAGGAAAAGAATCTATAATTTCTTTCACCATAAAAAAAAAAAAAACTGAAAGAGAAGGAAGAGAGTGAAAAATAAAGAATATTAAGGGACTCAACAAAGAAAAGATCAAAGATTTGAAAATAATCCAGGTATGATATTATACTCTCTCTTATATTCCATTATGTGATAATTATAAAATTTAAGATCCGTTTTATAATTTTTGAAGTGTATATTAAATAATACAGAAAATTATAGTTAACAATTGATACCAGAGCAATGGGTTATGGATTTTATGATTCTTCATGAATAATGATGGATTTCTCACATTGTAGGAACCCTAGATTATGAAATTGGGAATATTCTGTGTTGTTATTTCGTGATTCATTTCCGCTGAAATGGAAATAACAATGTTATACGAATTGTGTTTTATCGTGAGTGAAAGATCCATGGTGTATGTTAATAACAATTCATGAAAGACATGTACTGTGCCGTAACGTTGAATGCATAGTGGAGTAACGTTGAAGTGGAGTCACTTGAGGAGTTTTGCTATGTTAATAACACCCATGCTTCGTGAAGTAGCATTGGCATGTACGATGAATGGTTTCCTTTTCCTTTCTAATATTTTAGTCTGAATTCTATAATAATTTCCGATACGTATCGCGGCACTGTTGGAATATTTCATGGTTGATTGGAGTCTTGTCCATCCTTGCATCATATATCATGCACATGTATCTGTTCTAATTTTACATGACTAAATTTTTAGGTTTAGTTTTCTCGTTATTAACATGCTTACTCCATCATGCTTATAGTTTTAATCTTTGCTTCATCTTATATATGAAATACGTGTTAATTGTTTAGGAATTTTAAGTAAAGTATTGGCATGGAATTAAAGAATACTTAAAATTTAAAATTATTATATGCTAAATTTGTTAATCACCAAAGTAATCAAATCTGAAATTCTTTTTAATAATTCAAAAATTTTATGAGATTAAATAATATAATTTGTATCTTGAAATTATTCTATGTTAGATTTATTAATCACCAAAGTGGTCAAATCTAAGGTTGTTTAATAATTCCAATTTCAGATTTTTTGTTTCAATTACTCATATATGATGGATGCTAAATAATGATTATTTTATATATGAGTATATTGAAGTTCATTATTATAAGATATTTAGGGATCACCCAAAGGTTGATTAATTGTTCTTATAATTATTGGACATGATGGTTCATAATATAGGTGCACTATTAGTTTTATTTATGTATCCAAAGATAGTAAATATTTCTAGTTAGTGCATGTGTCATTGCCAAATAATGTTAAATTTGTTAGTGTAATACCCTAATTTTCATTTGATTTTAATTGTGTGATTAATTAAGATAGTCTGGTCAAATTAAGAGTTGATTACCTTAACTGATTAATTTGGATAATTATTCTTTCCTGATTAATTTTAGCCTCTTAATAATATATTAAAATGCATGATTATGATAAGTGTTGTCTTTAATTATTTTAAAGTTTAGGATTAGTGCTTTTATATATGACATTACTAAGTTGGATACGATATATATAAGTACAATATTTTTATTCAATTATATATATAATAATTATTATAAAATAAATTTGATTTCTATAATTGTTGCATATAAACTTTAAATTTTAAAATATCCAAATTATTGAAAATAGATTGTTATTGTAAATATATATGTGTGTGTGCATATATTCTTCATTACCTCTCGTTACATACTGTACCATCACATGTGGTTGATTAGTTAAACAAAAAATTAATTAATTAATTAAAAAAGAGAAAGAGACATTTTATGTTAGTGCTGTTACATTTCATCTAGAAGGAAGCACTTTATATAGGGTGAATCAATTCGTTGGGTTTTTTTTCTCTCCCCTTTCACAATTGTGGTGACAAGATAGCAATACAGGAGCAAACATAAAGCCACACGTCAAAACACTAGAATAATCATATGAACATTTGTATTGCACCTACATTGAAGCTAATTTTGTAACACTTCTCTCCATCCCCTGTGCCCTCTCTATAAGGATGGGCACCCTCCAGACCATAAAATGAGGATGATGGGGAAGATTAAAGCATGGGACAAATTATTATCAGAAACAAGATCATTCGTTCCTGTTACCATCTCCCCTTTAAAAGAAAAATTTCAAGAGCACAGAAGATAGGCTCTCATATGTTAGTAACAAACAAAACGGAGAAAAATAAAAAGACCCTGGAGATTTGAGAGGAGGAAGAAAAACATAAGTAAAAGGCGTGTGCTCTCCTATTGTTACCTAACTTTATGTTCTTTTATTTCGGCCTCACAAAATCACACCTACACATGTAAACACCATAGCTCTCTCATTCTCAATTCACAAACAAATCACAGTAATAAAAAACAAACCATTTCCCAGGATCAATATAGTCTCACAATTAATACCATTCTCAATCACCAATCTAAGTCCAAAAACAATTACTCTCAGCCAAATTTAGTCCAATATCCACATACATACAAATATATATGCATGAGTTATAGGGAATGGGTGGCAATTCCGTGGCCATATCATCGTGAGCACCAGTCCTCCACCATTGACGCTCCCATCAGAACCATCATCATCCTCCCTTTCATCACCACACAACCACCTGAATCAAACACAAAACAACACATATCAAACGCATCAAGATCTTCAGCCAAAAATCACAACAAAACATATATTCAGATCCTCTCAAAATGAAATAAAAATAAATAGGGGGAGGGCCGCGACCTCGCGCGGCCTCCATCACACCGCTCGACCCCCTCAAAGCCCCTGCTCCTGCCTCCCCATCTACCACCGCCAACCCCCTCTCTCGCCGAGCTCAGCCAAGCACCGCTACATGCAAGCCTCGATGGAGCCACTCCTTGCCGGCGATTTCTCTTCTCCGGTCCTTAGCCGGCCAGCCCAACCGCATCGCGCCTCGCCACGCCTTCGGCCTCCCCGATCCCTCCCGTTGTCGCTGGCTCCTACCCCCATTTGCATGCGCTGCGACTGAGCCCCTCCGCTAGCCCATCGCCATGCAAGCTCCCCACCCCTCCGCCACTAGATCGGCCCCGCTTGGCGTCGACCTTCCCAACCGCGAAGCCCTCTCCATCTCTCAGCTTCTTGAGCTCTCACTTCCTTTCTCTCATGCATTCCTCTCTAACTCTCAACCTTTTCTTATCTTTGTTTAATGTATGCAGGTGAGCATGTGTGGTTGTGTTGCATGTGTGAGAGAAAAGTGAGATTTGTGTGTTTGTGCAATGAAAATGAGAGAGTGCCATGCGTGAGAGTGAGAGGGAGAGAGTTTTGTTTTGTGATAAATGTGTGCGAGCATGTGAAAGTGAAAAGAGAGTTTGTCTCATGTGTATGTGTGTGCATGTGTGTGAGAAAGGTCAGCGTGTGGTGTGAGTGTGAGAGAATTTGAGTTTTAGTTTAGTGTGAGTGTGTCATCTCCTAACCTACATTTTCTCTTTTCAGCCCAATAAAAATAAAAATAAAAATGAAGTCCTTAACATTCCTACTTAACTTTTGAACGAATAATATTTCTTATGTTGTCTAGGTTCATTCTTTTTAATTGTGTCAGGGATATCATGTCTTCTAAGCTAGAATTTTATTTTGTTTGAATTGTTTTGTATTATTCTTGTATAGTTTTTAGAAATGCTCTTTTAGGCCTCTATTTAATTTTGTTTAGACTTTATCAATCGAAACTGTTGTGTGATCTTTTAAAAAAATTTTAGCAATCACGTTAAGCCATTTGAGTGAAATTAAATGAATCGGTTTAAGAGGGTGATATGGTAATTTATGTGATGCTTGGTAAATTTTATGTTCTAGAATAATTTAGCTGCGAAGGTTTGATATTCTCAATTTCATATATATATATATATATATATATATAATAGTAATAATAATAAATAAATACATAAATAGATAAATAAGAATAAAACAAGAAAGATAAAGATAGTTGAATAATTGGTTATTTTTAATTCATTAGGCTCAATATAGCTTTTAACAATTTCATTGTTTCTTGATTTGTTCTGGACTTATTTAACTCTTTGATCAATCTTGCATTGCTGTATATAATATGTATGTACTTGTGGTAATAAAGTTATTATACTATGTAGGCATGTTTTGGTGGTAGCATTCTTTAAAAATATACTGTCAATTATTAATTATTTTATTTTAGCACTTATATACTTTGCACTAAATGTTACATATGATAATATTGTGCTACAGATTGTTCATTATGATTAAAGATTACATGATCGAATATTGTATATGTTGTTTTCCACTTATAATTATAATATTATCATGGACCTACATGGGTTTTGCAATGCTGATGCCAATTACTTTCTATTGGTGCTTAATGATCTTGGTCGACAGTTTTATATTCTTGATTTCTTTTCAAAGGAAATAAAATCAATCAACCGATAAATATTTTATAGAGAATGATGTGGCTTTGAGTTCTTCATTACACAGGGGATACGTCAGGATAGCTAACAGCTATCAAGCCAAAATTAATTTTTCCTAAAATTTCATTCTCCTTTTCTTTATTATTATTATTATTCAACTTTTCCTCAATTATTTATTTTGTACATAAAATGTTAATTCATAAGTTATGATGATGGCTATGATTATGTGCTCCTATTTGCATATTTGAATAACGTGCTTAAGAATGTGATGCACACTCATGTGATTATGACTGAAGTGCATGATTTATGCGTTATACGAGCATGACATTTTAAATGATATGTTATGATTATGTGTTCATATATTGCATCTTTTAATAATATGTTAAGAAGAACATGTGACATAAGACACATGGAAATGATCTTCTAGACTCCAGGAATTAATGGTTATGAAAGGTGATCTCATGCCCCCACCCACACTCTGGAGTTCAGAATTAGCTTATCGAGACGATAAGCATAGACTAGTGACGGCTAGTTAGGAATAAGCTCATAACCTAGAACTCTCAAGAGAAGAGAGTAGTAGGGTGGCCCCTTAGGAGAACAACAAAGTTAAGTCACCTAAGATATTAAAGAGAAAATATCAAGTTATGATAGTTTGTGTTCTTTATGCC
This sequence comes from Dalbergia oliveri, assembly GCA_030441495.1. Classification (NCBI taxonomy): domain Eukaryota; kingdom Viridiplantae; phylum Streptophyta; class Magnoliopsida; order Fabales; family Fabaceae; genus Dalbergia; species Dalbergia oliveri. The sequence continues at coordinate 9,063,395 of JAMLFY010000016.1, forward strand.
ATATTGATGAATTATTATGATTATTATGATATGTGTTCACATGATATTAACATGCATTTATGATAAAATATGATGCACTCATAACATTAAGAATCATGTTAAAAGACATGGACCTCGGCTAATGCTTTTTAAACTTAGTAAATGAATCTTATTATGCCCATGGTTTTCATAATGAAACCCGAGATTCCTAAAGATAGAAGTGATGACACGTGTCTGGAGGCAAGAGTCCTCTTGTGATTCATGTCCAAATTTTCTCAATTCCTCTCTTTTCTTTCCATTTCGTCTTTAGAGGGCAATGGTCATGTTCGTGATCTAAGTTAATGCTACCACCTAAGAGGTGCATTTTGATCCTACCAACGGTCTTAGCATTTTGTAGGTCGATGTGCTGTCCGCCTTCGTTGTCTTGGATTGTCCATTTGCACACCTAGTTAGTTTTTGGTTCTCCATTGCTACTCCTTTCATTGATGGCTATACTTGGCCTAACCCTTGTTGATAGGCCTAACACTATCTTAGTGGTTTGTTTTGGTGTGAGTCATGGAATGGCTAATGCTTGTGCTACCTATATGTACATATATGATGGTGTAATTATGTTCATAAGGTTGTTATGTTTGTATATTCCTATGAAGAGTTTTATTTTCCTTTTTGTTATATTAGGTGAGTGACGTGTCTCAGTTATATGCGCGGCTCACATATTGTTTTAAAAAGTTCAAAAAAAAAAAATTTACCTATATTTTTACTAAAGTATTTCCAAGTTAAAGGATAAGAACTGAAACAAAAGAGTAATAACTAATAATTAACTTGAACGCGTCCTAGGCGTGTTAGGTTAAATATTATGGTGTTATAGTTAACATCATTATGTTGTTGTATATTAATGTATCACCCAAAGGAGAGCATTAATATGCAATGAATGCTTAAATTATTGTTGTTTGAATCTATTAAGTTTATTCAAAGCATTACTGTAAGCTTGTATAATGTTTGCAACTTCCATGAATATGTTTGCTCTGGCAGTGGAATTGTAAAGTTCAATGCGCTTAACTATGCTGATTGGTCTGAGCAAATCCACTTTCAGTTGGGTGTTATGGACTTGGACCTAGCACTAGTTATGGATAAAAAGCCTATTGAATTTATTGAGACCAATACAGAGAACAAGTCTCTTTATGAGGCTTGGGAACAGTCTAATAGGCTAAGTTTGAACTTGATGAGGATGACAATGGATGAAAATGTTAAACCATCTATGCCTAAGACAGACAATGCAAAGGAACTTAAGGTGAAAATTAGGGAATATTCTCAATCAAACATTACTGACAAGTCCATTGTGAGCAACTTGATGACTGAGTTGACAACTAAAAAGTTTGAATGGTCACAACCCATTCATGATCATGTGACTGGAATGGCAAATCTAGTAGCAAAGTTGAAATCAATGGGTATGGATGTGAGTGAGTCTTTTTGGTATAGTTTATCATGAACTTTCTTCCTCCTAGTTTGGCCAGTTCCAGGTGAACTATAATACCCTTAAGGAAAAATGGAACCTTCAAAAAATTAAGGCCATGTTAGTTCAAGAGGAAGAGAGGTTGAAGAAGATGAAAGATCACTTCTCCATCTCACACTTCATGATAGTTCTAGTAGCAGGAGACTAAGCCGGTAAGAAGGATAGAAAGGACAAAGCCTCACTGAAAGTTCGTGAAGGCCAAATCCATAAGGAGCAGAGATGCTTTTTTGCAGGAAAGCTGGACATATGAAGAAAGATTTTTAAAAAGAAAGAAATGATTCAAAAAGAAAGGTATTTACTATGTTTTAGTAAGTTTCGAATCAAATCTTATTGAGGTGCCTAATAATACCTGGTGGTTAGATTCTGGTACAACAACTCATGTGTCACATGTTATGTAGGGATTTCTTCAATCCAACCCATAAAAGGAACTAAAAAGTTCTTGTACATGGGAAACAAAATGAAGGCAAGAATAGAAGGCATTGGGACTTATAGATTGATCTTGGATGGTGGCTGTTGTTTAGATCTAGAAAAGTGTCTCTATGTTCCTATATGTGCTAGGAATTTAGTTTCTATTGCAAAGTTGGATAATGTAGGATTTAACTTTAGGATTGGAAATGGTGCGTTTTCTTTGTTTAAACATATGTACTATTATGGATGTGGTACTTTGGTTGACAATTTATATCATTTCAATCTTGATGTTAAATTTGCTGAATCTTTGTTTCATGTTGAGCATGGTATTGGTAGTAATTGTAATGCACGTAATGAGAATTCTGCTTTCTTATGGCACCAAAGGTTAGGTCACATATCCAAAGAAAGGATGATGAGGTTAGTGAAAAAATGAAATCTTACCTCAATTAGATTTTGCTGACTAGGATGTATGTGTGGATTGCATTAAAAGGAAGCAAACCAAACACATATTAAAAAATCCAGCCACGAGAAGCAGTCAACTCATTGAGTTGATACACACTGACATCTATGGTCCTTTTGACATTCCATCTTGGGGTGGTGAAAAGTATTTTATCACTTTTATTGATGACTTCTCATGGTATTGTTATTTGTATCTACTGCATGAAAAGTCTTAATCAAAAGACGCCCTTGGGGTGTTTATAAATGAAGTAAAAAGGTAGTTAGATAAAAAGGTAAAAATTGTGAAATCAGATAGAGGTTGTGAATATTATGAAAAATTTAATGAAAAAGGACAATGTTTCAAATCAATTTGCAAAGCTTTTTGAAAGTAAGGGCATATGTGCACAATATACAATACCCGGTACACCACAACAAAATGGTGTAGTTGAAAGGCGGAATTGTACTCTTATGAAAATGGTTAGAAGTATGATAAATTATAATAATGTACCTCTATCATTGTGGATGTATGTATTAAAATCCACTGTGTATCTGCTTAAGTAAGGGTTGCTATGGGGTGGGTTGGGGTAGGATTTTTGCTCAACCCATATCCCTTTTAAATAAAGGGTAGAAAATTTTTTTCCGAACTAAGAAGGGTGTTGGTTACCCTTTTCTATCATTCCGTCCCGAATTTCGTTAAGTCTAAACTATACGCCCTTAAAGGGCTATAAATTAAGCTATTTTCGGAAAACCCGTAATTATTCCCTAGAGAAAAATGAGTTGAAGAGGATTTTTAATAAATTTTACGAAACCCGCAAGTGCTTCATTTTTAGCCTCAAGTTATAAAATCGTAAGATTTTTCAAATTTGAACTAAAACCCAAAAATGAGATTTTGATTGGTTAGGAATTTGATTTTTCTAATATTTTATTTGAACCCAAATAGGGTATTTCCCTATTACATTTATGTTTTAAAATTAATGGAAAGAAAACAAATGATTAACTTAAAATTAAAAATTAAGAAATGTAAATAAGTGAGCACTAGGTCCAATACATACTAGTATTGGAGCATCTGAGCTTCTACGCCAGGGCCTGACCGCCCGTTATACCGCCCAGGCCCACTACTGCCAGGCGGTTACCAGAGTGAAGTCAGTGTCTTGGAGCCTTGGAGACAGGCGGTCATGTGACTGCAGCGGTTGAGAGTAGCTCGCCAAAGTGGCTATCGCCCAGGCCATATGACGCCCAAGCGTGGATTAACATAAAAATCCCATTTAAGGGTCCAACCATTCAACACTCCCCTCCCCCAAACTTCTCTCAACTTGAACAAACACCTTCCCAACCCATTTTCACTCATAAAAACTCCATTTTCTTCCAACTTTTTCAAGTTTAACTTAGAATCTTCAATCCTCCAAGCTTAAAGGTATGTTATTTTGCTAGTTTTGCTTCATTTCCTTCAAGTTTTCCTAGCTCAAGAGTGGTCCTCCATGTCTTCTAAGGAAGAGAGGTTCTTTACCTTGTTAGAGATGGAATTTGAGTATTTAGAGGTTTTTAAAGGTTGATTTAGTCCATTGCTTCCATGACAGATATTGCTTCATTTCCGTTCTAGGAGTTCTGGTGTGATTCCTTCTTTCAAGTTCAACCCTCCAGGTGAGTGGGTTCGCATCTTAGCCTCTATGTTGTTCATTATACTTATTTTCATGAAAACTATGATTTACTGCTTGATTTAGAGAACTATTGTATGAGGATTTGAAGTTTCTGTAGATTCTATGTTTAGAACTCCGGTTTTAAAGCATGAAATATATATTTGATAAAACTCATGGGACCATAGTTGTTATCCATATTATGCTGATTTGATGATACATGTGATTGATAAAGGTTTTTATGCTTATTTCAATGGATTCAACTTGGTCATGTATATGTATTAGATTTATAATCAGATATGAAGTTTGGAAAAGGAAATAGAATTTTGATGCAAACTTGCTATTTGAAGCATGATAGAGAGTTTGAGTTTATGACAAGTTGGATGGATTGAAAGGTGTTTTAGATATTGAACCAAATGGTTTAGAGCCTGATTCTTCATGAGGTTCAACAATTGACCTACATATCTGTGGAGATATGAAATCATAATGTCTAGAGGGTATCCCTTGGGCATGATTTCTCCCAAGTTATGCTAAGGTTAGGTTTAACTAATAGATTAAAGCTAAGTAACTAAAAAGTTTTTAAGGATTTTCAGATTGATTTACAATAGCTGGAAGAAAGGTTGCATGTTAACGTCATATCAATTAACCTTGGTACCAAGTATGCCTAGGCAAAGATAAGAAAACACATGTTCTTCCCTTCCCGTGGGGGGGAAGGAATGAAGTTTAGAGGGTGAAGCCCGTGTTGGCACCCTAGACAAGTCTAGGAGGGTGGAGCCCGTTGGCACCCTTAGACTAAGGATCAGACTAGATATCACTGTTTCTAGGAGCTACTACACTATGATTTTTGTGACTGGATAGGAAAGTAAATTGAAGAGATTCCTTTTATTAAGTTATGAAATGATAATTTGAATATATATACATATATATGTAGGTACCTTGATTATGTAAGACTTTGAATATGATTAATGTTATTATGACTCTTTCATGCATTGTTCCTTGGTCCCGTGAAAGGGGTTTTGAGGTGAGGGCTACAACTGAGTTTTGGTATCAAAACTCACCCTCTCATTTCTCTTGTCTTTAAGATAGAACCTCCCCCGCCTATGTAGGAAAAAATCAGACGGAAGCTTCACCCGAGGTGAGGCATGTATTCCAAGTTGTTTAGAGTGCTCAGGATATTGAGGATGTGACCGCACAAATGGTTTAAGTTTTGCATGTATAGGTTGTATTAAATTGTATTATAAGATTTTGTTACTTATAGAGATTTGAATATGAAATCAACTTCTAAACAGGATATGAGACTGAAATTTGGAAAATGATTACTATATGTTTTAAAGACAATGATTTGTATGTAGAAAAGATTTTATGACTTAACCAGTTTAAATAGTTTATGGTGCACATAGAGGAATCCAGGTCACGAGGCTTACGTGGGAACCAAATTCTCATGCCCACGTGCCCTTGAGTCGTGACAGAGTGGTATCGAGGGAGTTTCCCTGATGTTCCGGAGCAAGTATCCACAAATAGCATGACGTTTATGTGAATGGAACCCGGCCATTCACACTAACGTGATGTTATTTGAGGCCTGTAAGAGAAGTTGGTTATGTTAAGGTTCAGTTAGATTCTTGTCATCTCTTGTAATCCTTGATCCTATCTTATGCCTTCTTCATCCTCTTATGAGTTATGCCACCTGTGAATCATCGTCACCTTCATCACGTAGTAGCTCTATGTCGACTAATGCTAGTACGTCCGTTTAGCCCTGCCTAATATAGAGGTAGTAGGTGGGCACCTTAGAGCGGAAGTGCCCAGCAAGAAACACAATTAGACATGATCGCGTGACCAGTCAACAGGCATCGTTGGTGGGGGCCACCTCTCAGGACCCTCTCGACGCCCTTCTTCCGCCCCCAAGACCCGTTGGTCACACCCAATTTGTCAGACATGTAAGAACGCATGAGGTCCGTGCTTGTTTGGTACCTTTGTGTGTTATAAATGTGGGCAGAAGGGACATAAAGAAGGATTGTCTAGTACTTCCAAGAACAACTAGAGGGGTTAGGCAACCACTCCCCACAACCTCGTCACCTGGTAGGGGTGGGTGATGTAGTCCCCAAGCTAGTGGAGGTTCTCATGCGAGTGATTCAAAAAGGTAAAACCGTGATAGAGATATAAATTGAGCATGTAGGTACTTAGTAGGAATAACGATTGGTTCTAATATGTCAAATTGTTTATGTAATTTGATGTCATGATCAGCATGCATGTCATGTTTAGAGTGTATTGTTGTGCTGTTTATGGTGGAATTAACAGAATATCAAAAAAAAATAATATCCTTAATAGAAAAAATAACTAAGTTCCAAATAAGTTTAACAAATATCAAATTACAACAAAATCATAATGACTTCATGTCTAGGTATCTAGCCTCATAATTCTTCAAATCATTATTCTTCAATTTCTACATCGCATCTTCATCATTAACTGTCAATAATCATTGACATAAGTTTTGTTCCTATAAATTAAACATGATAAATTCATTAATAAATCAATTAACATCATTTGAATATGAGAATTAGATAAAGCATATGAAAAAAATTTACCTTTGCCTCCATAAGTTGCCCACAACCAATTTTGAGAATACATCAAAGCTTCTATTGTGTCTTCATTTAGACTACCACGATTAGGATTAGTCAAATAACCACTCGCACTAAAGCGATTTCAAAAGCAACACTAGACACAGGGATAACAAATATATCTCTAGCAATTTTTTGAAGAGTTAGATACTTGGCCACATTCACTTCCACTAAACTAAAATCTCAAAATCAAGAGTTCTTGGAATAACATCTTCTTCAATGTAAAAATCAAATTTAGTTTTCACAAGTGAACCATTTGCTTTCTTCAACTTTCTAAGATACAACTCATAAGCAATGTCATCCTCTTGATCTTCTGAAAAGTGTAGTTTTGTGCAGAAAATTCTTGCTCATTTAAGCTTGAAGAGCTTGCCTTTTGTTGGTTCTCAATGATTAAGTCATAGCATAACTAAACTCTTGAACTTAATTTGTACAATCTTTTGAATCTAGATATAATTTTGAGAACTTGTACTCAAGAAAAGAAATTTTATACCTAGGGTCTAAGATAAGGCAACACCCAAAATGCCATGAACTTCATCCATACTTCTCAAACTTTTCTTCATATTACATGTCATATGACTAATCAATGGATCAAAGAAGAAGCTCATTTTTCCAATGATAACTTTATTTCACAAATTTTATGAAAGTAAATATTAATGGTTGGATATTCCTACTAGAAAACAATTGAGTCACATCATAGAACACTTTCAATTTACCACATATGTCCTTAGCAAGTTGCCACTCCTCCTTACTTAGCATACTTTTATATTGAGGTTCCTTTTGTCTTAAACAAAGGAAGACATCTTTGTACAATGAAGCTGTTTCTAACATTACATAAGTTGAGTTCCATCTAGTTGGACAATCAACAACTAGTTTTCTTGTGTATGGACACTGATTTACTACACCAAGAGATGTTTCATGTCTTTTAGCGGTTGCTCTCCAATATAATACACTATTACGAATCTTCTCCACACTTTCCTTAACTATATCTAAGCCATCTTTCACAATCAAATTCAATATGTGAACAGCACAACGCATATGCAATAATTTCCCTTTCAATGCCAAGTAATCAGAATCCAAGCATTCCAACAACTCTTCCATCATAGCGTCATTAGTAGAACAATTATATAATGTAATGGTTGATAATTTTCTATCTATGTTTCATTCAAACAAAACCTTCATTAATGTGTGAGTGAGCACATTACTTGTGTGAAGGGGAACATAAGAAAAATTGAAGTTTTTTTTAAAAAAAATATATGTTATGAAACGATAAGAACCATTGATTTAATGTTAAGTGTAAAGGGAATGAAGAAAAACCTTAAAATGCATATCTACAAATTCCATGAGCTATCAATGTAGGGTTGGCTAGTGGCGGCAATGCAAAGCAAAGGAATTAAGAAAACTAGGTTTTGGAGTTTGGCACTTTGGTGTATCACTTATCACTAGGGAAAAGGGCACTTTGGCTTCTTTCAAGACTTGCACTTTGAATAGGTCTAGGGTTGGCTTTTTTAATAATACTAATAATAATAATACTAAATTTTACTATCTTAATCCATGTTTTACTACTAGATTAATTATAGTAAATTTTACTATCTTAATCCATGTTTTATTACTATTATTAATAATTTATTCTCTTAATCTAGTAAAATTTTAAAAATGAAATTTAATATATAAAATATAATTTTTTATATTATTATAAGCCACATATATTTCATTTGTAAAAATAATATATAAATATTAATAAAAAAAATATGTTGTAAAAAATAGAAAGAAAAAAGCCTCTAAATTTAATCTGTTATAAATTTTAGTTAAAAATGTAATTTATATAGTGATATGTGATCTTTATAAATAATTAACTAAATTGTCATTTAAACATTAATTGAAATGTATCTGAACTTTTTAATCTCAACTAATATTTAAAAAATCTCTCTCAAAATATCTCATTAAAAAATATCTCAAAAAAATATTACATATAATATTACTCCATTTGTTATTGTTGGTGGGTGCACAAAATGTTGAGGAATAGAAAGCAATTTATCTATGAAGATAGAGCAATCTAACTCAACCAAGAACAAAGAAACAACAACATGACTACGATGGCACTACAATATAGCTACATGATGATGACCAAATGGCTATGAAATCATGTTATAAGAGATGTGTCAAATGCATTCAAATCATATTATACTTAACAATAATTGGAAAAAAAATTCAATTGAAATCTAGTTCTTATTAACGATTTCAGATATTAAATTAAAAAGGAAATCTACTTCTTATAATCGATTTCTTTATGTTTGGGCATTTGAAATCTACTGAAGTTAACCAATTTCATCTAAATAAAAAGAATGCACATGCGTATTAAACTTCAAAATATAAGCAATGTGTATATAAAGATTTTTTTTATTTTATATCAATAAAAAAGCCTATAGTGTTAGGTAATTTTTTTTAGAAAAATATATATACATATATATAATTATATAATAATATTACAAATATTAAAATATTATATATATATATATATATATATATATATATATATATATACACACACACAACATATATTAATAATAATATTTTTAAATATATATGGATGCGGGGTGGGTTAGGTGGGTTCACCCTAAACCCGCACCCACCTCAACCTCCAGGAAAAACTTGCCCCGCATTAACCCAACTAAGCGAGGTGGGTTTAAACCAATAGAGGGGGCGAGTAGTGCGGGTAACCCTGGGTTAGTTTGAAGGCCACCCTTACTTAACGGGTTCCTAGAAAACTCCTCAAACTCCTTATGAACTATGGACACGAAGGAAACCTAGTTTGAGGCATATTCATGTTTGGGATTGCTAGGAAGTAGAAGGTATATAATCCACATGAAAAGAAGCTTGATGAAAACCGTTAGTGGTTATCTCATTGGCTATCCTAAAAAAGTCAAAGGGTACATATTTTATTGTCTTGACCATAGTACAAGAATAGTTGAGTTGGTAATGCAAGGTTCTTTGAGCTGGCCAAGTCAATGGAGTAAGGAATCACGAAAGGTGGATATTCAATAAATCGTGTGGAAACTCCTACACCTAATGTTTCTTCAGGTTGTTGTCCCTTTTGTTTATCAGTCATACAACATGCCAAGACAATAAATTGATATCCCAAGCCTACAAGATGACCATGTGGATAATGAACTGGCTAACAATGTGCAGGTCACAAATGAACAAATGGTAAATGAACCACAAGAAATGACTTTAAGAAGGTCTGAAGGCAAAGAAACCAGCAATTTCAAATGACTTGTGTGGTTTATTCACTTGAGGATTGTGACTTGAGCATAATAGGATCAATGTTATGAAATAAGAGATAAAATCAATGGATGACAATAAATTTTGGGATCTAACAAAGTTGCCCAAAGCTTCAAAATGAGTCCATTGTAAATAGGTCTTTAAGACCAACGAGACTCAAAAGGCAACATTGAAAGGAATAAGGCTAGACTTGTCACCAAAGGTTACACTCAAAAGGATGTCATTAACTATAAAGAGACATCTCTAGTTTCAAAGAAGGACTCTTAAAAATTGTTATGGCTTTGGTGGCTCATTATGACCTGGAGCTCCACCAAATGGATGTAAAGACCGCCTTTTTAATGGTGACTTGGAAGAAGAGGTTTATATGGACCAACCTGAAGGGTTCACGACCACAAAAAGCAAATTTGGTGTGTAAGTTAAAGAAGTCAATATATGGACTAAAACAAGCTTCCGATAATGGTATCTCAAGTTCAATGATAATATTTTGTCATATCATTTTGTGAGAATGTTGTTGATCGATGTATCTATATGAAGGTTAGTAGGAGCAAGTTTGTTATATTGGTCCTATATGTTGATAACATTCTTCTTGTGTAATGATCTTAGCTTGTTACACGATGTAAAGAAGTTTCTCTTTAATAAATTTGAAATGAAAGATATGGGTGAGGCTCACGACCGACTTGGAAACATGACCAACACGTGGAATCTCATCCCACATAAGCCTAATGACCTCTAAGTCTCTCTATATGCATAATTCATTAATAAAATCCAGTTCCAAAATATAATTTCATCTCTAGCTCTTTAGAAAGCAAATCATTATAAGTACTTTCATAGTCAAACTCTAAACATATATCTTTGATACAAAATATATAAGTTGCTCTCAATACCAAATAAACCATAGAAAATCACAATCATGAAAATACAAAATATGCAATATCTTAATAGTCTAGGACCTCCACAATGTACACTGGAGCACTCTATTTCTTACAAAATGCCTAAATACAACTTCACTCTGAAGTGAAATTCACCAACTGAGAATCTCTACTATTGGGGAGGAAGTGGACAAGAAGTACCCGCGCAGCTAGCATATCTATAATGGAAGAAGGGAGAGGGGTGAGTTTCATCTAAAACTCAATGAGTAGGCCCTCACCCATAACCCGCTCATGGGACAAAAACAAATATGAGAAAAATATACATATATAAGCATCAATACTAGTTAATGCAATAAACAAAATATCTCTAAATGATATTCTTTGGTAAATATAAATAATAGTACTCTAATAGAGAAACATGGATTTCCAATTATGCATTTCCAATTATGGGTGCCAACATGGGCTCCACCCTCAAAGCTTTGTTCCTCTATGGGTGCCATACACGGGCTCCACCCTCTAGACTTTGTTCTTTCCCCCAGACACGGGTCAAGGGAAGAACACGCATTTTGCTCTATGAGATTATCCCTAAGGACAACTTGGTATCAAGGTTAACGATCATTTCGGCCGTTAACTCCTGTTTGTTCTCTATAGCTCCGTATAGTCTCTAAATCATAAAAACTAATTATTTCTCTTAAAACTTTGTTCTAGGCTCTTCTCTGGATTTAAAACTCTTATCCTATAATTACTCTATTCTTGAAATCATAAAATCTCTAAATATAATCATGTTCATACTCTAGCTCTTTAATAAAAATCACTTTAATAATAATGGTCCCATGAGTTTTTAGAAAAATATATATTTCATGCTATATTCAAAATCATTATCTTACCTATAGTTTGTAATATCATAACTATTCATACTTTCATTTCTAATATCATATGGTCATGTCATAATTTATTGAAATTAACTCTACTGATCAATATAAACATCATAGGATCTGAACCCACTCACTTGGTGGGGTGGATATTGAGGATCTATCCTGACAAAGCTCCTGGAGCAAAAACAACACCAATATCTGACATAGGAGCCATAATACAGAGAGAGAGAGAGGACCGCCCAGGCGGTCAAAAGTTCATTAAAACTCTCCTATTCAAGGTCCAAGTCGCACAAAGCACGCCTCTTTTGCTTAGAAACTTGGTCCCTCTCCTTAACCTCTCTTTCTATCAAATCCATCATTTTCAAGCTTCAAGGTAAGTTTATGTTGTTAGATTATATCTTTATTACTTTATAATCTTGGATTTGGACCAATTATTTCTCTCATTATTGTCAAGTGGAAGTACTCCCCAATTTTATTAAAGTTATAATAGAATTTTCTAGCGATTTTTTTTTTTTTTAGATTAATCTAAGTATTGAGATTACAATTGTATCGCACTACTTTCTCCTTGATGGGTGGTAAATGACCGCCTGGGTGGTCCCAGTGACCGCTGGGGGTCACCTGCTGCTGCCTGGGCGGTTGTATGATCGCTGGGCGGCTTCTAGAAGATGCATGACACTTTGCTGACCACCTGGGCAATGATATGACCACTGGGCGGTCTCCAGAGTGTTAAATAGTAGTATGTATTGGACTTGTCTCAATATTCACTTATTTATATTTCTTAATTTTAAGTTACCATTAACTTAAAAATATAAAAGTAAATAAGGAAATACCCCATATTTGGATTCAAATAAAATATCAAAAAAATCAAAATCCCAACAATTTAAAATCCAAATTTTGGGTTTTAATTCAAATCCGGAATTTTTGAGATTTTCTAAACTTGAGGGCTAAAAACGAAACGTATAAATGTTTGATAAAATGTATTAAAAATCACTCTTTAACTTGTTTTCCTTCAAGGAACAATTACCGAGACTTTTGATTCCAATATTGTGATTCTATCATATAGCCCTTCAAGGAGGTGTAGGATCCAGAAATCAGCAAAAAATTCAGAGATTGTGGTTCCTGTTGACCCTAAGGCTATACAAAATCTGACCATTGAGCCGTGTACCTTGAGTATCACAAAGGCGTCTTATATGATAGGAATAGAAATATTCCATGACAGATCACGAGGAGTGCTAGGATTGTCTGAGAAAGGTTATATCAATAAAGTGTTAGAGAGATTCAGAATAGAAAGTTGCTCTTAGGAATAGTTCCAATTCAAAAGGGAGACAAGTTTAGTCAAATGCAATGTCTCAAGAATGATTTTGAACGAAAGACAATGGAATCTATTCCCTATGCTTCAGTGGTTGGGAGCTTGATGTATGTCCAGACATGCACTCGACCATATATAAGTTTTGCCTGTTGGAATGTTAGGCTTGATACCAAAGTAATATTGGAATAGACCACTGGAAAGCGTAAAGAAAGTCCTTAGGTATTTGCAAGGCACCAAGGATCACATGCTCACTTGTAGGAGATCAAATAGCCTTGAGGTGGTTGGCTACTCAAATTCAGACTATGCTGGATGTTTAGACTCAAGAAAATCCACATTTGGTTATATTTTTCTCCTGGTTGGAGTGCAATTTATGGAAAAGTGGAAAAGAGTCTATCATTGCTACTTCTACTATGGAGGCTGAATTTGTGGCATGCTTTGAGGCCACAATTCATTCATTGTGGTTGTAGAACTTTATCTTAAGGCTTAGTGTTGTCGCAGGAGAGCTAAGAATTTATTGTGATAATTTTGCAGCTATCTTTTTCTCTAAGAATGACAAGTACTCAAAGGGTGCAAAACGCATGGAACTGAAGTACTTGTCAGTCAAGGAAGAATTGCAGAAACGAAAGTGTCAATTGAACATATTGGTACAGATTTGATGATAGCAGATTCGCTAACAAAGGGATTGCCACCCAAAACATTTTCTAGTCATGTAAGACAAATAGGTATCATTGACAAGTCCTTATTAAGATGATTGTATGATATGTATGCATATGTATGGCTATCTTGCTTGTATCGTTCTGACACTTATGAATTCAATTAAAGTTATGTTTCCTTATTTTACTTGTTGTCCACATTATGTTATGTACATGTAATGTCTGGTGTGATAATATGCTAGTTCTTTGAAAGACATTATAGTCAAATATTACAATACACTTTGATTAAATTTCTTTTACTTGAATTGGTTTGTGATACATGGAAGGAACCATGTCACTAAATGACATTGACCACCATGATCTGATCAATTCACTTCAATTGAGGATGAAGACTTGATTAATTCAATGTAAAGTGTGCACTTATGGTTGTTGAACCTTCAAGTCGTCATATGGATCAAGTGGGAGATTGTAAGATTATTTTACATTATTATGTGTGGTCCATATAACTAGCAGACTAACTATAAAAGGGAATTAAGATGATGGTCATTAATGCCTTAAAAGTAAATAGAATTAGTGTAGGGGTTTTAAAATAATTTTAAAAGTCCATCCCCTCTCCCTTTGAAAAGTTGACGGTTACTCCAAATAAAAATAAGAGGCAATCAATGGAAGGAATCTATAACTTCTTTCACCAACAAAAGAAAACTGAAAGCACAAGGAAGAGAGTGGAAAACAAAGAACATCAAGGGACTCAACAAAGAAGAGATCAAAGATTTGAACAATGGATCCGGGTATGTTATTATACTCTCTCTTATATTCTATTATGTTATAATCATAAAATTCAAGATCCTTAAGGGCTCTATAATTTTCTCAAGTGTGTATTAAAGAATGCAGAAAATTATAGTTAACACTCAGGATTACACCCACAAAGGTACTCATGGTAGAATTTGTGCTCTATTATTGCCCCTTTACCATTTCTTTTTACAATCTTCTTCATCGCATCGTGTACAAGATTTTTTTTTTTCTTAATTCTGAATGGGTTTTCTTTTCTTCCTCAAAAATTGAATCTTTGAGCTTAAGCACACCCCTCTTATCTTATTTCTCATAATAGATTGGAGTTGAACTCTCTCATGTTCCTTTGATGGATTCCATACTAGAGTGAGTTATGATATGTGTTTTGATGCATTTAGGGTAGTCCCTGTGTAGACTTTTTGACACATGCCCAATGATTAGTGGATGATTGCATATTATATATGTATTGATAAGGCATGTTTGCCTAGTTATATGTAAACAAATATCCTGATGGTATTAGTACTTTGAGAAAATCTAATAAGACTCGTTTATATACTATTTTCTCTATACGTAATGTTGAAACTATATGTCACCAAACGCTATCACTTCTTACTATGAACATGAACAAGGAGTAATTTACTAGGATAAGAGCTTATAGATAAAAAGTCGATTATTACATATTATATGAAAATAATACGTAGTACCAGTCTTAGTTATGGTGTCACACTTTAGATAGAATACTTAATTAAGGACGTGTTACAATGCACATATAACGGAAGTTATTGATCCAAAAATGATCAACAATTTGCTTTTGCACTTTAACAACTATCTCACTTTAAAGGAGCTAACTTCTTAATGTTAGTGCATTAACGTGTTAAAAAAATATACATACTATTATCGACTTATATATTGCCCTATCAACAAAAATGATTAATTTTTACATTCACTACTTAAAATGTCAAGCAAATGAGATAGTTTATTTAGATAACAATATAAAAAAATTTTACATTGTCAATAGATAGAAATTAAACTCTACATTATAATGTACTAATTATTTTATTTAAACTCAAAACTTGAAAACTTTTAATGGAACATTAGTTTTGTCTATGTTTTATCCTCTATTAATTTTTGTAAAAAAAATTACCTTTAACATTTTCCCATAAAATGGATAAAATTTATATTTCCCCTAAAAAATAAGAAAATAGTGATTGTAGCTCATTCACTCCTTCAATGTTAAAAATGACTTAAAAGTTAAATTTAATTCTAGATTTTACATGATTCTAGGAGTGATGATTTTCTAATTGTGTTTTGATATTCAACAAATACTATATGAAAGACAAATAAGTTCCACAAATTTTTATTAACATAAAAAAAATTTTGAATTCAACAAAATAAATTTTAATAATAACTTTAGAGTATAATTATTGCAAAACATTAAATTAAAATTGTCATCTAATTAATACAAACACCTAATTCTTGTCCTTCTAGGTATGATGTGTAACATAAGAACTTCACATTATATCACTCGACATAGTATTTCTCATTCCTAAATTACAAACCCCATCATGATAAATAGAAGAAACTAATGGGATTAGATCTTCTCAATTTCTTTTTTGACATGATAAAATGTCATGTTACAATCCTCATCCTTAATCAAGTTAAAAGAAAACTTCATCTTCTAAAAAGGCAACTTGATCAATGGTGAAGATTTAACATGAGACCATCATGTCAAAAAACAAATTGAAAGGATCCACACCCAAAAACTAATATCTAACCACAAGAGGGAAAAAATAAATAGTTTACATCCTAAGAGCATGTGTACTTTTCTACTGTGGTTGAACACAAATCACAGACACAGCAGACACCATACAGCTCAAAGTATCCTGTTGAGATTTGATACCAAGTGGTGTGCATTGTGTCTTGAGAGGATTGTACCATACATGCCTTGTATGAACAAGGTTCCTCTTGTGCTTCATAGTTAAAGATTAGGGGTGCTTTTATTTCAATTTTGTTTTTGACAAATATATTTTTTTCATAGAAGTTATTCATCTCAACTTCTAATCAAAAGCTAAAAAACTCAGTTTTAAATTTTTGGGTAGAAATTGCTATGAGTAGCTTCTGTAAAACCTGATTCTTTTCGTCAAAAAATCAGTTTCGTTGGAAAAAGCTGAAACAAATGCACCCAATAATCGGCAAATTAGTCAAGCCTAAGAAATCACATCTGCTTCTGGTATAACCTTCGGTAGATTTTTGCACCTTCAAGTTCTGCATGAATCTCTCTTTCAGTCCTTATACCCATGGGGTTGCTTAACAACCACCCTTCACGGTCACACAACATATCCGTGTTCAAAGTATCTATGTGTTTAAGGGAATCAACTTCATCAAACTGATTTCTCATATCAACCACCATTTCAAGCACGTCAGACTGTACAAAAACCTACCATGACACAGACAAAAACACAAACGTGAATTGCTTCCAAAAGCCAGAGATATAACCACAAACATGTCAATACATGAAACTGGTACTTCCTAAATGGTATCATGATCTATATGCTTATGGTTCAACTTAGCTACAATAAAATGTGGTTAATGGCAGTAGAATGCATTACTGTGACACTTGTCACACATGCTAGTGTAAGGATTTCTCATAGCAGCCTTTGGATAGTTCGATGTTTTCCAGGGACATTGCTCAGACTGCATTCTTATTTCCTAACTTGCTTGAAGAAAATAAAATGACCACTTAGATATAAAGCATAAACCTGATATGAGCATCAAAATATATAGTTGGAATAGATTATTTCAGTATCATTGTGGACATCAATATCAGTGAATGCACATTAAACCATAATGACTACTAATGTAAATTAGTCTTTTGTTATCATAAAATTTGTAAATTAGTTGATGTGCATCTGTTATGTTATGTAACAGATCCATACTCCATACCCACTCGCAACTTGTCTAAACTATCCAACCTCTATGAGATCCAAAGCAGAAGACGAATTTTAAAAAAGATGCCAAACAGGGAGAATACTGATGCCACAATTCGCTTAACATAACTACAATGAAAATGACTAATGAACCCTGTTGCATATGGATATTCCACAGTCAAAACAAGGTTCTTTCATATTGCACTGTACCAAATGACGTCTTTCAAATAAAATATTTGCTCTTATTTTCTCCTGGCCTTCCAATACTTATATGTCAGGATAGTACTTTCACCTATCTCCAGGAATCAGGAAGGAACACACACTATTGAGTAGCAACTTAGCAAGCTAATTGCAGAGATAAATCCCAATGCTGCATGCTTCCTAGCATCAATGCAAATCATGTATGGGGGTACATTTGCATTGACAGAGTGATCAATGAATGAAGCAATTAACACTTCCAATTGCAGGTTACTGTAGATGTAGAAAAATATCATTCCAAGTGCTACAACCCCAATATAAGTATAAAGCACAATGGAAAATCTCAAGCATACTGTAGGCTGTCTTCCAACTGGATTGATCAATTTAGTATACTGATATGCCAATCAATGTGCCAATATTCACTCATACTTAACTCTCAAAAATCCTGAAGCTGTTCTTCCCCTTCTTTCTTTGTTCCCTCAATAGTCATCAACAGAGTAATTTATCTATTTCAACCATTTATGGATGTGCACAGTGCATCTTGTGTACCCTCATCACACTTAATTATTTACTGGGAAGAGGAAGGAGAGATAGGATATGTAGCATGGTTTTAATACAATAAAATAAAAAAATATTTTTCCACACAGATTCATATGAGATGGAAATAAAAGTAAATCTAGCAGGAAAGTATTCATCAAAACACTAGATGAACATATATGACAGTCACAATCAATTAAAAATATATGAACCATGCAGCAAATATACCTGCCCCCGGGCATTAAATTATCTACAATAGCACCAGCCAAGGCTTCTGCAGAACTCTTCTCTTATGATGTCTTTCTTGAAATGTGGGTCTGGACACTGCATGCATGGAGCAAAATCATATAATCAGAAAACTAAAAGGCCTTTTGACATAAAATCCATAAGTAAAAATAATGTAGATGACAGTTTGCTGAAGGAAGGCACAAATGTATGTTTTAGAGATTATCCGCACAGCAAGGAGATAAACTCACCAAAACTGAAACTAACAGCAAGGGCCCAGGATATGATTCTACCAACTGTTTGAAAGAAATTGTGGCATTTGCAAACAAGAAATGTCTGCATTTCAGTGTAACAGTCATTTTCCAGAGTTGATAAAGATAAGCAAGTTTTCATTTACTTCACCATCTAAATAAGTTAATGACAGTACATGTTATCAAGAGCCAGATCTTTTACCCATAACTCTGCACGCTTGACGAGCTGCACATGGAAGAGTTACATTATCTTACAAGTAGATATCTTTATAACTGAAGCTGAAGGTGACACAACAACAACAACAAAGAAAGCAGAATTAACAAAAAGGGAGCAATTTTCGAGGGCATTTGAAACCAAAAAGTAACAGAAATAGAAAGCTTTGCACACCTTTTTCCGTATTTCCAATCCCAAATAATTTCTCACTTTAAGATTTCTTTTAGCAAGCCACATAAGAAACCTGCCACTACCTGACATTGTTTACAATAACAGATAACAAGTATAATTAGACCCCTCAGATAGTGAAATGATCACTTGACAACTTGAAAAGGATAAAAGCATGGTTCAAGAACTACTTCTGAATCCAGTCTGATGATATGGGAAAAGAATCAATGAAAATAATTTCTATCAATTCAAATACAATATTTTGGTTCAATAAATCAGAAATGGTTCAATAAACTCCGTCCTATATCATGTAATAAACAAATTTTGCCATTGTCAACTTCCATATACATGATCCATACCAGTCTGTAACAAATGCGCTCACAGGATGGAAGCATATTATAATTTTATCATCTAAATTCAGCTTACCACATCCAATATCCACCATGAGTGGCAACAATGGGTCCGCAAAGACCTGGTTCCAGTCTGGTACTTGTGCAGGCACCTATTAATCAAAGGGAATCACATTAATTGAAACCAGAAGAGTCCTTCAATGCATGGTAATGTGATTTATTGAACCAAACGCCTAATGCATGCCACAGAAGCCAGGTATGCCTCATTTCTATGTCTAGTTCTTGTAAACATATCAATAAGAAAACTAATTTGATTGTTATAACATGGAAAAGGCAGCACTGAAATGAGAAAATGAAGGTATATTTACTATTGATTCAATAAAGTGCAATGTAACTCATCAAATAATCTAAAGATATATACACCTTTATGTACTCACTTTAGGAACAAATTCACTGTAAAATAGTTTTCCCCACAATATATACCAACATGTGAACAATGTAATAAGGATAACAAACGGCAAGGATGACCAAATTGAAAGTAAGTGTCACTAGGACCAAAGAAATTAAAAAGGAAGAAAACTCAAAAGTGAACTTATATAAAGGTAGCCCAGTGGATGAGGCTCCCACTTAATGGAGTTTGAAGAGGGTAAACAAGCAATCTTACCCCCACTTTGTAAGGAGGCTGTTTTTAAGATTTAAACCCATGACTTCTAGGTCACAAGGCAGCAACTTTATTGTTGTGCCGAGGTTCACCCTCTTCAAAGTGAACTTATATCTAAATAAAAATTAAAAAAGTAGAGATATACTCGCTCTTAGATTGTTTTGAAGGTTTTAATTACGATGTATTTGATTCTTCTAAAGATAAATATATATATATATACACTAACTTTGTATTTTATAAATAAAAAAGGTTAAGTGGGAAAGTTTTAAGCTCTCAAGACTTGGAGTGATAAACAGTACGTCACTCCCAAGAGAGCTTTTCAGGTTTCGAAACCACGATCTTGCAAATAAAGCTAGCTTAGGACTCAACCTACTTCTATTGAACTAACCCACATGGAGAGTTTATATTTTAAAAATGAACTAACTTAAACTAAGAACCATATCATGTAACCGAAAATGAATATCAGATATGCGTGTGCTAAATCATGAAGAAGTAGGATTTGCATTTATAAAGCAAAATACCGAGAAAGAAGAGCTCAGGGGATTGACATGTTGCCTGATCCTGACATGACCCAAATCCTGCATTGGATAGACAGCATCAATTGAAAAATTAAAATACCAAAATCTCCAAAATTAAAAGGAAAGTAACCCAACCAACAATGTTATTTTGACATCCAAATGTGTTCCATTTAAACACTTACTTTATTACTATTGGATAAGATGGAAGAGTGAAAATGAGTGGAAACCACCATCTCATTTAACGGTGAACAAGTGAGTGCTCAAATAAGACACCTACACCTAATGTCAAAATAACATTTTTGGTAACCCAAACCCAAAATAGCTCCTATAGTTCCATATCAGCTCATAGCATCATACCCCGTTAGAGTGTGGCAAGATTAACACTAAAGGTTTATTTTGACCCTTAAAATTGTATGCATATATCATTTTTAAAATAATTAAAAAAAATTAATGATTTAGTAGCTGAAGTTTAGTAGCATACTAAGAATGCATTTGGACGTGCTGCTAATAAAATATCTTTTTTAATTTAATTTTTAATTAAGATCTTTTGAAAATATAAATGGTAATTTATATTTAGATGTAATATCAATTTATATTTAAATATAATATTAAAATATATTTTTTTCAGAAGATGACAATAACCTATTTGGTTTAGTTTCTAATTTTTAGTTTTTAAAATTTTGTAAGGAAATACTAAAAATTGAAAATTAAAACTAAAATTTGTTTTCAAAATTTTCAGTGTTTCATTTACAAAATTTGAAAAATTTAAAACTGAAAATAAAAACTAAAAATTAGAAATTCAAAACGTTCTTAATTTCTCAAACAATATCTTTTTTCACTTTTTAGTAATTCTACTTTTATGTAAAAAAGAAAATTTATTAAAAAAGATTTTTTTAACAAAAACAAAACACCATTGAATTCATAATTTCAATAAATAAAGGGAAGTATGCACTTCACTTGAAAATCAAAATAAAAAAAAAAATGTTATTTATCATACGGTGTGCTTAAGATGTAAATTGCTATGCTATCTCATCCAACTTTCAAAATAAGGGTCATTTTTTTTGATATGGTATGTGTTGGTAAAATTTCCTATAAAATGAGTTTTTATTGGTGATTTACATTAATATGATGTGTAAATCTTAATGGCAGAGTTTAACTTAAAACTATCAATTCATATTTAATAAAATATAATTTTTTTTCAAATAAAATATATTAAATGAAAGAGATTTAATTAATAAAATATTATTATTATTTGAATAAAATATATTTTTTTTGAATAACGTAATCAAAATATTAATTTTTTAATTAAAATTGCAAGGAATACATTCAAAAATAAAATATTATTTTTTGACAAAGTAAGGTAAAATTTCACACCACAATTATGGAATTTTTTCCTTAATGAAATATATGAAGCATTGTTTCCTAAACACCAGTAAAAAAAATAATTACCCTCAAAATAAACTTTCAGTGCAAGATTAAAAATAAACAATAACAAAAAAAAGAAGGATAAAAGGCTACCTAAGTTGAAAGAAAGATTGAGGTCTGCATATTCCAAGGCCACCAAGTCGGGGGCTTCGCGTATTACCGGGTAGTTGCTGTTGCAGAGGCTCTGCTGCTTCCAATTCAGCAGATGCCACGTGGCAGTTGGCAGTGGTGCAGAGTGTGAGATAACGAGGAGGAAGGAAAGAGGGAACAGCAAGAAAGTGTGACGCCGACGCAGCAACAGGGCGTCTCCGCAAAGCACTGCAGTTCTGGGTGCTCCGTAATCTGAAGAAGAAACGGGAGCAAGCCATTTTGTTTTTGTTTGCTACAATCACTCAGTTATCGTTGCTTGTTTGCCCTTCTTGCTTGCTCCCATTCAAATGCCGTATTCCGTCGGTTCATCTGCTTAATAAAACCGGTTAGATGGTTTGTGCGAACAGGTTGGATCAACCTGGACCGAACTGATTGTGTTTTTTGTTTGGATTGGATTGGATCCGATGGATTCTCACTTTTGATTGGTAAAGCCCCAAGAGGCCGAGACCCTTAGAGGAGAATGGATTGTCCCGTATTGAAATTTCACGTGACTTTATCAAGTGTGACTTTTACTATTAATTTAAAGTTAGGATTTAAATATAATAAGATTACGTGAAATTTCAACATAAGATAATTCATTTCGCCCCGAGATATGCCCCACCAGCTACCATCTCATTGAACCGGCGGCATGCTCCAGGAGGGCACGACCTCGATGTTGAGCTCCGATCCATTTCTGAGTGTGAAGGAGCTTCGATTCATTTGTTAATTTGCGATCTTTTTTCTTTATTTTACGTGGTTTTTCTTAATTTTCTTTTTCTAATTTTGGGTGTGTTAGAAGTGATGGAATTGGATAGAAAAAAGTGAAATCCTATTAAGTTACATTATCCGGATATTACAAATTTTAATGGATGAAAATGGGTTTGGATGGAGTTGATTTCATCCAATATCACCTTATTTCCAAATTGAGGGTAATTTGGTGAAATCATAATATTAAAATCTGAGCTCAAAAGGGTGAAATGGTTATAAATTGATAAATTTCCAATCAGTTTTTGATCACTCATTAAAATAGGTGAGATTGGATTGACTCTGTCGATTTTAGAGGACCGGACTGGTCTTTTTCTTTAACTTAAACGGCGTCGTTTTCTAACGCCAAAAAAAAAAAAAAACCCAAAGGCCTTATCTACTAAACACAGTCGTTTCACTCCTTGACAAACACAACATCATAAAACCTAATCTCCCATTCTCCCTTGAGTGTTGACAGCGTAAGAAGAAGAGGGAAAACGCCACTGCCAGACGCCCAGACCTGCTGCTGCTCGCCGGAAGGAAGAGTACCACCGCGCTGCTCTGCTTACCGCGCCTGCTGCTGTCGCCGCCTCCTGCTGTTGCCGGAAGCCTGAAGCTGAAAGTGAGAGTGCAAGGTAAGTTCCACTGTTCTTGTCTTCTTGATTTCCTTTTTTTTTTTGATAATTTATGTTTGATTGATGAGTTGATGATGGACCGGCTTAGTGTTTTGATTTTATGCTGGACTGGAGGCTGTGTTAGTTGAATTATGTTAGCTGTTTCTTCATGGAAAAACTAAATTTAGTTTATTGGATTGGTCAATTTAGTTTTGTATATCTATTTAATTGTTTAATTATATGATGGTCGTGAACTAGTAGCCCAACTCCTCGGCCAGGTCAATCACTGGGTCGAGTTTGATAAATATGTCTTGGAGCGTGTTGCTTTGGTTAATTGTTTCCTTTGGTATCTTTATTTGTAGGAAGCACAAGCACTTAGGACTAGTTGTAGGTAATTGATGTAAGAATGCTGCTACAAAGGAAGTTTGTCTTCATTTAGGGTGTATGTGATCAAAACCTTTTCTGTCTTCTCTTGTTTGCTAGCTTCATTTCAATGGAATCCAAATTCTTTGTTTGTTGTCCCTTGTTATGTCTGTCTGATCATATCATTGTTAGTAGGATCCACTTCAATGGCATCCAAGTTCGCAAAGAGTTGAATAATGGAAACCTGGTTTTTTATTTTAACAGTACAATGGCCAGCTCATTTAATACGTGGGGTTAAATTTGATATTTTAGTAGTGGACTCCCAACCCCTCAATGCCATGTGGTCTTTTTGGGCATTGTGTTTGTTCACTGCAGTGATAGGGTCGAGTGTAGTGAGCTTCCCATATTGACTGCGCCCACGTTCGCCACTGGAATCAAATCTGATCGTATCTATAAACTGACCTCATGTTATTCTGCATTTGACCTGAAGAATTTCTTTTCGTTTATTTATTTTATTATATTTTTGGGTCTAGGCTTTGTCGATTTCAATGGTGAATTCAGAGAATGTGGAAGGTTACAAGCCTCCTCAAGAATTTGAGGAAGAAAACAAAAAAGCACTTGTTAATCTTAACATGAACGACTCCACTGAGCTTTGGCTACTTAAGCTACCTGTTTCCAATGTAAGTTTGTTTCTTTGTCTCAATTTCCATTTCTTCTTAATTGAAATTCAATTACTGTACCCAATAAAAAAAAAGTGTTGCTATTATCATTAAGCAAAGGATTGTTTGCTATTATTAACTACACTTTGGGTCAATCTTATCGATTAAACTTCATTTTATTATATATTAGTTTCTATTTGGAGGTTGAAAATTTACATGTGTTTCATAGTTGTTAAAATTTATGAAATTTCAGGAAGATATGTGGAAAAATACATCCATGTGTGGAATAAATCATTCCTATTTATTTTCACTTGTTTTATCGTAAGACACTGGGTGGTGCATTCAATTATTTATGGCTTCATTCCATTCAAATGAGTTGTTAATTGTATTGGTTGTGTTGCCTTCTATCTGGGACTTCAATGGTGTAAGAGCCTCTGTTTCATTTTCATGTTACTGTAATCATTATGGTTATTCTTACCTTTTACATGTTTCATGTTGACCAGGATTTGTTATCTGAGATTGATGGGCAGGAATTGTCTCTCAACCTTCATACTAATGGCAAACTGGCCACCTTTGAGGGTTCATCTGGTAAATATAATGAATCAGCTGTGACATCAATGCCATACTCTTTCTTTCAATCACTGCATTTTAATCTCCAAACTGACATATTGCATAATTTATAATGATTGTGTGATATAACCTCTGCCTTGTAAGTGCCTTAATTTTTCTGTTGGTGTCACTATGTTGGCAGGGAAAGAATATGATTTTGTCAGCTTTGCTTCCCAAGAGCCAGATGAAATAGTTTTTGTTGCCTCTCCTACGGAACCAAAAATTGGTATGCATCTATGGAAAATTTCGTTTCTGCTTTGTCTCCTTTCTCCCTCCATATATGTTAATAGATAGAGTATATGCAGAGATATGGAAGACATCAAATTAATTCTTCAAGGATTTTGACCATCAATTTGGTCCACCATAGGATAAAAGAATCATCAATTTAAGACCAAATTGATGTTTAATATGGATTGGAGGACTGAATTGATTCCATTTTAAACATTAAGGGACTAAATTGATGTCTAAAATCCTGAGTTTAGAGGACTAATTTGAGCATTTACTTTTAATTGATAATTCATGAGTGTTAAAATTAAAATTATAGTCTACTATGAAGAATGATAAGGACAGTGAATTAAAATTGTTTTCAACTTAAGTAGATTTTCAATGTAAGAATCCTATGACAATTGTGCTATGAAATGATATTGTTGTAGTTCTTAAAGAGATGTTTATTTGAGTTAAAAAAATTCAAGTTATAAAGATATCTAAAGATGGGACGATGAATGGCTTGTAAACTTGTGGAGATGTAATAATTTTTTTTATATAATATTGTTTGCCCTAAGAGTTGACTTTGATTCAATATCATGTTACATTGGTATTGGACATACTTACTAGAAATGTTCGAGAGTCAATGCCTCATTGTGTATATTTTGCACATAAGTTTTTGTAGTTCATGAATTGAGAGAGAGAGTAATATCTAAACTTGAGTAGTGGAGAGATGCTTGGAATCCAATGGATTTAGGTTAAGTAGGATTAAAATGAAGTGCATGAAATACTTAAACATAAGTTCAGTTACATGCAAGTTATCAGTGTTTTGGTTATATCGACCAAAAGAAGTGTTTTGGATGCGAGAATTAGGGACTTCATCGCATCACATTTTACCAATTTAGGAACCACGAATCCATATTAAAAAGTGATTTAGTTACTTCACATAGGATTCAAGTTGACTCTTGGGCGGTTCAGTTGTAACCGAGATGTTTGAGCTGTAATTTATGAAAAGTATCTGCCAAACTGGAAGGATAATTATATGGAACAACTATAAAACCAACAATGCTCAATGATAGTGATTTTTCTTCTGGGAAATGAAATTGAGTGAATATTATATTGGGCATTGAAGTACTAAAAAGTGCAAAATATGTGTATTGGAAATGGGAATGTTGAGGTGAGTTAGTGGACATTCAAGGAAAGATAAGATTAAGAACAAATGTAGGAGTAGCACTTAGGTAGTGTTTGGTATATGTCCTAGGACCATGGAGACAAAAGCAGAAGTGGAGAACGGAGACATAAAAAACACTATCTCTATCGTGTTTGGTTGTGGGGTACAATATATGATAATTGTCTCCGTATCTTATTTGGAAATAAGGGACAAAACAATAAATACATGATAAAAGACATTATGTACCTTCTCGAACCGCCGCTACACCACTCATGGTTGTAAGGACACATAGGAAATTAAATATGTATAAGGGGATTATTGGAAGAAAAAAATATTAAATTTCTGTCTCCGTATCTTGTGGAGGTACAGATTTTCTATATATTGTGTCCTGAGATAGAAAATTTTTTTTTGTCTGCTATTATTGTCTTGGGGATAGTAACGGAACATTACCTTACTAACAAGAATATGATGGAGACTTGCCTATGGTGGTTTGATCTTGTGAAATAAAGATTGTTAGAGTTTCTGGCAAGAAATGTGGATCAAGTGAGACAGTTTGATTTAAACAGGTAGACAAGGATCTAAGGAAAACATTAGGAGAAATTTAAAGGAAAGACCTTGCTCTAATTGAATGGTTTTATTGAGATTTTGATTTTTGATTGTACCTAAGTTTGGTTATTATTGCAGATATTAGATAGAACTTTATCTATTTAATTTTTTTTATGGGAAGAGAGAGAACCAGTTGAGTCAATAGTATTTTATAACGGGTATTTACATCATAATTCTAATCGGTGTGTATGTATTCATGTTCCTCCCCTGTTAATGAATTATTCTCGTGATGCTGGTGTGATTATCAGTTTTATTTACAGCCATCTAGAGTATTTTTCTCCAAGTGGATGATCTTTTTAGAGTTTCCTCTCTAATATGCTTAGAGATTGGAAAGATTTGCTATTTTGATGTCTTCTTTTGTTAGTAGTTTTTTGTAATGAGGATCTCTTGTCCTCCATTTTCTTTAATATTCTTCTCTTCTTAGTAAAATTCTTCTTTTATCCAAAAAATTAAAAAAAAATGCTCCAAGAAATCTCTGATTTTAGGCTTGATTTTAGTGTATAGGGATAACGTATGTATACAAATCCAATATTCATGTAAGCTTTATGATTAGAAGCGATTGATTTAGTTGTGAAATTGATCAGTCTTTTTTTGGTTTTTCATCTCTTTTCTATGTTTTCACTTTATTTGGTTTAATTTGGTTCTCACTTCCAGTTCTGATTTTGCTCCTTCTTGTTTAAAACAATCATGGATCCTCGTTGTATTTGACCACTTCTGTCATGTTTTCTTTAAGGACCCCGGTTCTTGTGATTGTTGTCATAATTTTGTGGTGGGTTTCAAGTTTTTTGTCTTGAGTTCAACCACTAATCAAAATAATATCCCTCTACACAGCTGGTAAGATTTCACGGCGAGTCTCCATTGTCCATTACCCTGATCCTAAAGAACTTGAAAAAGCCAATGCTACAATCACAAGACATACACATCAAATTTCTGCTGGAGGCACAATGGCAACTTCATCCCGATATTTCCCTGTGCAAAGTGGTAATCCGCGAAGCTCACAGTCTGGTCTTGCGGCTTCATCAAAAGGTAGCAGGAAAAGCTCTTTATCTGAAGTTAGTGAACCATCAAATGCTGCAGAAAAAAAACTTGTGTCTAAGAAAGACAAGCCTAGTGGAAGAAAAGTATCTGAGATCTCCCATGGTCACAGCACTGGCATTTCCTCCATGTCCTCTGATCATTCTCATGGAGGAAAATCCAAGAGAAGAAAACATAAGGAGTAGTGTTTTTACTTCCTCTTATCATCATTAGCCACATATGTAGGGTAAAGGGTCTTTAAGCGTTCAAAATGAACTGCAAAACGATGATGAGTTCAAAAGTTTCTCATTTTCTTCTTTTTAATATTTTTGGTTTCATGGTTCAGTTGTAAGGCCAATATTAATTTTGTTGCTTTTCTGTAGCGCTTTCTTTATTTTTTTTTACACTATAATGCTTTTGAAATCGTAAACATGATTTATGATAAAAAAAAAAATTATAGTGTTGCCTAGTTTATATTAGCTAACCCTAACCTATTGGGATAAGTATAACTGTTGTATAATCCGTTTGAAACCATGCTGGCATCGCATTAGGGCTTTTATGATTTGCCTTCAACTAGTGAAAACACACTCGTGTTGCTTCATGTTTTTTGACCATTTGATTATAACTGGCCCATCTTTTACCACAAACCTTGGTTTCCCACTTAACGCATAGGTGAAATACCCATTCCATGAAAAGTTGTACAACTAGCATTTTTTTGGTACTTGAAGATTGATTCTAGCTTTATTTTTGTCGAGAGAAATGATTCTCGAACAGCTAATTGTGCATATAAACGGCAAGGTCTAGTTGTGAAAACTGTGATTTTGTGCAACTCTGGCCACTGAAATTGAAATTGAAATTGCCATTAAGCTCGTCTCACATGTCATCAGTATTGTCACCTCGACTTCATACTTCAGGTGGTCGAGGTGGGTAGGAGGTTTGGTTGAGATCTTTTATTCAAGCCATGATGCGAGTCCAAAAAAATGTACCAAACAACTCATCTTGAATTTTCTCCTAATTTGCTCAACATAAAGCCCCTCCTCCGTCCAATGCATAACTTAATTCTATTATTTTTGTGCATTGCTAATCAGAGAAATTGTCACTTTCTTTTTGGGTTAATTGAAGGAAATGTTTATTTCGGTTAGTTGTAGGAAATGTTTTCGAAACCGTACAGTTTTCAGGTTATGCATCTTGTAACTGGCAATACATTCGCCTTTCGAGGAGTTCTTTGGTGTTGTTGCTCTCCTATACCATTGGTGTTGCTGCGCAACTCTCCACTGCCAACACCAACACGAGCCCGCAACCCCTTGACCCCGGCAGTTCCACGTCCTCCTCACCTCAGCTCCACCTGGTCCAGCCATGGTTTCGTCCTGATCGACTCAACAAACCGAGTCATTGTCCTCACTGAACTCACCGCCTTGTATTTCTCCGACAAAACCAACAGCAGCAGCAATCAATGGATGCAGTTTTCTTCCAATCTTCTGGCTAAGCTGCGGAGTCTGATCATCGGAGACCGCGTCATCACGATCTGCGATGTCAGATCACCAATAAAGCCAGTGAAAGCTGTTCTGGTGTGGGACGAGGGGAACGAGGCTGGGAGGATGTCGTCGGAGATGTTCCGGTGCTTCTAGGAGTCAAGCAAGTTCAAGGTGTTGGCTGCGGTGATAGGCAGGTCCCCTTCTTTCCAAGCATTGGCACTCTTGGTTGCTCCACCGGAAGCGCTGGTGGCGGGGGAAGGGGAGGAGGAAGAGGAGGCGAGTGGCGATGGATCAATAAGTTGCAGGGAAACGGGTTGGTGGTTGGTGGAAGCAGAGGTAGAAGGTGGTTGATGGTGGTGTCGGCGATGGTGAGTTGGGCAACAACACCAACTACACAAAAGTGCAACAACATCAGAAAACTCCCTTTGTCTTCCCTGGATTTCTGTGGATCACTTGTTTAGAAACTCTTAGAATTCTACTGTATGAAATAATTGAAAATATTAAAATAATATTATTTGAATATAAATATTTTTTTTAAATAATGTTCCCTGGATTTCTTAATTTTTTTAAATTTATTTTAAATTAAAAAATTAAATTCAATTTTTTAATTTAATAACTCATTTCAAATATAAAAATTTAATTTAATTTTTTATAAAATTTAATTTTACCTCATTAAAACTTTAAAAATAACATATTAGATTCCAAGTAGATTTATTTTTTGTCAAATTGTATCAAGCCAATTAGATAGGAAACTTTTAGAGATACAAAAGAAACCACGCATTTTGGAAGCTAACCAATGATATTTAACAAAAAAGAGAGAGAAAATGCACACGCGTTAAACGTGTTCCCTTTGTTTCCCTTTCTACTGTGACTGTGAATGTTGTTCTATAATTCTTTCATCAAGTGAGAAGTTAAAAATGAGTTAGATTTCACAAAATAGTTTTTAATTTTTTTTTTTTTCAATTTATATTCTAATTTCAAGATTTTATGAAAAAAAAATAAAAACTAAAAATTAAAACCAAAAACCAGGGATGCATTCAATTTTAGAAAAGTTTTCATTTTCCATTAGTCAATTTCTGTTTTCTAGAATTTTATAAAAGAAATAATGAAAACTATAAAATTTAATTTTAATTTTTTATTTTCAATTATTACTATTTTCTTCATAAAATCATAAAAGAAAAACAGAAAATGAAAACTGCTTTAAGAAATCAAACAAGCCCTAGATTTTATAATTTTCATCACTTAACAAAATCCTAAAAAATAGAAAACTAATTGATAATAGGAAAAAAGAAAAAACTATTTTCCGAAAAACCAAACGCACTTAAGATCCAATTCTGAGAATTCCTCCATGATTGCAGGATAAAGGGAAAAAGAAGCAGTGAAGCAGCTTAGCTCAGCGATTCTCCAAGGAGCTGTCTTTCCTATATTGTTTACTTCATCTTGTTACTGTTTCATTCAATAATTTCTTCCCTGTACTGCTTCCATTGTTCTCTTTTCTGGTTTAATTACATCAGCCTTAATATACGCATTAAGTACAGAATAGTAATCAAATACTTATTAATCATACGCTATACTAAACAGATTGCAGACATATATTCAGAATTAACTGATACACGTTTGACAATATACCTTGGTACTGCTACCTTAAAAAAAAAAACAAAAAACAAAACAGTGAACAGTTAGCAAACCAAAAATAGAATGATAAAATAGTTTTTTTCCTTTCAAATCTGACAAATTGATGATATAGCATTCTGTACATTCTAATTATCATTATTACATAACAGGTCAGCAAACATCAAAGGCCTCACCTGCGCTTAATTCAGTGTACTATTGCTGTGTCAAAATTTTTGACATGGAAAATTAAAGCACTTCCCCAGTGGCTGGGCTAAAATCTTCAGTGATTACGGATGTGATGAACAATTGAAGCAAGTAGTGGCTACTGTATGAATCTAGGTCCAGGCCTCATGAAGAGACTCCATATGGAAGAAGCGCAGCAGCCACAATACGACCTTCCTCATTCAGTATGTTGTATGTTGAAGCCGCATTTCTCTGGTAAATGATAAATAAATATATCAATAAAATCAAACATGTTAACATTCAAAATTCATGGAATCAAACTGATAGCTGCTGTTAGTCAACCATTTCAAAATTCATGAGAATGGAATCAATTTTAAGCTATGAATAACATATATTAAAATCATTGTTCAATAATCTATACTATATATAAAGGGAATATCCCTTTGGTGTCCAAAATAGTGTCTAAAATAATGCATAGGAAATTAAAAGAAGTTACAAATAAATGAAATAAGTTATTGAAAGAAATTACAAAAATTAGTGGATTGATCAAGTGGTTGTCAATTCAAGTTAAACATAATTGCAAAATATCTATACTGCAATATGTTACATGATTCAAATTAAAATATCAAGTTCTGCCTAGGGAAACAATACCACAAATGGCTTTTCAAACATATACTTCCTAGGATTTAATTTTGATTCATAGTCCAATGCAAAACTTTTACAGTATCATCCAATTAATTGTTGCTACTTACAGTGTTTGACCTTTAGATGTTATCATACTCAGACGCGTTCAAGAATGTAGTGACATTAAACTGAAGTGAATGATAATGTAAAAAGATATTAATTGATAACAGATCAAAATTAAACTTTTTCCTAATCATTAATAATATCATCCTTCAATTCTCTCATCAGCCATTTTGTAGTTTGTGCTTTAATTTTCTTACTATTTGACATCACCTAATCAAACCAAATTTCACAGACTGCCTAGAAATATCCTATTGTGAACCCAAAGATATCTTAGAAAATATCTTCATTTTCAATCCACCCTTTTGGATAGCCCACACATACCTAAACATTATAATCTATGCATATCACGAGTCTGCTACATTGCAAAGTTTATATTAAAGCAGCCCTAACATCCTTCAAGCAAATTCAACTTTTGGGAAATAAGATGAGTTTCAGAATTGTCACTGAACAAGATAATAAGGAAAGATGGAACAGTTACCTTCAAAAACCAGCATGAGTCATAAACAACAGAAAGGAAGGAACAAAAAGCACCACTTCTTTGTCTGGACATATTTAACAAGGAAAGCATATGGTTTATAAAATCAAAATTCCAATATAGCCTTAACATACTATGCTCCAACATATAGGACAACAAGGTGAAAGAATCACCAAAAGAATACTAATGAAAACAAAAAAACAGGAGAAAGGTGCAACCTAAAAGGAGCATGCCAAAAAACTCTTAAGCAAAAAGCAATGTCAACTCCAAAAAAACTCATTCACTTTGGCTGAATTTACCAGACATAGTAATGAGTATTAACCATGTCATATGAAGTCAAGCACAGAATTTCATAAATTAGAGCAATCGTATATACCAAGTCAACAGCTTCTAACTTCATGCCAGCAGAGCTAATAAACCGACGAAGTTCAGGATCTACTGGTTGAATGTTTCTTCCACAGCCAAGAACCAAAATCTCTGCATATATTTCTTCTAAGTGTCAACTAATATAAATCAAAAGCAATTTGATAGGTGACCACAGCATGCATCCAACCTAATAATATAACAAAATAGCAGTATCTTGTAATGAATTCAAATGAATAGCCAGAAGGCACAATAAATCTGAACCCAAAAAAAAAAAGTAGAAAAGAGAATTAGATAAATTCATGAGAAACTGAAATAACTTTAATCTGAATAATATGATTAACTGTGGCAGTAGGACATGTATCAGCTTTAAGGACACAACTGAACACACATAGACACCACAAGTGCATGCATAGGGAGTCTTCAGCACATCATCCATTTCCCAAGTGAATTAGAAAGCAAACAATGAATTCAGTAATTTTTCATAACTCTTTATAAAGTATCCCTCAAAATTGCCCCAATAAGAAATATAAAAGAAAAAATATAGTTGTACCACAAGAAAAAGAAGCAAAAGACAGGAAGTCAAGCAACAAAGAGCATGGCAAACTAAAAATCCAACCTGGAACAGGGCGAACAATTTGGAAGAGTGATAAGCTGCAACAAGGAACAAGATGACAATAAATAAGATATTCAATCAAATCAAATAGTACATATTCCTCTAATACAAGCTGATATGGGACTCTAATGTTATAATGCATTGGCTGCATTTTGTTTGCTTGCCTTTTTCGTAACACATCACACACATGATGGTTATCCTTTTTATTGGATGGAAGCATCACAAAGATAAGTTACTGACTCACTGCCATTTATGAGAGACTATCATCCATTTCTGTTATTCTCAAGTCTGATGATATACCAAATATAGTGAATGCACTATAAGTACTCTCCACAAAGGAATGCAACACAATTTAAAGAGGCAGTATTAATCAAACATTAAAAAAAATAGTAGGTCCAACAAATATTTTGGATAGGAAAAGTAATCGTATTAGATGGCAAAGCAAAACAATGGGATGGATAATATATCCACTGAAGCATAGAAAAATATAACACAAACAACCAGAGTCATGAATGAAAGTAATCCATGCACACGCCACCATCATTTTACTGCCATGTTGTCTGTATGCCATAAAAATGAGAGAACACGCCATGTGACTAGGGATTGAATAGATTTCAACACAAGTGCTTCTCTACCAAGTTCTTGCATTTCAGGCTTGAGTATCTCAAGCTAACCTACATGCATGCCAATTTTGCATTTGGTGTTTGCTTGGTTATGTGCATATCTGAAAGTTGATTTTTGCTTTATTTATGCGTGTCCACATGATTGGTTGTTTTTTGGGTTATTGCTGGTTTCCTTCTATACAGAAGTGCTGCACAGTTTTCATTTGATTGGGCGTGGTGTTTTGGGTGAGGCTTCCATTATTTTCCTCTGAGGTATCACAGCTAGTAAGGTCAAAGGCTTTTGGGAGCTATGTTTCAAATACACAAACAATGCTTCACTACAAGAAACTGCCAGTTGCTTAAGTTCTCAGATGCATTGATTTTGGGCTTATATATTATTTCATCTTTATTTTCTTTAAATAGATGTTAATAATTTAACAAAAGAAAGTAGTCTTATTATAGTTAATTTTTTCCAATAATTAGTCTTATTATAGTTAATTTTTTCCAATAATTAGTATTATTATGGTTAATGTAAATTAAAATGTTTCTTCTTCAAGCTTCCAGGGTAAGTTTTCATTCTACTGGAACTTTGGACCAGCATCACTATAGTGACAGTCTACCAGACCTACAGCCTTTTTTGTTTTTTACAAGAAAGTACTTTTCTTTTAAAAAAATACTTTTCATAGAAGCTACCCTAGTCAGCTCCTACTCAAAAGTGGAAAAATATGTAATTTTAAGCTCATATGATATGAGTAGTTTCCATGGAAAGTGTTTTTTTAGTTAAAAAAAATATACATTTTTTTTTTGTCAAAAAGGCTAAAACAAACACACTCATAATCATAATACATTCACAAAGGAACTCAAGAATTACATAGACTAAAAGATAAAAGGAACACACAGCAAGAGAATGCTTATTAGAAGAAAACCACGACTAAAAAGGGATGGAGCCGAAGAGCATTGGGCATAGAACAAACCTATCAGCAGTGATTTCTGAGAACTTCTTTGGTTTCCAAGATAAGAGCAAATTTCCAACACAAAGCAAGCTTCCTTCATATTCAACCCCATTTACAGTAAATCCTGTATCATTATACCTAAAAAATTGACAATAAATAAATAAATAAATAAAAACGAACAATTTACAACAATGTTAGGTCCCTGTAGCAATTATTTGCCATAATATGACACCAGCTGTTATCTAACATAATTCTACAAAACCCATTCACATTCAACAAATCCTTCAAGCACACATTAAAACTAATTTTAAACAAATATGATAAAACACCCCATTTTGCACCAAGAAAAGAAAAATTTAAAAAAAAAGATGCAGAATAATTTCCTGCATCACATTCAAACTCTCCCTTGTGTCCCATAATCAAAACCAAGTAGGAAAAAAAGACGTGCAAAATTTAAAGAGTTCAATTTTGATGCAGGAACGGGGAATCGAAGTTAAACATATCTGCTAATAAAATGACGGTACCTAAGAAAACCCATTTCACATTCAACCCTATCCATTGAACCCCATTAAAAAAAAATTACAAAAACAAAATTTGAGAACAACCCATTTTCAAGAGTGAATAAAAGATTAAAAAAGGAAAAAGAAGAAATACCCTTGGAATCGGAGGAGGTCGTCGGGGACTTGGTCGATGAGGTTGATCTGATCGTACAAAGAGAAAGCGCGTCGGAGAGAAGGGAGAGCGTGGCTGCTGTTGTGGGGTGGTCTGAAGGGCTCCTTGCGGAGGCTTCGAATTAGGGTTGGGAGAGTGCTTACCGCTCTCTGCCTAACCGCCATGCCTTGGGGGATTGTGTGATCGATTTGATTTTCTTCCGAGTCTGAGCTGCCCAGCTTGGGATGGAATTGGAATTCCTCTTTGGTCTTATGATTTTAGAGGAAACAACTATTTTTTTTTTTTACAAACATTTTTAATTTACTTTGATATTAAATTTTTTATCTGCTTAATTTATTATTAATTTAGTATTAAAAAAAATTAATCAATTTAATTCTAATATTTTTAATTACATTAATTTTATCCTAACAAATTTTTTATATCAAATTTGTTATGGATAAGAACGTAGGATCAGTCCCAAACCAGATATGGCCCAATTCCTCTAAACCAGCCTCCTTAGGCTCATAATGCTATCCAGAAAGGCTTCCACGTGCTTGTGGTTATTGGGCCTCTCCACCACTTCCCCACCAGCGAGAACGTGGGAATGCGAGCTTGGAAGAGCTCCTCACTCTAGTAACCACCTCTGAAGCCACGTCTATATCTACCTTTTTGAAGTCCAGTACAATTTTACATTCTACTTGCATTTTAACTCCACTAAGCCTTGGTTTACTTTCTTATGGAGTCCTTATGGATACACACATTCCTCGTTCATTAGAGACATAGGATTCATGGTCACATTGCATCCTCAGAAGATTCCCCTCGGTATAATGAGGTATTCCCTGCACTCAATACTCCTTCTCATTACAAAATTGATCATAATATATTTTTAATTTTACATCAATTTAGTTCTAATATTTTTTATTTAAAATTAATTTAGTTATTTATTTCAAATTGAAATCTAATAAAATAACTAAATTAATATCAAAATAAAAAATAATGGAACTAAATTAATGTCAAAAAATTATGTCAAGTCTAAATTGATGTCAAATTGAAAATTATAGGACTTGTTTGCTCATGATTTTATCATTGGTAAATTACATTAAGGCCCTTTTAAATTTGATGAAATTCAATTGTTTCCCCTTAATTTGTAAAATTTGCTTGTAAGATTTATGAACCTTGAAATCACTACACCAACCTTCTATGAGTTTATAAAATCATTATACTGTCATTCTCCATCACAAAAAAAAAAAGTACATTCAAGAAAAATCATTTTAATTGGTTCAAAATCGCAATTTCAACTTCAGAGGTTAAGTGTTCTTGTTCAAACAATTGTTATTTTAAAACAACACTCAATGCAAAAATATATATTTGTAATATCCTACAAGTGGATACATTTAGGAAGGATATACCTAAGTTTAGAAAATATTGAATAAAGTTAAGAGACATTTAAATGCCTTGTAAAAAAAAGAGAGAGAGGTTATAAATCGAAAATAAATAAATCAAAAGAATGAATAGATAAAAATATCTATTTTAAATTTATGTAAAATAGTGAATCATGTAAAATCTAAATTGTAAAAGAATATATTAATCCCAAAAGGAGAAAATAAAATATAAAATTTATAATAATTTTATACATCAACCTTTTTCAATGTCAATGTTCAGTTTTATTTGAATTTGATATTTAATCTTTTTATGATATTCAGTTATGTTATGATATTTGATTTTAAATTTTGAAAATATTATATTATTGAACTATATTCAATATTGTTTATAATAATCGATACTATTTGATTTTAAACTCTGAAAATATTATCTTATCAAATCTATTAGATTCAATATTGTTTATAATTATCGTTGATATTAATATTTGTATTAGTATTATAGATCTTGTTAGAATTAGAAAAGATATAGCATACTAAATTTTCTTTTTTATCACATATGCTCTTTATAAATTAATTTTTATATCCTTGCTATGATTATAATTTATTTAGATATCTATCATTTATATTTATGATGTAAATGTCAATTAGATTTGAGAATGTAGATATGTATGTGTGTGTGTGTGTGTGTGCCTATGGGTAAATGTTAATTTGAGATTGGTTTTTTTCTTTTATTAGAGATTATAATTTATTCTATAAAGATTTTATTATTAGTGTATATATATATATAGTTAAGATACTACTTTTGTAATAATGATGTTAGTATAAAGTATTTTATATTGATAATATATATAATTTTTAAGCAATTATAAAATAGTCAAATACTTTCAAAAATATAATATATAGAATTAAATGAATATGTTAGAAAAATATGTTTCCATGTATACATATTAGTTTCATGAAAATTTGAATACAGATAAATCGATAATGAAGATTTTCAAAGTGATTGATAGTTGACCAAAATCACAACCATTGTAATTTGAAAATAATTTTTCAGGCATTGCTAAATTACAATGATACTAACTTGAGGATATTAGATATTATTTATATTTAGCATGTATTATGAAAATAATTTGTTAGATATTATTTTTATAGAGAATTATTAGATATTTTTTATAAGTTATTAATTATTAAAATTGAGTGTAAAATTTGTTCATCATGTAAATTATTATTATCATTATTATTATTGTTATTATTATTGTTGTTGTGGTTATTTCAAAAGAGAAACAAATACATAATGTGAATACACCAAGGTATATGTTATTTGTTTTAAAAACCTCATTAGTTTTTCATTATATATATATATATAAATATATCCATGATACAAAAGATAATTAAGAGATATATTAAGGTAGTTTGAATTTGAATTATTCAAGTAGTTGTAAAATATATGATTAGATTTAGTCTAGCTATTATTCTTATTTCATTGTTGTTTATATCATGAGTTAGTTAATATATCTATAGAAGACTTTTAATATAGCCTTGTTCTTTGTTTAAGTGTGACCCTACTTAGTATTTTACAAATATCTTGAGTTGTAGATGTCTGATTGATGCGATTTTTGTGGCATTAGAAAGATAACTCAATTATATACAAGTGTTATTTCTAGCCTTGTGGCCAAATTCTACCACAGTGGAAGTTAAAGACTTAAGAAAAGGTTAAAACGAAAAATAAAGGAAAAATGAAAAAAAAACCATAAACAAAATTTGTTAGTGATATCTTTTCATCTCTTGTATATATTTGACATATCACTATACTCCTAAACATTCTTTTAAGAATCCTAGCCGCCTAAGGATTTTTCTCTAAAGAGAAGACATAATTTCTCTCAACTTTTCCAATTAATCTCTTTCGGTAAATGCTCTCACCTTTATTCCTATATGGTCATGAGTTTAGCTAAACTTTATCCTATTGTGGTATAGTTGTCTATAATTCCATGCCAATTGAGAGTGTCATTCAATTCCCTAGTATCATATAGGTAATGGCACTGCAACGAACAGTGAGTAGGTTTAAACTTATGGCCATACTTTTAGTCATTATTAATATTTTTTCAACATTATATAATTTGTTTATGAAATTCTAGAATGACTTATGCCAAATACATGCTTTCACGAATTATGCCAATTTTTAGAAAAATTATTGTTTTTCACATGTATCATGAAAACCTTATTTTAGAAAGCTCATGGACCATATTTGATATCTTGCATGTTATGAAATATCTTTTTCAATTTATAAAATTATGAGACCTCAATTTAATGTTTATAGCAACAATATTGATTACCATATTTTCAAGACTATGGATTTTCTATTAAGATTTTAGAAACAACTATGATTTATTGAAAGTGTTGAATAAAGTATGATTTATAACAATTGTCAGATACATACTATGTTGGCTTCTAAAATCACTATGTCTACAAGCTAGTGATCCCTTGGACATGATTTTAGAACCTCAGTTATGCTATAGTCAAATTGTTAGAATTATATGAATTTAGAGCTTTTAGATTTATCCAATTTAATTGCAAGTTGTTCTTTTTTAGTAATTAGTGAGAAATAGATTAGCGAGTTGGTAGGAATCGATAGTTAACCTTGGTACTAAGTGATCCCTGAGACTAGCTCACTCACAACAAGAAACCTAGTGTGGTGTCCTTTTATGGGACCTAGTTAGTTGCCCATTAGATTAGCCATTGGCTCAAATTTAACTATTCAACTAGATATTTATGTATAGAATAGTTCATGTTTCTCTAATAGTTATTACCATGATTTAAGATAAATTGTTATTTTAGTATAGTTATATGTATTTAAATATATAAAGTGTTTTATAGCGTTGCATGTATATATTATGTATTTTTGTTGCCTCCCATGTGGGTTGTGAATGAAGGCTCACTACCAGTTTTGATGAACTTAGTTTCTCCTTTCCTCCCTAATCTAAATACATAAGTTAGATATACGGATCTCGTCAATATGTTGTAGCTTCTTTTGGTTGTGTTGTTTAGTTGTGTGGGGGTGGTCCTGACATCATTTAGCATGCATGATTACTTTAAAGTTATATTATTTTATCATAATGATATTTTATGTAATTTCTTTGGAACATGATTTAAGATTGTCTATTATAGCTATGGGTTTTGAAAACTATTTGGAAGAATTAAATATTTTATGTATTTTATTAATAAAGTTTTTAGGAAGTTTTAAGGAATTTATTTATTTAATTATTTATGTATTTATTTTTATGATTTATTATGAGCATTAATTTAGTAATTTACTATGCATGATTATATGAAATTAAATTCAGAAAGCTTCCATAAAGGACAATATCCCTCATTTTAGTCACAATTTTTGGTCGTAACAATATTAGATTTCACAACCATAATTAGAATTTGAATTGATTCTAAGACCAATTAAGGAATTTTAATATAAACAACATAAATAAATAATCAATTCCTACTATTTGTTCATGCAATAACATGTCAATTAGATCATAATAAGAGATTGAGTGTTAGAATTATCTAGATTGTTTGTAGAAAACTTTGGACTAGGCATGCACTAAATGAGAGAATGAAGGAGGCACCTCTACCACTAAACCATTCATGCTTTTGTGTTATAATATTGGAATGAATATATATATATATATATATATATATATATATATATTATTTTTCATGTATTTATTTAATTAAATCTGGTTCCATTAGTGATTCATCGTTTAACCCTTTACCCTAGTTACTTGGATAAGTCGATCACTGGTTTGGTTCTAAAATTATGTATAGCTAGGAGCAGGACCTCATCTCTTGTGTAACACCCTAATAAACCTAGGGATGAGAATAGGTCAAGCAACCTAAAGGGGCCTTCCTGCTGCCTTCTTGGCCTGGCCTTTTTTTGCAATTAAGCCAGGTTCAAGCCTTTTAAAAGGCCTTTAGCCTAGGCTCTCAAAAAAGCCTATTAGGCCTGGTAGGCTAACCTATATATATATATATATATATATATATATATATATATATATATATATATATATATATATATATTTTGGTGGGAGAGACTTGAACCAAGAACCTTCAATTTTGATAAAACTTACATATAGCACTAACTTAGCTACTTGTTTATATTTTACACAACTTACATATTTCATACTTGTATTTGTTTGTCAAAATAAATTAATTAAATAGTAGTCATTGACAACTGCCCGCACCACCTTTAGCCTCGCATTTGTCAAACTAGCCTCAGCCTCATGAGAAGGCCACATCCTTCTTCTCACGCGCGATGGATATTGTTGTTGTTGACGTCACTTTTGCCAAAGCCTCCCTTGCTCGCTGTTGTGGTCACCACCTTAAGTAGCATAGTTCCATCGTGACACTGCTTAGAGCCAAGGAGCTCGTGAATGGTGATATGGTGTTCGCGTGGCATCTCTACTTACATTCGTGTGCTCCGACTATCGTTGTTGCTTCCGTTATGATTTTGCCCAATCAAACCCGTTGCTCTTCACTATTTGACTACTTTCGTCTTGTCCTTTTACAGGATATATTTTTGTGATGGTTGGTTTATTCTTGATATTTTTGGATTCAACTCGAATCTTTGACGGTTGTTGTTGTTGTTGATTTGCAATTTGTTTATTTTTAGATTTTTGCTGTTGTGAATTGTGGAATTTCTAGTGTTGAAGTTGTTGATGATGAATCCTTGATCTGTGCTTGTTGGCTCTGTTCTTCCATTTTAGTGTTCTTGCAGATTTAGTAGATTTGTTTATTTATTTTCAATCTCTTTTCTATACATAAAAAATTTGAACTCAAATTCTCTCCTTTATATTTGATTGAATGAAATCTGACATAAATGTATGTTGTGATGTTATTGTTTTATGTTATTCTTTTATCAAAGGCTTTGTGATATGCTATTTAAGAATGCCTTTGTATCCATTATGGTTTAGATTTGTTAGATGATAGTTTTATAGTTTTGTATATGATTTTCTCTTAAAATTGTTCCTAGTAAGCTTCCAAAATTGATTATTGAAAATATTTTTGGTGCCATATTGTTTTTGTGAAAGCCGTTTAAGTGTGTTAAAAGGCCTAGACCCTTTAGGCCTACATGTAAGGTAAGCTTTATGGCCAATTACATGATTTGCAAGCTTTAGAAGTAGGTTTTAGTTTAGGCCAGGCCTCTCAAACAAGTCAGGCCAGGCCAAAAAAAAGGCCTCTTACATGTAATAGGCGAGGTTCAAGTCTAATGTTCTAGTTATAAGGCTAGCCGTTTAGAGCAATGCGTGGCTTACCTGGTTTGTTCCTACCCCTAAATAGACCCAGAACTCAATTAGCAGTTACTTTTGCTATTGATCGATTTTGTTTTTAAAATAAAGTTAGAAAAATAGTAGGAAATATTTTGTTATATATATAATTAAGCTTTCATATGTCCTCATGTGAAACTAAGATCAAATCAAGGCATGGATGAGGGACAGGATACAAGGACTACACTAGACTCCTAAAACTAAAAGTGCATGATGCATGAAAACAAATGATAGTACACCAATCCAATGAACCTAGAGGCATAACAATAAGTTTTTCACACCAACAATCAAAAGAATTGCAACAAGCAAGGCATGAGCAAGAACATAGCACACAGAGTAGAATTTACATATGATACATGGATCAAGTACAAAAATCCTCCCAATGCCAGTGTTTGTCACTTATTTGCTCAAGTGTTTGGGGTTATGATACACACTCAATCATCTCAAATGAAAATGCATTACCATAGGCTTGATAGTGTCTCATTCTCCATTTGTCAAACACATG
The DNA here is from genome assembly GCA_030441495.1 of Dalbergia oliveri. Lineage (NCBI taxonomy): Eukaryota > Viridiplantae > Streptophyta > Magnoliopsida > Fabales > Fabaceae > Dalbergia > Dalbergia oliveri. Next base: position 9,106,224 of record JAMLFY010000016.1, read on the forward strand.
TGTATATTGAATCATGAGGACTTACCTTTGGTTGTAATGTGGCTTAAGTGAAGGTGGATAAAATATAGGCCAATGGGCTAAACTTAAGTCAAAGGAGAGCAAATAAATACACCAAGAGCACAGTGTCTAAAGGTACATTTTGTCCAACTTAACACAATTATAGGCCTTTCTTTTGCAATGTGACACACCTTCAGCCAAACTTTCTAGAAATTTTTTCAATCAACCTTGCTTCTTTTTTTTTTTGGGTGTGCCACTTGTTGAATTTAGTGTACACATTGTTCCTCCCCCATACTTAAATTGGGGCATATCCTTATACTCTTCCCCACACTTATGCTTAAGCACATAAAAAAAATACATAATTGCTCTCCTAAGCCTAAGGTTAGGATTTTCATGGTTTTTCACTTTTGGTTAAGGATGTGTTAAAACAAAAGAATGGGCAATAAAGCTCAAAGGGGCTAAACAATAGTAACATGCAAAGGTTGGTTATATAGGCAAGTGGCTAAAAATAAGAAAAATGCCTCGATCATATTCAAACATGCACATGAAAAACATATTTTTAAATAAGATCATAAGCAAGTTCTATAATGTAAATTCAAAGAGGAAGCACACATGAACAAATAAGCATGGCACATGATAGTCCAATCAAAGAGGCTCAAAATCTCACAGGTAAAAATGCATGTAGTCAATCCAAATATCAAGTGAATCCACCAAGCATGCAATACAAAATAAAGTCAATGCCAAGCAAGTCAATAAAGTGCATATGGTGTGAGTCTATGCATATGATCTCTAAGGTGCAAAGGGATGGTGCAAAATACAAACAAAAATAAATATGATGCAAGACTCAAACTAAAATGAAAATAAATAAAATGTAGAAAATAAAAGAGAAATGTAAAGAAAAACCTCACGATATGTCTCCCACCCAGTTTGCTTTAACGTCCTAATTTGGATGGTCGGACCCTCATGAGGACGTGAGCTTCAACCCAAAGATAGGTCATCTGAGCCCTTAGATCTCTGGGTCTCATGGAGGTGCATTAGGGTACCCTCAATGTTACACCTAGTCATCTTAGAATTTTCCAACTTAATTGCACTATCGATGTGCACAGGTGACCAAGAGTGGTCCTTTCCATCTAGATTTTGGCCTTCCAACCATCAATTTTGCCCGGGCTCATTCAACAAGATCTCCTCCCCCTTCAGAGCTTTTACCCAACACGGGTTGGTCATGGAACACCTGGAAAACTGATGACTCCTGCCGAGTGGTGTACCCGGATCTAAAAACTTTGGAACTTCTAAGAACAGGTGCATCATATACCATGGAAGAGGAGAAGATAGAGAAAAGAGGATCTGATCTTTCCGAGCATATTTCCACAAGCATTATCAACTAAAGAGTCAATGACATCAATGCCAAACACGAAGTGTTCCTCATGGGAATGTTTCATAGCATCAAGACAGTTGAATTGGACCTTCATGTCCACACACTCCATGGATAATGTGCCAGCATAAACATCAATCATGGTTCTAGCAATTTTTTAAAATGGTCTACTTAAATCAATGTATGCTGGCTAGCATTGGTATCATTCTCCATCTCAAGCACATAAAAATCAAGGAGAATATTAAATCATTTACTAGACAAGAGCATCTTCCAATACTTCCTCTGGTCTGTGATGTTGCGGTAAGCTGAATTTGTAACCTGGTTGGCTTAAGCTCTCCAAAATTCAGGACTTAAAGAGACTTAGGCATAACATTAATGCAAGCTCTAAGGTAAGCCAAGACCTTTGTGATGTGCAAGTTCCAATAGCATAGGGACAGTGAATATGCTTGGATCCTTGCACTTGGGTGGTAGATTGCCTGGCTTGATAATGGAGGAAACATTTACCTCCATAGTCACTTTATCCTCTCCACTGCCTTTGATCTTCCTCCTATTGGTGCACAGATCTTTCAAGAATTTAGCATATTTAGCAATTTGCTTTATTCATCTAATAGAGGTATGTTCACTCGCACTTTCTTAAAGTTTCCAAGTTTCTAGATCAAATTCTGATGTAGCTACTTTCTTGGGATAGATTCCTGAAGGAAAGGGCGTAGATGAGTGAAATCATGGTCTTCAGTTGCTTTTGTTGAGCGTTCCTGCGCGCCCGATGGGTGCTTTGGCACCAGTCTTTAGGGCCTGATGGTTCTATGGGCGCTCAGCGGTGTTTGACCATGAGCACTCACAGAATGCTCTTCAACTCATCTTCAGCTTGCTTATTTCCTATAGGCCCAGTCACTTCTGGAATTTTTATCCAACCTTAGAGTAATAGCAGGACATTTTCCCTTGGATTTAGCATAGTCTGGGAAGGTAACTTGGGAGGTGGGTTTGCTAACCCTGATTTTCTTCATTTGAGTCACCTCCTCTCTAGCTGGGCATTTTCCTTCCTAATTTCCTACATCGCTCCATCATCATCTTAATCATTGTCATAGTAGGATCTAAAGATGGAGATGCAGGAGGGCTGCCTTGATGAGGTGTCAATACTTTTGCTGAGAAGGTAGGCCCTATTGTTGAGAATTATTACCCCACTTCAAATTTGGGTGATTCTTCCAATTGGAGTTATATGTGTTTCCAAATGGGAATTCTTGGTTTGATTCTAAGGTTGACTCTAAAATGGGCTTGTTGCTACTCGACGTGGTTGATTCATCTTGCAGGGCTTGGCACATATCTATGTGATGTTCGTGGAGGTGCAAATGCCACAAACCATAAGGACCACTAAGTTCCTCATGACTCACCATCAATTGCTTCATAAGTCCATAAAGCCTCTAAAGTCTGGGTCAATAATAGATTCTCTTTGGCTTACTCCATGAAGTCCTCTAATAGTTGTGGCCCTGGAACCAAATTGCTGAAAATTGGTAGTCATATTCTCAATCAAAGCACGGGCTTCTTAGTGTCTTGTCCAAGAGCGCCCCTCCACTTCCAGCATCAATCACGCGCCTATCAACAGGTATAAGACCTTCATAAAAGTATTAGAAGAGGATTCCAATACTCATGAAGAGTCTCGTCTAGACTCAATTCAGAGATCTATTTTTTGATAAAAACCACTCTAGAGGCAAATACCTTTCCAAGAAAAGCCTCTTCATTCCAGTCAAGTTATTTACAACCTCATTAGGAAGGTTGAAGAGACCAATTTTGCTACACACTCAAAGGAAAAGTGGAATGCTCTGAGTTTAACATCATCCACCTCTACCCCTATTTGGTCTCATGCCAGAACACACATATGAAACTTTTTCAAATGCTGATGGGGGTCTTCTCCAGGGCCTATGGAATTTAGGTAAAGCATGTACATATACCCTTTAAGCTCAAAATCATTGTCTAGCCTGGGGTATGTAATGGCCAACCTGGGTGAAATCGAGCAGTGAGCTTCCTAAGTGTCCTGTTCCTTTCTCCCATGTCACTTGTATTAGCTGAAACACTAAATAAAGGATCAGAATGCTTAATGGTTCTACTTGTTGATGCTTTGCCTACCTTATTTTTCTCAAAGTTTTCTCAATTTCAGAATCAAGAGGTATTAAATTTTTAAGACAAGGAACGCCTCATACAAGGGAATAGAAAAATTTTTTTTGTTTTTTTTTTTGTTTTTGTGGTATAGAATAATAGCAAGAAATAAAGAATAATAAATAAAGATAAATAAAATAAATAAAAAGTGATAAATAAAAACAAAAAATTTAACATCTAAGTTTTAATACCTCCCTGCACGACGCCAAATTTAATATGGTTGTCGCGACTCACAAACAAATTAAATTTATAAAGTGCTAAGTTGCACAAAAAATATAGTAAAGGCACAACTAGATCGTCTTTCAAGAAGGCTTCAATACTTAGTTAGGAAAATAGGGGTTTTGAGAATTAAAGCAAATAATCTAAATTGAAAGATAATAGCAACTAATAGCAATAATAGAGAAGGCACTAGTGTAAGATATTCCTAGGATTGGAAATTTATTATCATTGACCAAATATTAAACCCATTGGTGGCTATTGGTAATAAATCTGACAATTCTACTATTGATCAATCGACCTCTAGAATTTGATCAATGCAAATAACTAATAAGCGAGATCGCCAATTTATTTAGAGATCACATCAATTTAATGAGCCAATTGCTATAGCCTAACTAATTGGAAAGTTAATTCTAATGTTCTTTTTAAACATAAACCAATAGATCTATCAATTTATGCCCAAAGGGTTTCTCTAAATGACAATCACCAATTTAGTTATTCCAATAAATATTATAGTAATCACCACAATAATTAAAGGAATAAAAACTAGAACATTTAGAAAACCAATGCATTCAATATAAACAAAGGGTCTCAAATGTCATCCCAATCCATCCAGAAATCCTTACACTAGTAAAAAAATCTACTCCTCCATTTCTAGAGGATTACAATGAAGATAAAAGAAAACTGAAAATAATAGCGCAATCGTTGTCACAATCTCCAAGACAAAACACCTTCACCAATGGAACCCTTAGAGAGAAAAAGAAAGAAAAGAGAGATATTAAGGGAGAATAGTAGCAACTAAAGTGGCAACCTAAAATTGAGTAAAAGCTAGGGTAAAAGTCTATAACAATCCTATATATTACTCTCTAAAAATGGCCGATATCCATGATCACACCACTGCTCAGTGCTCAATATGGAACGCTTCATCCCAAAATTTGATGGAAGTCTCTTTTGAAACGTTACAAGCTGAGCGCTCACCTGAATGTGAGCTTCTACGGCTTTTATCCCTTTTTGCTCCAAGCTTCTTCAAAGAGTTCCAAGTCTTATTCTTAACATTTTGCACTTGGTCCAAAGTTCCTGTGCTTAAAACCATACTCAAAAGACAAGTCAAAGTAATAGGGTGTAATTACAAATTATTCCAAAATTAGTGCAAAAGCCAATAATTCTATGAAAATTACACAATGAGGAATAAATCAAAATCTTCATTAATTATATTAATAACATAATAAAAATCATGCGAAAAACTAAGGTTTGGTAGTAAGATAAGTGACATAAATGCCCTTATCAAACTCCCCCACACTTAAGCTTTCACATGTCCTCATCCATGCATCATATGTGAATTCTACTTTATGCTATGTTCTAGCTCATGCCTTGCTGTTGCAATTGTCTTGATTGTTGGTGTGAAAAACTTATTGTTATGCCTCTAGGTTCATTGGATTGGTGTTTTGTCATTTAATTTCATGCATCATGCATTTTAAGTTAGGAGTCTAGTGTAGTCCTTGCATACTATCTCTCATCCATGCCATAAATGCCCCTTATCAATAATCATACTTTTTACAATATTAAGCTTGTCGCGTGAATGATACGTAAGTCGTCATTTGGTACGATAGGTATATAATTTTTACAATTGAAAAAAAAATATTAAGTGGAAGTAATATTACATAATTTAAATCATTTCTCATAACATAGTAGCATAACATAGATAATTCAAAAGCCTAATAGAAGTTTACATAACAACACCCGTATGGCCAAGTACAATTCTAAATCTAATACAGAAATGTAAATAAGAACAATGCACGACCATCTAATCCTAGACAGAAACACATCACATACATAAACATCATCGAGGAAGGTGCAACTCCATAGTATGAATCTCTAGGGAAGTGGGGTGGTAGTCCTCATGACGTTAATCAGAAGCTAGACTAGTAGCATCACTGTATAACTCGTACTTAGAAACGGAAATCTTCACCGGCTCCTTCGTGGGATCCTCCATTGGAAGGAACTCCTCATCATCCTCCATGAAATCATCCATGAAGTGGTTAAATCCGAAGGGTACGAATAGCCCAAGCATCATCGTCTTCCATAGGCTCTGGATCCTCCTCGGGCTCCTCTTCACCCCTACTGTGTATCTCTCTTCCATCTACCATGGAAATATGATGTTGAGTGGCTTTGCATCTGGAGGCTCTAAGATTTCCACCTCAGAGTTAGAAGAGGATAGCTCAATGATGGGTGCATGTCCCCTATATGGCGATCCTTGAAATCAGATGATATGTCGATGACTAGAGGTCATTGTGCCCCACTGGTCCTTCCCAGTGCCTGGGACCATCAAAAGTGGGGTGTCTAGCTATGGGAGTGGTACTGCCTCCTCCCTGGCTTCCAACTCCACATGCCATAACTCAAGGAGCGAGGCTCCCCCTTAAATGGTTAGGGTCCATTGGTATTTGATGGTGACAACGTGGAATATACGCAGTGAGAAATGCTAGATTCCTCAGTAGGAGTTTCAACTTGGCACAAATCATGTCATCATTGTCACTCAAGCCACTTGAATTTATTATAAAAAGATGGACAGGTAAAAGTTCAATTATCAAAACTTTTGTAAACGTGATTAGTTAAAGTGAAGTTGCTTTTAAACCATTATTGAATATTAGCAAAGGCATGTATAACATTATTCATCAATTTCCTTTCAATACCACACTTAATAATCTCTATGCAGACTTCATAATCACATAAGCATTCTATTCATGATGTTCATGAATGACACTTTATTTTCTATTGTTAACATATTACGGGGATGAATGCATCAATGTCTTAGACTACCCTCAAGGGTAATGAACTAATACCTGTGTTCGTCGCCACAAACTTTTTATGGTGTAAGAGGTTAAGTCGTAAGCTTAAGTCCACTTTTTCAGACTTTATCTTTGCTTAGCTCAAGTCCATTTTTCCAGATTATCATTGCATATATGTGTGTGTGTGTGTGTGTGTGTGTGTGTGTGTGTGTGTGTATATTACCATTGTCATGTATCATGTCTCATCAAATCTCATGTAAAGTCTTACACTTATCCAGTAAACATGTCATCAAGTCATCAAGTCAAATCCCTAGTATTCCTCAAAGGTCATGGAAGTCTTGGTGCTAACACATTATGGAATATTTTCTTATTATACTCCTATAAATCTCTTTTCTTAAAACAACCTCTTTGAACCTTAAATATTCTTTAATTACTAGAAATGCAATTATATTATTATCCTTAGGTGATTTGTCCTTCCTTAAGTCATTTGAAGTCCCTGTAATTTCTTTAAATATGTACTTTTCATCTTGAGGATTATGACAAATTAAAATCTTTTAATCTTTCACTTATAATGCTTGAACCATCAATTTCCAGATCTGGCATATTTCATTAGAAAAATCATATCTATTAAAATATATTTTGGTTTCCCAAAGGTACCTTCAGATTCCTATCTCATCAAGCTTTCCATTGGTGGTAATTTCACTAAAAACACATTTGTGGTTTTATCATAGTACCTCTTCTCAAACTCTTCAGCACACTATCCTACCACTTTATTTCTTATTATGTATTGTGGTACAAATCTTTGTACATGGTATACATGGATATGTTCCTATGTGTGTTAGCTTCCCAACAAAATTGAAATCACATTATTTGCATTTCTCTAGAGTGAGTTACACCTATTTTATCACTAAAAGGTTAGATTCAGTTTTCAGTCTTTAGACTCTACTTTGAAATTTTATATCTTGGGTTAGAAAACTCCTTTTAGGTGATTCTTTTTTAAGAATGTTTTACAATGTGTCTAGTTTATGGTAAAAATAGTGTTATTTCAAAATACTTTATATTTTATGAGCATTACTTTTTGGAACACCTATTGCTAGAACCAGCCAGAAAATCCAGCATCCATTATTTTCATATTTTGAGTCACATTATCAAATCTAGTTCCTCATCCTGTATTCTTAAGTCACATTGGAGTATGACACTATTATAAAGGCACACAGAAACAAAAAAGAACATGTTTTGTTCCCAAAAATACATTTCACAACAACCATTCAAAACTTTGTCAGTAACCAAGCTTGAGGCATCCTAACCATAGACAAGGTTAGAGCAACAATGCTAGAAAAAATAAAGATGAAGCTCCTATCACTTGTGTAGAGGCTAAAAATGGGTCTTTCTACTTCACTACATCTCAAGCTAGATGAGGATGAGTGAGACTTATCCCAAATTTCGTCTAGGCTAATTGACTTCGATGAACTGAGCAATTGATTTATGATTCCGCGTTTGATCTTGGCCCCATAGTGGGAAGGGTTAACATTGGTGATTTATTGTTGATTAATAACAAATAATGTTAGAATAACCAAGTGTGTCTAGAAAAACATGCAAAGAATTATAAAAATGCCATGATTTAGTGAAATTATGAAAATACCCTTGCTATGTAAAGGAAATTACCAAACTATCCTTGTCTTATTAGTTAATAACAAAGACATACTTATTATAAATGGAATTATAAAAATACCATTGTCATTGTCTAATTACAAAAATACCATTGTCTTAGTTAAAAAAATTACTACAATGCTACTACTTTAATAATTACTACAATGTCATTTGCACAAATCCCTAGACTTGTCTTTAAACAAGAATGAATCTAAGCCATTGGATTAAGATAACAATACAATAATTCAATCACATTCATCATGCACATTCTTAATCGCATACATGCACATAGATAATTCCATGCTAAAAATTAAAAAACAGCTATTAAAACATAAGATCACATATTGTAAATCTATTATGCATACATTCATTAAAGGTTAGAAAATTTCCACTAACCATGCATGCCCAACAACAACATTTTTGCATAAAACATGGAACATTTTTTTGGTCAACATGCTTGCATGATTCATGCAAGCATTCTTTTCTCTTCTTGATCCTTTTACTATAAATACTCTTCAAACTCTCATTCTTACCATTCATTTTTCTTTTGCCAAAACTTGCCAATTAAGTTGTGTCAAAAAAGGAGTCTTGTTCTCTCCAACCTCAAGCTCTATTCTTCCTCTTCTCGTCCATATTCAAGAACCTTCATTCTTAACCTCCATCCAAGTTCTCAACCTCAAATCACCACATTTCCATCATAGATGAACTCCCAAACACCTATCCTTTCCATTCCCAAACATAAGAACACAAGAAAAATCCTCTTTCCATTTCTTTTCCCTTTGGCCGAATCCATTTAAGCTCCAAGAGAAGATTTGTTCATTTCATTTGTTTACAAAAGATCAAGTTTTCTCTTTGCAAATAAAAAATACTCTTGGTAGGGATTTTATTTCATATCTCTCTCTTTTTCTTCTCTTATATTTTTCAGTTATTTTGATGACCATGGCTTGATGATGAGGAATCATGGTGGTGGTTGTAGATCCATCATATAATTGACCTCTAAAGCTCAAGATTTTGATTTTTTTATTGTTAAAAGATTAATGGAAAAATTGTGGATTTTCTTTGGATTGTTTCTTTTTGAGCTTGATGATGAGTTCAAGAAATAAGGTTCTTGGAACCATGGTAATAAAGGACTCTAAAGCTCACTTCCTTTTTATTAAGATTATTTGGGGTTAAAGATTTCGTTCTCTAAAAGTCTTGAGTTTTGAGCTTAACAAGATATAAAATGAATTTGCATCCATGTTTATGTTTCAAGCTCTTGCATATCATGTTTAGTTTTCAAGTTATCACCTTAATTCTTGAAAATAATAATATGGACTTGCATATCATGTTTAAATTCCAAACTTTGCATATCATGTTTAGATTTCAAGTTACCACCTTAATTCTTAAAGATAATAATATAGACTTGCATATCATGTTTAAATTTTAAGCCTTGCATATCATATTTAAATTTCAATTTATCATCTTAAATCTTGAACATAAGGAAATGAATTTACATTTCATGTTTAAATTTCAAGTCTTGCATATCATATTTAAATTTCAAATTAGCACCTTAAATCTTGAAGATAAGGAAATGAATTTACATTTTATGTTTAAATTCCAAGTCTTGCTTATCATATTTAAATTTTAAATTAAATCTTGAAGATAAGGAAATGTATTTTCATTTCATATTTAAATTCCAAACCTTGCATATCATATTTAAAGTTCAAGTTATCACCTTAAATTTTGAAGATAAGAAAATGGATTTATATTTTCATGCTTAAATTCCAAGTCTTGCATATCATGTTTAGATTTCAAGTTATCACCTAACATTTGAAGACTTAAAAGTGAACTTGCATTCTCATATTTATATTTCAAGTCTTGCACATCATATTTATATTTCTAAGCCATCACCTTATAATGATAAAGATTAAAAATGAGATTTCATAGCATGTTTATGATTCTAGCCATCACCTAAATCTTTAAAACTCAAGACTTGCCTCTTTTATCTTAAATGGAAATTCATGGCTCCTGATTTGGTAATGTTTGATTCTTGAATTATGCAAATGATGATATCTAGTATAATTGTATATATCCTCCTGAGCATAACATATGCATTAGTTGAGTCTGGTCCTTGATTTTAACAACACTGGAACAGCATATTTACTATTATGAAATATTTATGATCACATGCTTATGGATATATACAAAGAATGTGATATATGCTTAGTGATCAATTACATGATTTGTGACATGTCGTGATTATGAATGATTAATTGAGATGCATGTTTGATATGTTATGTGACAGGAAGCAAAATTTGTAGACTTAGAAAAATTTGCAGACTTAGAAAAATTATGGAATTTTGAGCATAAAATGATGAATTATAAGTTATGATGTTAGCCATGTTTATATGCTCATGTTTGCATCTCTAAATGACATGTTAAGCTTAAAGGCGACATAAGACATATGGAAATTATCTTCTAGACTAGGAATTAATGGTTATGATAGGTGATCCAATAAGGGGATTCTTTAGACTCCAGGAATTAATGGTTATGGGAGGTGACCCAAAGAGGTGATCCTTTAGACTCCAGGAATTAATGGTTATGAAAAATGATCATATGCCTCGTATCCGGGCACTCTGGAAGTTTGAAAAGCTTATTGAGAGGATAAGTGTAGACTAGTGATGACTAATTAGGTATGAGCTCATAATCTAGAACTCTAAAGAGAAGAAAGTATTAGGGTGGCCTCTTGAAGAAAAAAAAGTTAAGTCACCTAACAAGTAAAGAGGAAAGATTATATTAAAATGAATTATGTTCCTTATGTTATGATAATTCATTCAAGTCTTGTGGTATGTTGCATAAGTATTGACATGAATTTCATAATATGGTATGATGCATTCATGACATTAAGATTCATGCTAAAAGATATGGGCCTCGGATAATGGTATTTGGAACTTAATAAATGAATCTTATTTATATCCACTATTTTCATAATGAAACTTGAGGTTCTTGAGGACAAAGATGATGACATTTGTTTGAGAGGCGAAAGCCTGAGATTCTTGTATAAGTTTCTCATTTCCTCTCTCTTCTTTTCCATCTCATCTTCATAGGGCAATGGCTATGTTATGATCACGTTGATGCTCTACTTGGTAGATGCACTTCAATCCTAACCAGCCTTATCATTTTGTGGGTCATCTAGCTACTCTTCTAACCTTGCTCATGTGCTCGGATACTTATCCCCCTCTTGGGAGTGTCGTTAGTAGGTGTTGATGGTGGATCTCTTGAAGTGCTTATGCATATCTCATGGAAAGGATAGCCTTATTTTGATAGTTTTGTTAGAGGTTATCTACTCTAGGCATATCCTAGTAGGAGTAGTGGGAGAAGATGTTTTAGGTTATTTTAGTTTCTATCCATATACTATTTATGTTTTTTCTAGTGACTATACCTAGCCAAACCTTTGTTGGTGGGCATTATATCATTTTTGTAGTGTATTTTGGTGCGTGATGTGGAACGATTAATACTTATGCTATAATTATATATGATGATGTGGTTATGTTCATGTGATTATTGTGCACACATGTGACTCGTTTTTATTTCTCCTCTATATGTGTGAGATAGATGATGGGTCTTACTTAGTACGCACGGCTCACGTTTTGTTTTAAAAAAAAAAATTTACCTGTAATTTCATTAAAATATTTCCAAGAGTTTAAATTAAGAACTGAAACAAAAGAGTAATAACTAATAATTAACTTAAATACGTCCTAAGCTGTTGAGTTAAATATTAGGGTGTTACAGACTTCTTTGAAGTTTGCTTAGGAGTTTAAATTTTTGTTACAAGAACTAAAAGTGGTAGCTTTGGCAAGGCTAGTGGCATGTTTTGGCTAATGTAGAGTTTTTAGTAAAAGGTTTAAGTGTGTAGAAAAGCTTATGAAGAGAGGATTAGAAGGAGAGTAGAAGAAGTGAAAGGAAAAGAATGAGAACTCAATGAAACGGGAACAAGGGAACAAAGGAACAAAGAAACAAAGGAACAAAATAAAACTCGAGATGTTCTTATTTATAGGCCTTATGGCCATGGCCCTTAGGGCTGTGTTTGGAGGGTTTTGGTTTATTCAAAAACTCATTAATGTGAACTAGATTGTTAATGTAATTGCTAGTTAGAGTTTGGTTAGGATTCTTAGTTACAAGACTTGCCAAAAATATTTGGATTAGTAGGTAGCCCATCCTAAAAATGGCACCTATTGATTGTGTTATAAACTTGACATAAAGAAGGCTTTTAACATGGCACAAAGCTTCATCAAGTCACATTTCTTGGTGTCCTAAGAGCTATAGCTGTGACCTCATTTCACCATGGGGAAGGATGAATTTTTCCATCCCATGCATGCATACATGTATATTACACTTGCATCATGAAATCTTATATAAATTAGATGATTTAAATTCCAATCATATGGTTATATGTGTGTATGTTTGCAGCTGGAAAAATGCATGAGGGAATGTATACATGCATCATATTTTATTGTATTATCATTATTTTTAAGAAAATCACAATTATGTCATAATGTCATTTTTAGTAAATTTTACTTTTTGAAATCTTAACTATAGTTAGTTTAATCATCATTTTACTATATGCTATTCATCTAAATGAATCTTATGCTCATTAATTAGTCTAACTACAAATTAGAGCCTCAATCCATGATTAGGGTTTTTAAATAGTTTTCATTGAAATTTTGTTGACTTTTAATTTAATTAAAACTTATACTTTGACTTTTTGACTTTCTTATTAATTCTAAGATCTTTGACTTCCACATTGACCCTTTGACCTTGGATTGACCATTGACCATTGACTTTTGTGTTGATTTTTTGGTTGACTTCTCTTTTGCAAGAATAAATTGACCGTTTCTCGTTAAAGTTATGATTTCTCAACATTTTCGAGTTAATCTTTCTAGTTATGAATTTGGGGATGTTACATCATTTGCAAGAAAATGAGGACAATCTTCCTATTATAGCTAACCCAAGTAGATGGGTCATTTCATATTCACTTATACGTCGTGTTAAACATTATATTAATTCCAACAACATTATTAATTATGAAATTAGACTATGCGATATACTCTATAATTTTGGCATAAAATCAATTCGGTCTTTAAATTAAAATTTGTAATTGATTTATGTAAATCGACAAATATAATCTAACACTCTCCCTTTGACTACATAAATCAAATCTTAGATTAATGACACGTGCTCACAACAAAATACCAAAACTAAGCCAACACTTTCAACATGGTCGAATGATTGATATTATACATGTAAGATACTCATATCCTATAGACCATACAATATGGACTATAAACAACTGGGAAAACACATAAAATCGACATACCTATATATATATACACATGCACACACATACATACACACATAAAGTGCAATCCTCAAATAAAAATAGTTCAAATATCTACCAAGATGCTCAATGAGATCTACCATATCTCATCTCAACAGCAAAATATGAGACTGGGTCTAAAATGTCTACTAGATAATGCCATAAAGAAGCTTGTACATAGGCAATTTATTAGCATATAATATATAAACAAAATATGGCAATAATAATGACAATAATAGTTAGTGGCAAAATGTCTCGAGATATTAACAAAATGAGGTCACAATGAAATTTACAAAGCAAATTCCCAATAATCAAAAACATCAAAAGGCCTCATTACATCTATGCGGGTTACATGACTAACAAAAATTTTAACAAATAAGTTTTTGGTTATGGGGTCACTATCATAAGTTTTGAAGGAGAGTATACTCAACACAAGTTTGATATTGCTGAATATTCCTCCAACAAACATGAACTTTGTATTGGAGTGCTTTAACCATTTTGAAGTATTATTATTCTAAGAAAAACACACAAAAGAGTTATCACAATAAATATTAAGAGGCCTAGATATAAAATCCATAAGAGGAAATTTATTGATAAAATTCTTTGACCATATTGCTTGGTGCATGGACGCATAACAAATTATATACTTAGATTCCATGGTTGAGGTAGCCATAAGTGTTTGTTTAAGAATTTTTTAAGAAACAACTCCTCCTAACTTGAAATGGACTTCTAATCGTCTGGGCAACCACCATAATTCAGAGTCAAAATAACCCATTATCTAAGGTGTTCTTACCTCCTGTAAGTCGCATGTAGTCTTTGGTACCTTGCAGATACCTCATAACATATTTTGTAGTAAGCTAATAAGTCACACCAGGTTTGCTCAAGTATATTCCAAGTATGCAAATAGCAAATGCAATATAGGACATATAAGCATACATAAGGTTGCCAACAATGGCAGCATATGAGACATTCTCCATTTCCACAATCTCATCATTATCCTGATGACATTAGACTTTAGAAAACATCTCATTCTTTTGAATTAGTGTATTACAAGGCATATTAGATTTCATACCAAATCTTCTTATAACTTTTTCAATATAGCCTTTTTGAGACAAATAAGATTACAAAATCTATCATGGTGGATCTTAATGCCCAAAATAAAACCATCACCAAGATCCTTCATTTCATAATGTATTGTTAATCTTTTTGTCTCATGCAAAAAATCAACATGATTGCTAGCCCAAAGAATGTCATCAATATAAAACACAAGAATAATAAATTGCTCCCATGATTCTTAAGATAAATGCATTGACCAATTGCATATTCCTTCAAAACCAAGAAAGTTAAGAATGGTCAAATTTTAGATAACATTGCCTGGAAGCTAGTTTTAAACGATAGATGCACTTTCTCAATTTGTAGACAATGTGTTCCTAGCCATTTTCAATAAAACCATCAAGTTAATCAATGTATAAATCCGAATATAGATCACCATTCAAAAAGGTTTTTTCAATGACCATATGGTGAAGCTCTAAGTCAACATGAGCTACAAGTGTCATCATAATATGAAAAGAGTCTTTAGTAGAGATAGTAGAAAACATCTCTTTATAATCTATGTTTTCTTTCTAATTGTATCATTTAGCAACAAGTTTGGCTTTATATCTTTCTACCTCTCCTGTAGCATCACATATGGTCTTAAAGGACTATTTATAACTAATAACAGTTTACAATTAGCTGATAATTCCACCAAATCCTAAACATCATTCTTCTACATGGAAGTCAATTCATCTTGCATAACAACCATCTCATTGTAAATTATTCAGAACTAGAGGTGGCCTCATTGAAGGAAATCCTTAATGAAATAAAATTCATGCTCCTCCAAGTGTACAACATAATCTCAAATCTAGTAGATTGAATGGGTTTAGGAACTCGCTTTGATCTCCTTGGATAGGCTTAACATCATCTACATTTTGCACATCATGTTCATTTTGTTGATCAACATGAGCATCAAGAATGGATCAATAGTATTAGCATTAATCATATCAAATGACATAGATCCTAAATGAGGAACAATAAGCACTAGAATAACATGTTCCTCTCTAAAATTGACAACACATGGCTCCTGAGTCACACTACTTTGATTCTCCTTAAAACAGACAAGCATAATAGAAATCAAAAAATTCTGTATGTGTGTAGAACTATAAATATGGAATCTCTAAGCAACACAATAGCCAACAAAGAAATCACTAATGTTTTAGGATCACGCCTCTTAATATATGGATTATAGGGTCTAACTTAAGCTTTACAACCCAAACATGAAAATGCTTCAAAGTATGATGTTTTCTAGACATGAGCTCATATGGAGTCTTCAAAACATATTTACTTGGCATATGATTCAAAATGTAAGCAGCAATCCTCAAATCTTCTACATATAAAAATAGAGTAAGAGTTGAATAGCTAATCATACACCTTAGTATCTCTATAAAAGTACAATTTTGGTGTTACAGGACACCATTTTGTTATGGAGTATCAAACATTGTGTAACGGGCCTCAATGCCATAATCTTGTTCCTGCACTTGAAGTACTAATCTTGCTTTCTTTTGTCCACAACAATGCACAAAAGGTGAGGTATGTGCGTAGAATGCATTTTTGTTTCTTGTGTAAGGTGAACATGTTCATGGTTGGGAAAAGGGATAAGATGGTGACGGTCATGGAGATAATGAGGTTTAATTTTTTAGGGTTCAACTGAAGGAAAATTTAAATGAGGACTAAGGGATTTGGGATAAATGGTGTTTGCATTTGTTAACATTGTATGGAGGAGTGATATAATGTAAGACCCCAATTTATTTTATTCTTAGTTCCTTTGATTTGTGTATATGAAACTAATTGATGTGTTAGAATAATATATAGGAGTAATAAATTTAGCGACTATAAAAAATATATAAAGTATACATTAAGAGAATTTTTTTTTAAAAAAAATAAGATATGATTAGATTTTTTAATTTTATTTAAAAGATCCTATCTGTAATTAGTAAAAAAGAAGGACATCACTATCTCTATCCCTAAGAGTAAAAGTAGTGCCCACTAACCACATTCTCTTACTTTCATTATGTAACTCCCACTACTCCTAATAGAGCATATGGTTATACACCCTTTCATCTCTATAAAAAATTCTCTTTACTTCATCTCTTTGATCTTCTCCAAAATCTATAATCACAAATCATCATCATTCTGGAGGAACAAAATTCATCCCCAATTCTCCTCTTGAAGCTATGGCACACCTAATCATAGAAGGGGAGGATTTTGCCCTTTCCACTTCAATAAGTCTTTGGGAGTCTCTAATTTCAGTTAATCTTCAAATTAGGTAAGGGTTTTGTGCAAATCTTTATGTTTTATTGCTTTTTCTACATCCCATGTTCATTCCATGAATGATTCTTGCGAATTCATTTGCCTCATCGTGTCCTATTTTCACGATATTTCTTAGACCAAGTCAAAATGTGTATAGAGTCATGGATTGGTTTAATTTTGTTTCTATGTGCCCTCCCAAGATACATGAACATCATATATATATATATATATACAGGACCTTGAAATACTGTGTTTTACCTTCATATATAATCTTGATAGTGCCTGGACCATTTATCTACTTTGATATAAATTTTATTTAAAATTCCCTTAGTTACAATATGAGGATATGCCTATTAAATGTGATTGTATGATGTCAAGATATGTATACATACATGCATCTCTATGAAATGTTAATGGATATAATTCCCAGTAATAATTTGGATCTTCTCCTAAGAAGAAGTAATCTCCTGATCACCCATTTTATGCCTACTAATGTTGTTGGTGATGACTAGCTATTGGCATGAGCTTATTACCTCAATGATTGGCTAAACTAGGTAAATAAAGAAAGAGATGTATAAGGAAAGATACTAAAAAGATTAAACTAATTATTTCATGTGAGTGTTTGTAAATTTTGTGTATGTAGATATCAACTGAATGGTCATGAATGCATGTAAATTAGGAGTGCATCTAGGATAAGAAAGATCATAGACACATCTACCTTGAGGTAAAGATCTTTGAAACTTATTAATTGGATTTTAATGTATGTTCATGTTTTCAAGAATAAGCTGAGGTGCTAAAGATTATTTTGATGATACTAATTTACTATGTGCATTTATCCTTATTGGGAAATTTTGAGTTCTCACCTTTTTCTTTTCCATGTCATCTCTAAGAGTGCAAGCAAGCTAGTGAGGCCCTAAAGGAAGAATACGTCCTGAAGAGTAGATAGGATTTAGTTTCACTTATGATACTTTAGTTGATTAGACCTATTTGATTATTTAGTGTTTTGGTTTATTGGTGACCAGACTATTGTTCCTGGAGACTTATTATTTTTATGCTAATTATATTATAAGCGAGTACATACTTGTTGGAGTTATTTACCTGTTATTGCAATATACTTTTAGACTTGTAATTGAATGAAGGTGTTTATTATTACTTAGCTAGTTCTACTATAAATTAGTATTACATATAATTATGTATGCGTGAGGCTTCTAGTTTGATTTTTAAATAAAGACAAAATTATTATTATCATTTTTGCCTATACTATATTTTGAAACTGAAAAATCATGACATCAAAGTGTAACAATTTAATAATAAATTCTGCTATGACTTAAGCATAAGAGAATAATTATTAGGATGTTATATTTTGGTATAAGAGTCGTTTGTGTATTAGACCTGAGGATTGAACTAACTATGCTTCTCAAGCATAGAACGGTAGTTATGTTGTTGAAGTTTGTGTTATGATAGACTTTGGAATTAGAAATGGATGACCGTTTTACTTGCGTGGTAGTAACTAGTTCATCTAACATTGAGTGTTGAGACTGATCACCTCAATGTTTGCTATTTTATGTGCTTAGGACCAAGGTAAACGTCCTAGGATTTAAACAGAGGATGCCCCTACTAACCAAGGGGACATGATGAGAACTTCAGATAGATAGCTAGATAATGAGGCTTGTCAGATCACTTGGATCGTCAAGGAAATGGGCGAGTACAGCGGCAGAAGGTGTAGAGGATATAGTATTCTCCTCTTGAGTTTAGGAGTGAGACCTCCAACCTTCCAAGGGACATGTGACCTGGTGTGGCTCATGCTTGGGTCAAGGCATTGAAAAGATTTTCTCAATTGTTCCATGTTCAAAGGAACAAAGAAGTAAGTTTCGCTACCTTTCTGAAAGGCAAAGCGGAGGCATGGTGGTTTGGTGCTAGGAGAAATTTTGCGACATTAAACCATTACCTGGGATATGTTTAAGGAATAGTTTTATGGGAAGTATTTTCCAGCCTAGAGTGAGGAATGCCAAGGAAATGGAATTCCTGGCACTTAAGTAGGGTGATATGTCTATCTACGAATATATAGCCAAGTTTGAAAAACGTCAAATTTTCTAACCTTTACAATGACAATCCAAATGAGGAGTGGAAATGTGCCAAGTTTAAAGATGGTTTGAAGCTAGAGATTAATGATGAGTAGCACATTTGGAAATTCGTGATTTCGCCACATTAGCAAACAAGTGTTGCATCATTGAGGCATGTAAGAAAAGGCTAGCTACCTCAAGGCTGAAGCATACAGCAGAAAGATGGTCACGGGGACAACGTTTAAGTCAACGGGTGCAAGGAAGCCCTTCCAGGCTGGTGGGTCTAGTGGTTCTTTGAGGGTAGCCAGGGCAAACGCCCAAGCCAGGCAATCCTCCACCAACACATACTACATCCACAGGCACAAGTTTTCCTTAAGTGAAACAAAGTTCATAAAGGCCACCCTTGCCTTCCAGGGAGTTTGCTAGGTGTTAGAAAGCCAGACATATCCTTCATAATTGCCCTTTGAACACTCGCAGCTAGCTTCCAATAGCCCCAACTCCAAGGCAGAGTCTTGCCACAAGTGTTGAAGATGCCACACAATCCAATGATCTTATGCAAGGTATGTGTAAAGTGAATGGTAAAAAACTAGTTGTACTTTAAGACTTTGGTGCTACTCATTCCTTATTTCTCTTAAACATGCAAAGTCTTTATGTTTACCTATGTTTGAGTTGCCATATGACCTTGTTTGTGTCTACCCCTCCTGCCAAGCCCATCAAAACATGTCTAGTTTGCCTAATTCCATTTCAATATAGATGGTAAGCCTTTTGTGTACGACCTCATAGCCTACCCATGTTGGGTCTAGGAATAATTCTAGGTTTGAATTGGTTCTCTGCACATCATGTCTTGTTAGTACTAATGCTAAGGTTCCCATTTTCCCTATTGGAACCTCTCTCACCTGTTAGACTTTGTCACTCTATTCTTGAATGCCATTGAATTGGGCCTCTTTTGTGGGGCTATAAGTAAGGATTTTGTTGTCCTAACTGCTAGTGAGGTGGAACTTGAACAAGCCTTAGAAAATACCAGTGGTTCAGGATTTAGGGATGTGTTTCCAAAGAGAATTCCTAGAAGAATTTTCCCAAGTTAGAGAGGTTGAGTTTTCCATAAAACTAGTTCTTTCAGGACAGGACCAATATCCATAGCTCCCTATGGCCACATTTGTTTTGTGTCCTAAGACACGATCAAGACGAGTTTGTCTAGAATATGATGTTTGGAGCACAAGAGGATGCAGGATTGGGAAGGGCTGGCACTGTCTCATGCAGGATTTAGGCTGTTTTTATGTCCCCCACAAAGTGGAGACGGAGGACACGGGACTTGGTGAAATTCTTCCAATGTTACCCTCATAATAATTTCAACCTGACATGGTTTTCCCTTCACGATTTAACCTGATTACGCTCTTCCTCCTCTCTTCTCCTTTCGTATTCCATTAGGCTGAAGTCCATTGCTTGTTTGAAGTCCTCTTCACCTCAGCCTCTCGGTCTCCGGCTCCACCTTCAACTTTCAATCTTTGGCTTCTCGTCCTCTTCACCTTCATCTTCTTAGTCCTCGTTTCAAAGTTTGCTTGCTCGTTCAATTCATAACGATTCGCTACCAACATCTTGGTTTTCAGAATTAGCTACCATCTTCACCCATTAAGGTTCGTTGTATCTCCTAGGACCACGTGTCATTGCTTCACCTTTGGCAGCATGACAAATTCCCTTTTCCTTTGATTTTTTTGTTCATCTATGACTCTATTTGTTTTTTTATTTATTGATTTATTTCTTTTTTTTTATGAGTAGTCTTAGTCTTTATATCCATAATGAACGTTCCTGTGAACCTTTGTAATTATAGATTTAGTTGTGAATGCATTTATTTCTTCTCACTTTTAGAAGAAATCAGAGAATAAAATAAAAGTTCAATTTTAGTTGAAGCTTTATTGGATGGGGTGGTCATCAAACATGAAGTGGTTGTTTCTACACTAGGTCAAGTTGTATCAACATTGGGTAAAGGACATGCTTGTTTTTGTTAGAATATAAATAATTACTTGTTTGCTTATGCATCTCAATGACACTTTCTAGGTTTTTTTTCCCTTAGCAAAATTTTGAAGCCTAAAAGTAGTATAACAATGTGAAATTTCTTACATTCAAGTTTTTTTTTCTTATAATCTATAGAATGTATTACTCAATGCTTGTTGAAATTTTCATTCTAGGGACCAAAGTTCTTAATTTTGATAATTTAAATTTATACATTTTTCTTGTAACAAACAATTGGTTCAAATGGAGGTAGTAATTTAATTTACCTCTACCTAGATTTACCATCACATATCACTTTGAGGAAAGCTAATAAGGAAAAGTTAAAGTTTGTCTAAACATAGCTTATCTTTGCTTTTGTTTTATTATCATATTAATACATCCCTTTTTAAGATGATATGTTTGTTTTGTTGTTTTATAGGAAGCAATGGACCGTCTTCACGAATTAAACAACTGTGTTGCTTGCTATTTAATGATGAGGTTTCAATTTGACACATTGATGCTAGTTGTATTAGTTGCTTTGTTTGTGTATACTAGGAATAGAAGAATATGCAATAATTCTTGACACTAAATCAAAGAATTAATATGTTCTATTAAGGCGAAATACATTAGAGCATATCATTGGAGTGGGCGATAGGAATTGTATTTTAGGAGTTCAGAATAAATTTAAATGCATTGCAATATTGTATAACTGCTTTATGTTACAAGAGGTAGGTTAACCTGAAAATGGTCAAGTAAGCATAGTTGAGCAAATTGTAACCTTTTTAATCGTACTAACCATGGTAAAAAAATCGTAGTCTACAAGTTAAATTCTATATGTGGGGAGAAGTTTAGTAAATATTTTTAACAAAGTGTTGTGTTTAGTATAAGTGAGCAATGTAACGCCCCAATTTTTCCTATAATTTTTACTATCATTAGAATTAAAATTCCGTAGGTAAATATTATATAAAATTTGAGACCAAACAATCCTTAATAAAGGAATATAACGTTAGAAGAGAAGTTAGGAGCAATTCGTGCGTATTGCAAACCCGATTTCTTGTACGTGTAAAATGACCAAAATGCCCTGAGGTTATTTTAGAAAATGAGGATCGTGGGCCCCACCCATCCTCAAGGGGATGTTTTGATGTTAATAAGGGATTGTTTGTGTTATGTGTGTTAATAGAGAGAAGAATCCTAATTTTAGACTACAACGCGAAATGACCAAAACGCCCTTACGGTTTTAACTCAGATTTGCGTGCCGCTTAACCAGAACCTCACTAAAATGTGTTAAAAGGTGTTTTTAAGCCATGATTAACCATTGGTTAAGCTGGTGGTCTGGGCAATTTTTAAGTAAAATGACCGTTCCCCTCTTTGTAGTTTTACAATTTTGAGATTTTTGATTCGTCTAACGAAACCTAAGCAATATTAGGCTCAAATTAAAGCTTATTAAATTCTAATTACTAATCTAGAGTCAAAATTATTTATTTAGATTGATTAGAACCTAAAATTGCTTAAAACACCCAAATTGCTTAGTAATTCACTTAAACCCTTAACGTAAATTCTCTAAATTGCATGAATACCTTGCCTACACCTAAAAAATACATGGAACACACAAAATCCTCTTCCACAAGGCTGTAATGCACGAAATTATTGAGTAATAAGTCAGAAAATTATTACACAAAAATCCAAAGAATGAAAACAAAGAATCATGAAAACATGGAAACATGATTCCATGTTTTAAGCCACCAAACAAAATGATTTTTCTTCCTTATTTTTTTCCTCTAATTTTTGGTCAGATTTCTTTCCTTCCTTTGTCCATTTATGAGCTGCAAAATCTCTATAAATAGGCATGCTTGAAGATAGTTTAGATGCTTAGTTCATAACTTACACAAATTCTAGTCTTAGGAGCACCAAAAGCTTTCTTTCTTTCTTTCTCTTGGTTGAATTCTCCCTTCAGCTTTTCAAGGATATTTTGCTTCATTTCACTCAAGGAAACCAAGTTCTCTTCCTTTCTTTCAAATCAAATTAGGTAGGGAGGTGTTTCTAAGTTCATTTTATGCTAAGACAAGTTATGTTTCTAGCTCAAAAATGATGTTTCATGAGCTTTCTTTAAGTTTTCATTTTCAGTTTCTTCTTCCTTTCTTTTTAAAGTATTTTGGCCATATGGCCTAGCTTATGATGAGACCATGGTTTGATGATGAGATTCTTGAGTGTTGGTTGCAAAGCTTTCACAAGTTAGATCTCTAAAACTTGAAGGTTTCACTAGTTTCCAAAGCTTCTAAAATTTCAGTTTTTCTTTCCTTATTTTCCTTTCATGGTTTTGGCCAAATGGCCTAGGAAGGAATGAAATGATGGCTTGATGATGAGGACCTTGAATATGGGTTGTAAATCCATCACAAGTTAGGCCTCTAAAGCTTGAACATTCCATTTAATGCAAAACTTTAAAGAATAATGTTTTTATCTTGAGGTTTGAATATGAAATATGTATTTTTACTTTGTCTTGCTAAGATACATATATTGGGTTGAAAACATAATTCTCTTAAAGTCTTGAAGGAGCTCTAGTAAAGAGATCAAGTGAACTTGCATCCATGTTTAAGTTTATGCCTTGCACAAGCCATATTTATTTTATGTCATAACTAAATTCTAAGAATAAATAAATGAACTTGCATATCTCATGTTTAAATTTCAAGCTTGCATTTCATGTTTAAATTTCAAGTTGTCACTTAATCTCTAAAGATAATAAAGAAGTTGCATCTCATGTTTATTTTATGCTCTCACTTTATTTTATAATGGCTAAAGAGTCAATGCATGGCATGTTTATTTTATGTCATCACCTAAAAATCCTAGAGCTCAAAGACTTGCTTATGAATCATAAGCGAAAATAATGAGATAATTGGAGTTAAAGAATTTATTCTTTAAGAAGTCTTGAGAATTGGAGCTTAAAAAAAATGTAATTCTCATCTCCCTCACCAATTCCTATGGACTCGGGCTAGGTTGCTTAAGATTCTCTTCTCCCTTCTCCTAGTCCTATGGATTCAGGGCTCCAAGTTTCTTGCATCATGTTTATATTACAAGTTCTTGCATCATGTTTAATTTTCAAGTTATCACCTTAAATCTTAAAGATAAAGAAATGGAATTGCATATCATGTTTATAATTCCAAGCTATCACCTTATAAAGATAAGATTAAAATAAGGTTGCATAGCATGGTAATAATTCAAAGATGTCACCTAAATCTCTAAAGCTCAAGACTTGCTCCTTTTATCTTAAGTGAAAGATTTAATTATGAACATTCTTTCAAGTTATAAATCGGTCCCATGGTTAATTTAGGCCTAAAGTCCTATGACTTCTTTCAAGTTTAACAAAAGGAATTAGTTCTAAAAGAGTTTTAAAACTTTGTAAGAATTTTATGGGAAGCTAGTAATTTATGTGTACTTAAAATGTGATTTGATGCTTATTAAGAATTTGGTGTCATTGATTGATTCCCTGGTTTGTATGTTATAGTTGTTGTTGCAAACAATGAAAACTTATGCATGAAATAAAGACATATTTCTACCTGGAAGAAAGTGTATTCCTCTAAGAGTGCAATTTGGAAAGATTCTGGCTAAGGAAAGATTTGGTATTTAAGCGTGTCCATTGTGACCCACCTCTCTTCCTGGGAATCTCCAGATGCATGATTAGTTGGTATATATTATTTCGGCATAAGACTATAAATGAGAAAATGTTATGATGATTATGAATGAAGAATTGTATTATGATATAACATGCAAAGACTTAAAGGTGACTCAAAATATATGAGAAAATGATCCTTTGACCAATCAAACTATAGGCGGTGAAAGGTGATTCTTGCCCCCTAGTTCTGTTCTCTCAAAAGGGTAGAGACGGAATTTTTACTTATCAAAAGGGATAATATGGCGTAAAGCTAGCAAGGTATGAGCTCATAACCTAGATTACTCCCAAAAGGGTGGAGTATAGGGTGGCCCAGGAAAATGATGATGAAAGTAACTTTAAGTCACCTAAGAAACTAAGTAAATGCATTATGTGAATATGATGTTCTGCTATGCATAGTATTTATGAGATGATGATGAGAAATATGATATTCTGCTATGCATAGTATTATGAAATGATGATGAGGAATATGATGTGATTTTATGCATAACTATGTTATTATATATGAAAGGAAAAGTTCATTATAAACATGACATGCTAAGTTTATGATGCATTATAGACGCATGATTAAAAACGGACGAATCGGTAAAGTATATTTTAGAACTTAATAAATCAATCTTAGCATGCTCACTATTTCATAATAACCCAAGGTTCCTGGGACGATGATGATGACACAATGCATCATGAGGTGAGTACCCTCCTGAGATTCTTTATAAGTTTCTCACTCCCTCTATTTTCTTCATCTCGTCTTAAGAAACGGAAGGAAGCGTTCGTGAATCACATTGAGGTCTCAGGGTACTGAACTTGAATAATTGCTAGTTTCACTCGTATATTTAGATATCTATCACTATCCCTGGAGTGTTATTACTAGGTGCCATTAATGGATGTCCTTCCATCCATATATTATTTATGTTTTATTAGATTGCCTACACTTAGTCTTATTCTTGTTGGTAGGCAAAATATCTCTATATGATATGTAATTATGGATGTATGATGGAGCCAATATATTATGATGTGATGTTTGTAAATTCCTATGTGTCTTTTAAATTTTGCTAAATCATTCACGTTAAGCGCGGCTACGTTTTCAATTATGTTTAAAAAAAATGGCTCGTAATTTCACTAAGTATTTTCAAAGCATGATTAAGGAACTGAAGCAAAGAGTAAAGTCTAGTAATTAATCAGATACCGCCTAGATG